>WBMW01006194.1:2512491-2527823 GCA_013396635.1 Penelope pileata | reverse complement strand
AGAGAAATCTCGGCATTTTGTCAAAAGAATGTAATGAAACCAATGAGCAGTGGTTCGTCTGAAAATACTGGGGCGAAGTATTTGTGTTGTGACTGTAGGGGTCAGGATGGTGTTTTGCCAGAAAACATGACTTCAGGGAATTCTGTGGAAATTTCAAGAGATTATAAATTGAAGCTATCTAGCAAAAGGTATGAAATCCAATGCTTTTATTTGGGAAATACTGCAGAGATGTGAATAATTGAACAGTGCAGGAAGTGGGAGAGGAACTTCTGTCATTCCTTGAATCTTCCTTTAGTTTCCTTCTGACCAGCTTCATCTAAGTATCAAGACAACTGATTTCTAACTGCACCCATCAAAACAGAAGATTGTTTCTTTTTACTCTGCTTAAGTTATAAGCTCGATGTGAATTTTTAGAAGTGAATGTCCTTACGCAAAATGGCAATGCTAATGGACATACAATTTTCAAAGGAAATCAAGCCAGACTTCATCAGTTTGATTACCATAAAAACATGCAGATATGATGGATTTTACGTGGGTTATATATATATATGCTTATGTATGTATATGTACGTTATATATATATATCTCTCCTGCTGCACTTTTATTTTAGAAAGGAGGAGTCAAGTAAATTAGGCTCCAGTTCAGCATCTTATCTACATATTCCCCATAGGTAGATATGCACAAAGCATACGATTCTTATTTGTAGAGCAAATAGAACAAGCCATTAAGCTAGAAAACTACTCTGCAACTGCCTGAATCTTCTCCCAGTTTCTCTTAGTTACTACAGACAGCTAGAAATGCCTTCCTTTTTTGTATCTACATACAATGCCTATCTTGCATCCATGCTTTCTATCCTCTAGATCATACTGTATTAAAACTGTGAAAGTTAAAATTGATTTTGGCAATGTATCGAAGTTATTTCAGGAATAACCTTGCTGTTAATTTTCGATTAATAGGTATTATTTTTATAATATTTTTTTCCTGACAGTCATTATGCATCAAAAAGGATTTTTGTGTTTCTCCAAAAGGGTGGCTCAGTGCCTTTTTATTGGCTCTAAGCCTAAACTTTAGCAAGTGTGTGATCAAGTGTACCGGAAAAATCCTTTGTCCATTGCTAAACTTTATGAAATTGTAGATCAAAAGAATTTTCCTATCTTACAAGGACTGTGGTACTATTCATGGGCTAAAAATGACTGTCAAAGTAATAAAACAACTACTGTTGTCAGCGAAAGATTAAAAGCAGCAGCTGGATTGTACACAGACAACTTTCAAATCTTTCTCTAGGAAGGTAGATGCTTTAGAAAATGATCTGGCTTTTCAGTTGATTTGCCATGATTGGCAGCCCCATAAAATGGCTACTGACACAGGAACTTGCAAAAGAAAGGCGGCTTTTTTCCCCATAGAGAGAATATTCTGCTTCTTGCCTTCTTCCAAATTGGACTCTGCACTTGGAAGTGAGATATAATGCAAGTGTCATGGCAATGATGGGTCCCAGTCTTTTCCTCTGTTTTATCCTATTTATCCAAACTCTTTTTCTGAAATCATTCCTGCTGTCATTTTTCTGCAGCTTGTATTTTAACCTATGTTCTTTTTACCATTTTGGTTTTGTTCCTTAAGTTTAGCTTTCCATGCAGTTTTTCCAAGATCATAATCACCTGGACCAGCACTGTGTACATCTAATCACCATTCAAAAGCTATGTTTACCTCTGGTATCAAGAATAGGAATTGGTTTTTTATTGTCTCCAAACTTCTAGCCATCCTGCTTCTCAGATTTGTATGTATGCAATATTTGAAACTTTATTTATGAAAGTTCAATGTAGTGGTTTCTTCTAATTAATTCCTTTCTTTCCATTTAAGTCATCATTCTTATTTTGTCCAATTTTTTAAATTCTATTGAATAAAGTAGATAATCTTTCTAGCTGTAATACAAGACTGAGTCATCTGCCTTGCACTTGGTGATTTTTTCCTGAGTTGTCATCCTCTCTGGTGTTTGCTTCCCTGTACCTTTCTGATTTATGTTTATTCTCTTAACCTGTTCCCTCACATATTTATGACTTTATAACTTGTTACCTTGGAGGGTAGGTTTTGGTTTTTTGTTTGTTTGTTTGTTTTTGTTTGTTTTCACCCTGATAGCACCATACATTGCTGGAAAGTAACTAAATGATTTGTCAACCCTTTTCCCTGGCTTCTGATTTTGGCCCTCCTACTGTTTCAGATTGTAGTCCTGGGCTCCACATTCCCCTGTAAACACCACCATACCTCTCCTCACCTCTGCTCAGCTGGATTAATGAATATAAGACCTGTTTGTCTCTGCTGTTTTCCTGTGAAATGGACAGCTTTGTTCCACAGTGCCCCATTTTTTTTCTTCCATGCACTGTTTTGGCTTTTGTGGGTGTAAGAATGCATGTGTTGCAGAATTTGTCACAACTAAAAGCCATTAGTGGTGGCAGAGTCAGACCTGTAACATGCTGAGTTTGTAAGTGTGTACACTCTCTTCTTGTCCGTTAGGATGATGGGCTTAGAACATGCTGCCCTGTAGTTATCAAGTAACATCAGCAGTGTACTTCATATCTATGGCAAGGATGGAAAAATTCAGCTGGCAGCCAAGAGTTTCTGTTCCTTCTGATCTTTTTTCAGTGGTCTACCTGAAAAACACAAGCTCTTACAGTAAATGATGGCTAAACTGATTCAGGAGTGGTGTGTGGAAGATCTGCTGAGTAGGACATGTCCTGGATACAGTTGCTGGCATGATGGCAGGCAATGTGATTCACCCCCTCTTTGCAAGTTACACTGCTTGCAAACTCCCTTTGCCCAAATCTGTAAGCACCACTGTCTGAATGCCTTCAGCTTCTCTATGGTCTTTAACACTAACAGCAGCACCAAACCGCACTCACCCTTGCTAACTATGGATCTTGAAAAAGAAAAGGAGAACCTCTGATTTATATATTTTTTTTCTTTTTTCCCGATCTCTCTGAAGGAGAAATACAGATGAAAGCAAAGCTCTTTGTGACTGATTTTTTTCACTATCTACTTGAAAGACAGTGGGTCAGAATTAAGGCATTTTTGCGGCGGAGGAAATGTGTGGGCTGTTGGCTGTGAGCCAGTAGCCACTAACGTCCCTGTTGCACTAGGAATAGTTGAATGAAGTGGGCGTCAACCTCGGGAGAGCGGGCAGTGCTACCTACATCAGAGAGAAACCTCTTCATTGAGATTCAAGGTTTAAAAATATTGAATGGAGAGAAACCGGTCTGATGGATTTTCTTTCTGTGAGGGACAGTGATAGTGCTAGACTCACCGTCAAATCTGGAAGAACATCCCCTAAGGTCCTGTGCCTCTCAGGTCTCATTCATTCCACAGAAGAAGAGATCCATGCAGTCATTGACTACTCTGGTGGTTTGTAAGTTTCATTGTTTAGTTCTGGTTTCTCAACACACAGAATGAGGAAACAACATCTGAAAACTTCTAGCCTGTTTTCCTCTCTACAGCCAGTCTTATAGTAGTTTTTTCCAAGCATAGAATAAAGATATGATGTATGTCAAATGTTTTTATAGAATATAGTTTATCCAGATGCTCATCCTGCTTGTGTCCAGTTGAACATCCACTGGGGGAAAAAGTCATTTCCAGAGTTCCTTTGTGCCACTGAATAATGATGCTGGAGGATCAAACAAAAATTTTTTCTCAATGTTATCTTTCTGCCCCAGATAAGAGTTACACCATCTCACAGCCTTGTTACTACTAAGTCAGTTACCGGTTCTATCCAATCTAAATATGATCATATTTTTCTTGAATGAAGTCCATCATCAGAACATCATGCCTGTGAAAGAGTTTTTCTGTTTAATTTCAGTAATATGATATGTAAGCAGCAGACTTTTTTTTTTTGTCCAAAACCTCATTCTCAGTATGCATAAGGGAAAGGAGAATCCCATCTGATTTGTGATGTAACCAAATTATTAGAAAGTGATATATTTGTTTTGTCAAATGAGGAAAAAAGGCAATGTTGCAAAAAGGTAAGGAAGCATTTTGCCTAGGTGTTGGCATTGAGCAAAGGAAGTATCTAGAGTAGAGCATCACAAATGCTTCAAAAAGCTTTTATCCTCACACAGAAAATAAAGGGATGCTGCACGAGTGACAGCTACTTCTGTGTAAATCTGGCTCGTGAGGTTACATGGTAGTGGTTGGTTTGGCTTTTGGATATAGTTGTGCACATTGACTCTAATATGTCTGGTCTAATAGCATTGAGGTTAGAGAAAGCTAGGGGGTAGGAAATCCAAAATGACAGCTAACAGGTAAGGATAAAAAAAAAAAAGTGAATCTGAGCAGGATTTGGGAAAACTATTCCCCCTGAACTGGAGTAGGTCTACCAAAGAAGACAAGCTAATAATTGACTTTGCTTCTGTTACAGATAGTATATCTGTGCTGTCAATTTGCCTTTCAAATTCTGGGTTTGTTATGATCTGTAACAATGTGACCTCAGTAGTAAAAAGTGTTTATGGACAATTGGTCTTCAGTGTCCTGCCTCTGGGGCAGAAAGCACTGAAGCAGCTAAATGCTGCCAACCCCTTGCCTCTCCTCTCCCTGCCACACTCAACCTGATCTTGAAATCTGGAGCGTCAGAGAGCTGATGGCCAGGAGTCAGAAACAGCCATAGTCTCAGGACCCAGCAGCACTAGAGGCTGTGTAAGCACAGCAAGCATGTGTTTGCTACTCAAGAGGGATCCATCCACAGTACTGGAGGGGGGTAACGAAAGTAGGCTGACAGTGAGGGGCAAGGACTCAGTGAGACAGTGTTGGTTGAGGTGAAAGGCAGGGGTTTTAACCTGCCCTGTTGCCACAGATGGCAGGTTTACTTTATGTAGACTTTCCAGCAAGGAGATTTCAGGAAACAATAAACTTACCTTACAGATCCGTACAGGATTTCCTACCACTGTGGAGGGCAGCACAAAACACTGGTTTGCTGCTGCACAAGAATAAGATGGAGGTTGGCACTGGTGGCCAGGCAGAGGCAGTGAGTTACTTCATCACAGGAAGAGACGATAGAGAGTATGGTGACCGTGTACGCCTTGCACATGAAAGTGGGAGATGTTACAGAGGGAAGATAAAGGAGGGTGCCAACAGGAAGGAGACACAGGCAAAGCTGTTGCGGGTTTAATTCTCCAGGCTAGGGAAGAACACATTGTGGTTACTGAAACACAGGTGATGGGAGCATAGACAAAAGATCAGCTGTGTGACGAGGCAGCAAAGATGTCTGAGACAGAGACAGCAAGCCTTTAACAGCATGGGGTTGAATGGAAGAGCTTAGAGGGATTCACACCAGGAATGTGTTTTTGGTTATCAACACGGAAGATAGAGGCTGCTCAGTGAGAAGTAAGAGGGCTGATGATGCAGGAGGTGACATTAGTCAGTTTTGCTGTTGCTCTGGTTTAACGGATAACCTTTAAGAGATGTGAGCTGAAATGTAAGATTCTGGCAGTTTTTGGTTCACCTTAGTTGCTGACATAGCGGGAATAGATGAAAGGATGCAGAGTATGCAGGTTTGGATGCAGTACTGGAAGATGTTTGGACTCTTCAGCCAGAAAAGTGGTCTGAGAGGCAAAATATTCAGGAAAGTAGAAGAAAAGAATGTAACTGAAACTATCTCCAGCAACCATGAAGAACCTTTCTTTTTCTGAGATCCCTGGGTAGCAAGCAGCAAATTAGCAAATCCTCAAAATGAATTTTGAAAGTAACCACACTTTCTGCTCTGAGAGAAGTTTCTAACATCTAATGTAGTTTTTGAAAGGAAAAGGAAAATGTGCCGGAGGGCTGAAAGTTCTTAAGACCAAGTTATAAGCCTTTGAAAATAGGATTTTATAATGGAAAAGCAGAGATCATTAACTATTGTAAGCACCTCTAAGAATGACACCTCTATAGTAAATTACATTCAAATTAATATAAAACTGTAAAGATTCTCTGACAGCTTTGATTATGTAAGTTGATTTTAGTAGTTAAATGTTGACTTTCTATAATGCATTCTCCAAATATTATACTGAATGCTGCATCATATATAACAATTACCATGTCACAGTGCTATTTTGTGTAAATTAAATTATTGACAGCAATATAATTTTGTATTCACTTTATTATTTTGATTCATTTTTCTGTCAAAATATACAATGACTCTTCACTAGATTTAGAAACCAAAAAAACTCTTTAGATGGTGAAGTATTATTCTCCATACATTATTTTTCCTTAGCCTGTAATGAGGTTGGGGGGGAGAGAGAAAAGCAACATTTCATTCCTTCTCTGACATTGTGTCTGTTTTTAGACACGTTGTCAACTTGAAATCGTGTTACAATAAGGTGTGCTTATCAGAAAGCCTGCAAAGTCCAGAGCAGCTCTGGTCAGCCTCTCAGGGCATGCTGTAGACCTGGTGGTTTTAGTGATGTTCCAACACAAGTGCTGCGCTGCTGAATCGCAAGATGAGTTTTGTAATAGGATGATTATTCAGCCTAGCTTTAAGGACGGTCCGTTGTACGTCAGAGGGGGAATACTTCCCATTCTTTGATACTTCTTGTAGATAAAAGCGAAATTTATTTTAATTTTCACTGCTGAAAGTGAAATTTATTTTAATTTTCACTGCTGTTCTTTCTTCACATCTTTTCTTCCTAGGTTGAGCATTATGGCAACAGTGATGGTCTCTTCTGGGATGCCTGGAAAGCACTTGCCAGTTGTGGTTACAACTACCTGTAATGTGGCACTTAGTTTTCTCATTAGCATTCTCCAAATACACAGCCTGTCAGCTTCTCATGACCTTCTTGAAGCTAGAATGTGGAGATCAGGATGCCAGCTGCATGTTCCTACTGGACCTTGGCTCTCCTCCAGGCAGGTACCCTTACCCCTGTGGAGCCAGTCCTTGTGGCTCACTTAATATAAAGCTCAAAATCTGTGTCAAGGAGACCCAGGCAAACCACGGAGTGACTGAAACACGATTTTGGGTGCCATGAAATGGAAAAAATGGGCTCTGATGTGTCCAGGCAGAAAAAGGGGCTGAATCTAGCATGTCACACTGTGGATAAGGGTGACTGACTTTCAGTAGAAAAATTCCCTCAATTCTGAGTGGTGGTAGAAATGCTCAGAAAATGTTCATCTTCTCAGCTGTTCCAGACCAAGGAGGTTGGGGAAAACCTACTCTGCAAGTCTTGATGGAGTTCAGTTATAGCTTAGATGCTGCCAAGCCTCAGTCACATCTGCATCTGCTCATTATTAAAAAGCCAAGGTACATTGTGCACTGCTGAGAGCCCTGGAAGCAGTTTCTGCCACCAGGGCCAGTGAGTCTACTTGTTTGTAACCATATGGCTGTGGACTAGCTCCTTCTTCAGCAAGGGTCTGCACCCCATGTAGTCTACTGGCAGCCCTAAACCAGAAGATTATTTTTCAGATGCTCTTTGTGGTTGTCTTAGTCAGCCGTGCTGAGCATTTGGAGTTGAGGTAGAGAAGGAAACTTGGAAGTTGCTGAGGATGGAATGGAGGATGAGAGGTAACAGGAGAAGGCAAAATCCTCTTCAAGTTCACAATGGATTTAGCAGTGTTCTCCAAACACCTGAGAGTTCATTTGTGTCTGCCAGCCTGGGGTTGGGAGCATATGAATAAAATATATCTGCTTTCTGTGGCAGTACAAAATCGCAAAAAACTCACCTGATACTGATGAAACATACCTAGTTGCTGTACTTGCATTTAATTCAATATGAAATGTTAATATACTCTTATGTCTGCAGCATACGCCAAATTCTCCTGTGCTGGTTTAAGGGACAGCAGCCCAAAGAGACACTTGGCAGTCTCTAGGAGTTAGAGTAGTGTACTGAAAGTAAATGTCACTTCTTAGCCCTCTTCACCTTGCTTAGACTCCACTTGGTATGGCACGTTCAAGATCTCTAGTGTGGTGGTAGTAACAGTGTGGAGTTGGAAAAGGGTCAATTTGCTTGAAGACCATCTGTTTTTCTGTTAGATGGTCTGACAGAAAAATATTGCAATTCTGCCAAACTTGTCCTCCTAAGATGTTGGTATGGATTCATATTCTGTTGGCAAACTGAATGTATTAACAATTATTGCAAAGACAACTGTGGAGCCCCATGTTAAGATGATGTTTTGTGTTAGCTGGCATATAAAATCCCAGAGAGTCCTTTATGGATGGAAGAATTATTTCCTTCTAGTTTCTTCTCTAACATTTAGCAGCAATCCTGCCTTTGATTTTTTAATTTGCAGCTAAAGATCTTTTTCCTACATCTTTCTGCATATAATTTCATGTATTTTTCTTTGTATGAAGCAGTTTCACACGCAACTGCACGTACAACAGTATGGTTTTAATAGAACCTGCTTCACTTGAGAGCAGACAAACATACTTGGGTCTTCTTCTGGCACAGGCTCAAAACGCTAAGCTATAATGCTGAATTTCTCATTTGGCCTCATTTCTTTTTTGGTTTGCCAATGTGGGAGTTAATCGTATAAACACAGAAGTACAGAGTACAGGGGGAAATACTTTCTGTTTTGTCCTCTTTGCATAGCTCTGGTTCTTGCTGGCTGTCCTAATGGGTTGCTTACAAAAGTTTAAATGGTCGTGGTGATGAGGAACAGGTGGAGGAGTTAATGCGAGAGGCCATGGAGAAATCACATTGCTCGATAGGAAGTTGTTCCTCCCAGTGTGTTTCTGTGCTGGCCTGTCCAAGTGGGACTCTAGAAGGGTATCCCATGGCTACACTAGAACACACAACAGCATTGAGTTCAAGTGCTAAACAAGTATATATCCTGTTTCAGCTAATTCTAGCATCTCAGATTTTAGGTGGCAGTCATTCCCCTCAATGTTTGAGTGCCTAGACATTGTGATGATGAGCTAGGCCTTGTTAGGACTTCGTGCTACTAAATGGGAAAGAAACATTTTGCACAAAAGGAGGATTTAAAGCTAAAACTGAGCAAACAAAAAACGCATAGCTAGCCAAGGTATCCTGATAGTTAGGAAAGACAAACCTGCTGGGCAGGTATTTCCTAACAGTGTCATTTTGACTTTACTAGCCTGCCTTCTCCTCGATGTATCCTCTATTTGTTCAAAGAAAATCATCTGCTCCTCTCAGTTATTTCAAAGTAAAGTCACAAGAATAGCTTGTTCCCACTCTATTCCAAATATAGCTGTTGGCAGTGATTGCTGAGATAAGGGGGAAGGAAAAGGAACTACCAAGGAAGAGGAAAGAGAGGAGGGGGAAGAAAGAAAAGAGCTGAAAAGGTTGGACAATAGAGAGTAAAGATAGAGACGTGAATGAGCGGGGAGGTGAAAGAGTAAGGACAGTACATCTCAGCAGAGAAAATAAATCAAAGATAGAAATAAACTCCCGCAAAAGAGGTGGGAGCAGCCCAAATACAGAATAAAAAAGGACCGTGCCCACCCTCAGGAGCAGTCAGAGTTTCAGCCTTGAAAAGCAACCAAACCTTAAATAAAACCATGCCCGATTTTGACTTGCACTCAGATTGTAAGGGTTAGAGCATCAGAAAACTTATGCTAATTTACACTGCTTGAAGATCTGGTCCTAGAAATTTTAAAGCAAAACAAGTTGCTTATTTTAATCTCTTGTGGGATTTTTTAAAAATTGTCTGCTCCAATAAACTTTGTCAGTTTCAGACAGAAAGCCATCCACTGGGTAAATTTGCTGGCACTGATCCTCAGTGCTGTTCTCCTCAGCAGTTCCTAGTCAGGATGGTCTTCTGGTGAGACTTGAACATCTAGGCATGCCCTCGGGAGCAGGAAACAAATGATAAAAATGAAGGAAAAGTGAGAACCACCCTCAGACTGACTTACCCAGAGCAAAGAGCTGAGGGGTTTCGAGGCTCAGGGCAGACTGGTTTAAGACTAAGGCAACAAAGAAATGAGACATAAATGGAAACAGGTTGTGAAAAAACAGCAGGCAGACAGGGCAAACACAAATGAGATTTGGCAGTCCAGAAATCCTGTGAATGGCTCCAGCTTCCCTGGAGGGGTGGGAAGTTTCTGAGAAACATTCCCTGGAGCTGTTCTCCTTCTCTTCTCAGAAGACTGGTTGGAAAGTGGTGCTAGAGTTTTCTCTCCTGGTCTGCTGAAAAGAGATGTGATACACAATCTTACTCTTCAGCTGAGGTTACGAAGCCTTACCCAGTTCTGAAGTGTTTCCTGTAAACCAAGTGTATCTGGAAAGCCTCTGGACAAGCTTTCTGAGTGCTCAAATGCAAGGTAATGGGACCACCAGAACAGAAGGTGGGACACTTGGTATAGTTATTTTATTTCAGTCCTTCGAGGAAGAAGGCTGCTTGCATTGTTAAGGGATGTGCTCAATCAGTCCCACTCTGGAGCAAAGGGCTGGTGCAGCTATTGGACAAGAGGTATTTACACAAAGCACAGGAGACACATTAGAGCAGGAAATGAAGAGTAAATGAAGCTGTTTTTGGAAGAACGGACTGGAAAGCAGAGCTTAGCAGTCAGACTATTGCTACTCAGAGACCAAGTCATCATTATGTCGAGAGTCTTGTCAAAGGGATGGTATGGTGTATGAGCTATATGTGAGTTACTTTCCCTGCTACGAGGCACAAGTTTTTTCTTCTTTCATGACAAGCACCGTGCAGAGCTGGTCTTATATCCAGTCAGCTTAAACACATGTAGAGGAGCAGCTGTGCAGTTTGCAGGCCACCTGGGGCGCTTCTGGGCTCAGTGGTGTGGCTCACCATGGGGGTGGCTTGGTGCAGGGCTCCTGGGCAGTGAGAAACCCTGCGGGCAGCAGGGAGCAGCGTGCCCAGCCGCTGCCCTGCGCTCCCAGCTCAACGTGACAGGGTGCTGGAGGGCTGGGATGCCCCTCCATGGTGTGTTCCCAATGCCTCTCCGGAGTGCTTGGTGTCTGACATGAATGCCTTGGGGAGAGGGGGGTTGTGGGCTGTGGGACTGCAACCACTAGGCAGCCCTGCTGCCCTGGCCCGGGATCTGCGACCCACCAAGGCTGTATGTTTGTGTCTCTACAGGTCGCACATCTGCTGTGCAAAGCTCTGGAGAGGTGTTCTGCAGTCAAAAACACCATGAGCAGTGAGCCCAGCACGCAGCTTTCTGCTCTGCAGGCCGAGTCCTCTCTGGCTCCGGCTTGCCTGCTCCCAGGAGAGGGCAGTGGAGCCGCACACGCTCCCGAGCCGAGGCCAGCAGGAATGGCCAGTTTCTCAGGGCTACGCGAGGAGGACAGGTGAGCAGAAGCAGGAGTAAAGATTTAATACGTCTGCTAGAAACCATGTACAGGAATACCCAGGAAGTGTTCTGCACGTTTAATAACGATAATGAGCTGTCTGTAAACAAAAATAGATTCTGGGTGACCAAGTTTGCTGTTGCTTTTATTTGACTGGAAGTTTTCTCTGTTCTGTGTACTTGTTTATGGCCACACGCATTTATACTCTAGCAACTTGCTGATTCCACACAGGTTTATTTCATTTCTATAGCCTGAATTAGAAAATGTTATTGATATTTAAATAACCTTTCAGGATGCTGCTACGGCTCTCCTGAGCCAAATCCTCACAATAAAGTCATTTACTTATTTCCAATTTACAGGCACTCATCCCAAGGCAACAAGAAGCCTTGGCTGAAAGCTGCAGAGTGTGGTTTTAAGGTATCATAATTAAGGGCAGACTGGGATGCCTTCTCCTCTGCTCTCTAACCACCCACTCCCCTAGCATGCGAGCAGTCAGGCAGCTGCTTTCTGTAGGCTCATGTTTACACCAGGCTTCTCTGGCTGGGCACTGGGTGTCCGTGACTGGTCAGTGTGGGCCAGTATCAGGTCTGTGATAAGCTTTTGACTGGGAATCCAGCAGACACCTCTGGCAAAACACAAAGCATTAGTAAATAAGTATTTCTTCCTGTGAGGACATGCCAGACCTATCTACTCTCATTGAAAAAGGGCAGATTTGTGAAACTCTCAAATACAGCTTCAGAGACAAGAACTTCTCTTTCATGTTAAATGTTAAAAACAAACAAACAAAAACAACAACAAAAACAAAACAAAACAAAAAAAAAAGAACCAAAAAAAAGCCAAACCCACACCACAACAAAAAAAATAACACCCACAAACCCCACCCTGAATCTAGCACAGACTTAGAACAGACTTCCCTCGCTGTCATCAGAAGAGAGGGTCACTCACCTCCGATCGAGGACGCAGCTCCCAGCAGAGCTGAGGCCACACTAATGTCCCCAAAAGCAGTGAGGTGCACAGTGGAAGCGGCAGGGTGCATTTCCCAAGCAGACCTACTGGTATCACTGCTGTTAGCACATGAGGTCAGTCAAGTTTTGCTACAAAAGCATAGTAACCCCCTGGAGCAACTCAAATGTGTGATATTAAACTGGTTAAATGGTGCTGCCAGTTCCTGCAGGTGATGAGCTGCGTTTTCATCCTTAGCCACTCTCAGCTCAAGTGCAAGGGCAAGGACAATGTCTCAGGTCCTTGCAGCAGAGAACATCTGCAGGAAAATACACCCAGTGCTACATCAGCTAGCACCTAGTTACAAGGGCAAGTACAAAAAATCCAGGGCAGAGCAGGGGAAGTTTCGAAGAAAATGGGAATGAAAGAGAAGTTCAGCCCTCCAGCTCTGAACTCATGCAGTGCTGTATCCAGTCAGACATGTCACACGGGTAAAGGGAGAAGGCAGGACACTCCATGTGAGAGTAAATCTTCTGTCCTTTGGGGAATCCCGAAGTGGAAGGTACCCAATACAAAATCAGCATGCATTTCTGTGTCCATTGCTGACTCACTGCTGAATGATCTGAAATCAATTAGTGAAAATACCTTGAATGGCTTTAGGGGGATGGAGGGTTGCAAATGGGGTAGTTTTGCCTTTGGAAGCTGCAGGGTCCAGGGAGAAGCCAGAGACTTGCACACATGCAGGGCCTTACTGAAGTGCAGCTCCTCTCTTGGTGTGAGTGGGGCTCTGGCAATTTACACCGACAATCTGTCCATCATATGAAACCACGTGGTTTGCAGGAACCACAGGAATCAGTAGGACTTTTTGCGTGTAAGGCTCATTGACGTCAGTGTGAGTTGGATGGCCTAACCCTGGAGTCTAGTATAATCAGCCAAATGAGGATCAAAGGCACGAAACACATGCAGAGCGCTACAGCATGAATATCTGAAAAGGGACCAGAAACATTTGAGTTTCATCTGTCAACATCTTCCCGAAGACCAAGCATTAACTATGTTTCCATCTTGCCTTGCACCACCAGATCCTGCTGCCCTTCAGACAAAGCTGCCATTGGGAGAAGTCGAGTGACTTGGCTGTCCATGTGAAGGCTGGAAATCAGACACAATTTACCCCATCCTTAAGAAGGCTCTTAAAATTAACAAACAACATCAACTAACGGCAGTACTCCTTAGGTGAAGTTAGCCAGGAGGTGCGTTCAATTTTCTTTCCTTGAATCTTCATCACAGTGGCAGGATGTGACATTTGCCAAGCTAGCTCAAAGGTGGACCTGAGGTGTGAGGAGGTTAAGGCAGAACCTCAGTTCTTCTTTCTCTTGTGTGCTGTATCATCTAGTGTCAGCAGTGGGTACACTGTATTTTTAAATAATAGAGGCAGATGCTGTCTGGTATCACCAAAAGCTGTGCCTGACACATCCCCGATGTTTTGCAGGACACTGCATGTAGGGCTACCTGTTTCTCAAATTAATGTAAAGTCACTTGTCCCACTGTGCAACCGATTCCAATATTTTGTTCTTTCATAGTAGCAATGAGGCCAAATATAGCTCAGCTGTAATGGAAAGGTACAATACAATTGCTCCTACTTCTCAGTCAAATTTCCCAGAACCTGTCTCTCTCTCTCTGTCTCTCTGTCACAATTTAACTTTCAAATTGAGACTGTGTTTTTCAAACCAAAATATCTAGAATCCTACTGAAATTGAACACGAGCTTTCTTTCAGTGAAGTCTCACGTGCCAAACTGTATTGGCTGTACATTAAGTGCTAGAAAGAACTGGTAACAAAATCTTTGTATATTAACATATATGAAAAACACTGAGTATTATACATTTCCTAATCACTGTGCGCACTTCCCAGATCACCCAGAAAGGAAAATATCTAGATTTGTGCCTAATGTTCCTCAGAATGCATGACAAACGCCCCTGAAACTTTTACTTTTTCTGCTATGCTCCTGTCTAGCCTGGGTTCTGCATTGACTGGAGAAGCAGTGAAACTGGAACATCACCAAAGGCAGCGAGACAAAAACTGAGCAATGGAGAGAGCCTTTCTCAGCTGGGCATGTGGTGCTGCAGGGATGGAGAGGGGACCTGACGGCGTCTGGGACCAACACAGAGGTAAGTCCACGCGCCGCAGAGACACCTGAGTGTGCCACACTTGGGTGGCACATGCTGTCACGTACTGAAACCTGCAGATACTGGCATCTGCAGTTAAAAATGAAAGATTTGTAAGCCTCCTTGTGTATGCTCTGGCTTGTTGCTTTGGAGGAGGAGTGTGCTTTTGTAGCATCTCGTGTGTCGCTGTGTGTTGCTGCTGCTGCTTGGGCTGTTGACGTCTTTGTAGCCCTGCATGCCTCTGAAAGAGGGCCTTGCATGCTACGGATCGTATGTGAGAGCTGCTTTCCTGAAAGCAGGAACAAACAGTCGTGAGATGAAATATTCCTAAGTAATGGGATTAGTGACAAGAACGTAACATGGGATACAGCTTTCAACAATAATTACATCTGCCACCCTCATCAGCGAGAAGATGTAGGGGCTGCGAGCTTCGAGCTTGGGAACAGCGTATGAAAGATCAGCTTCTCCTGGGAAGGGAGGCACAGGGGAGGCTATTTTTAGCGCTTTGAAAAAAGCTAGAATTTAAGCACTCCTTGCTTCGATCCCCTTAGTATGGAAGAGTATCAGGCAGGAAAGCAAAAACAGGAGTGGAAATAGGGCTGGCGATCGGGCTGAACCGGGAGGTCCTGGATCCCTGGGGGCTGACTCGGGACAGCGGGGAGAGGGAGCGGGGTGGCAGCGGGGAGCGCAGGCTGAAGGCACAGTCCGGCTCTCCGCCGTCGGGGCCGCGCTGCAGTTGGCCCCGGTTCCGCGGCGCGGCGCTGGGCCGGGCGCTGGCGGGGCCGGGGTGGGCCGAGGGCACGGTGTGCCCCCCGTCGCCCCCGGCCCGCCCCAGCCCCGCTGCGGAGCTCCCGTCGGCAGCCGCCGCGGCGGTATTTATAGATCAGACACTTTCCAAAAAAGCAGCGCCGCGCTCGCCGCGCTCGGCTGCTCTTTCCACCCGTAATTGAGAGAAAAGAAAAAAAAAAGAAGAGAGAGATAAAAGCAGAAGCGGGGTTCCGTGAGCC
>WBMW01006194.1:2417554-2510197 GCA_013396635.1 Penelope pileata | reverse complement strand
TGCGCGGCCCGTGGCGGTCCCGGAGCGGCGGCTGCCGGCCGCGCGGGGCTGCGCGGGGCCGCGCCCCCGCTCGGGCCGGGCTTTCCCCGGTGCATCGGCCCGGCCGCGACGTCTCTTTTTTCTTTTTTTTTTATTTTTTTTTTTAACCCTTTTTCCCCTTACTTTCTTATTTTTTTTCCTTCTTTCAGTTATNATACGTTGTGTAGTGTTCTGCTCTGAAACATTCTCACTTTGAGACTTTGTGATTACCTGCCGTTTAAATTCTCCCTGATTGGGTTTTGCTGGTTTTTTTTTTCTTTCTTTTTTTTTTTTTTGTCTTGTCGGTGACCAGAGAGCGTCGCGCCCGCGGCGGGGCCTGGCCCTGTGCGCTCCGCGGGGCGCTCCGGAGCGGCACAGCCGTACGCGGCGGCAGCGGACGGGGCCCCTCTGGCCGCTCTGCCCATGAGCCCTCCGACGGCGGGGTTGGCGCTCCCGGCGTTTATAGAAGACAAATAAATCTCTGAATTACGCTACGCTGACACCGTTATTTCCGTAGGTGCCGGCCGGGGGAGGGGGGCTCCCCGGCGGCCCCCGNATTTTTTTTTTTAACCCTTTTCCCCCTTACTTTCTTATTTTTTAACCTTCTTTAAGTTATTTTTGAGGACGCCGGCCCGGGCAGGGCTGGGAGCCGAGGCTGCTGTCGGTGCGGGGCTGTGCCGCAGAGCCCGGTACGGCTGGGAGCAGCCCGGCAATGCGGGTGAGCTGCAGCGGGCACAGCCCGGGCACAGCCGCTCCAGCCTGCAGCTGCTTCACGCCCCGCTGCCTGCCTGGTCCACCTGAAGCCTTTCTGGAACGGGCGCTGGCTCCTGGAGCAGCCCCTCTTCGCTGGGAATGGTGACCAGCGGGGCTCGAAGCGACGTGGCTCAGAGCTGGGTGTGAAACGGAGAGCTCAGAGCTGGGCACAAAGCAGCCGAGGAGTGGGGCTAGCTCCAAGCCGTGTGCCCAGCACCCACTGCCCACCTGGCACAGCATATGTAAGCCTTCGCCTCCCCTGCAGCATCTCGGCGGGTGGCAGCTTCGCCGCCTGGCCCCATGCACTCTGGGCTCCCAAAGGGACAGTGGCCTGCTGCCGGGGATGTCACCACCACGGAGCACAACCCCACGGGAGACAGCCTCCTCAGTCGGCATCAGTGGGCCATGGTATGGGGAGGTGGACGGGCACGCTGGGCTCCCGCAGGCACTGCTGCAGCCTCAGATGACCACAGCTCGGTCACAGCCGGAGCGTCGTGGGCACCATCGGGCTCTCAGCTACCCAAGTGCACAATCCAGGGCTCCGCTTGCAGCCCCTGAACTCCTGAGTGCAGCCCTGCCACAAGACTGAGACTCCAGACAAGTGCAGAACACAGAAATTGTAAGTGAGCTGAACTAAGGAAACTGCCAACAACTGGCGTACAGCTACAAGAAAACCTTACAGGGTGTAATTGTATCAGCAGTCTTAAACCCGTGCCTTTGCTTTACAGTAACAACCGGCTGCAACACCGCACGTGCCTGGATTTGTCTACAGGGCAAGCGTGGAAGATCTGGGCCAAGAACTCAGCTGTGGGCATTGCCTGTCAGAGAAAGGCCAGCCGTGCCATCTGGGCTGCTAGGCAGAGGGAACTCGCGCTCTCTGCCCCACTTGGTTCAAGGCTGTCAGCCCTGTGGAGGGAAGTAATGACTGGTCAGTGGTGAGCTATCCTGTATTTATTCCATAATTCAGCAATAACAGTGATCTCGCTGTTGTGAAAACATAATAACCGGACTGCAGAGAGAAGGAACAGCATTACAGACTCAAACCTCCTGCTTACAGACATCCAGAACACACGAAGTAAGTTTCAGTCAGTGAGTAAGCAAGAAGTTACACCAAGAGGCTTTTCTTTAATGCATCTCAGGTTTTCTTTGCTAGTTTTCCTGGTGCAATGACTTTAATACTTTGATGCTAACACCATTATTAAAAAAACAGAAACGGTTTTGCCACCATTGTTAACAGCACTCTGCAGTGTAAGGGACCCCGCTGTCCTCTACGGAAAGATGCATTAAAGTCCTGTCCCATTAAACATCTCGACCAGGTCTTACACATGGAGAAAACTTTTTTAAAAAATGATAAAGACCTAAGGGGAGGATAGAGCAGAGGAGATACAGAACCGAAATACTCTTCGTCGCGGTTTGTTTTTCCAGTACAGCTGTTTGCATGCAGCACGCTGCCTTTGTGGGCTTCTGGTCCTCCTTAGTGTTGGAGGGAGTGTGAAACACGGGCTGTGCCGTGCTGAGCGCTGCATTGTAGTCAATGCCTGCATCCGACAGGGAATTGTTGCACATTAACTACTGCCAGGCTGCAGGGGAATTCCAGGAAAAGCAGGTAAGCCAGCTGCAGAAGCATCAGACACTGAGTGCTGTAAGAATAAATGGAAATTGACTGAAATAATTGCCACCAATTTCTCCTTGCGATAGAATTAATATGTGCGTGCATGACGCCGGGTTATTTTACATTCATTCTTCTGCAGCCCTTCTCCCCCTGCCCCGCAATTAAAAAAGCAACTCTGTATCAGAATCCTTTAAAGATTCACACATACAAGCAACTGTACAGGAAAAACAAGTCTGCTGCTATAAATACCCAAAGAAACATTAAAGCCAGCCATGGAGTGGTTCCTGGAGCAGGTTGGTCCCTCAGGACGTTGGCGTTGACGTTGGTGGTTTCTCGCCCACCTTCCCACACGGTGACATTGGGGTGAGGGCTGCCAGGGATGCAGCGTGCTCCGGGACCAAGGGGCATGGCTCTGTTCCTGCAGGACGCACAGTTCTCCTGTTAGAAAGATGGCATCCTGGCCGGGGATAGGCTGCATCTCGAGGCTGCTCGCACCACAGCGAGGCAGAACTCACACTGTCTCTTCTACGCTATGTTTATTTAAAAGCCTTATGAAAAAGTAACCTTTATAAATAGTATAAAGAGGGAAACCAGACGGCTTCCAAAGACCAGAGCGTTCGCTTGTCCATATAAAAACACGGAGCACACGTTAGAGAGAAGGTACAGGTGAGATCGTATGGGAGCCGAGGGTGTGCGCAGCTGGGTGTGTGTGCAGGTGACCTGCAGTGAGCAGTGGCTCTGGAGCAGCTCCACGGAGCAGCAGCGCACAGTGCTGTCACCAGGTGCCCGTGGTTTCCGCTGCCCTCAGCCGTGCGAGGACTTCCCGGGGGCTGTGCACAGCCGCTGGCCTCCTCCTGCCTGAAGGTCTGCATAAGAACAGAGCTTTGGTGCTAATAGCTGGCTCTTGCAGTGACACTGTGAGGAGCTGCTGGGAAGTACTTCTGGGCCTGACTGTCCCTCAGGAGTGGGAGGTCACGGCACTACACCCGGGGAGCACAGCTGTCTGTCGGGAGCGCTCCCTCGGGAGGGCTCTGGGTTCTGCCCGGCTGTGCTGGGGGGCTGCAGCCCCGGGAGGCTCCTCAGTGCCCGTCCCCCTCGCCTCGAGCCCCAGACGTGCACGCAGGACACCGGGACTTATCCCGAGCACAAACGCTGCCGCACGGCTCCTCCATCACTTCACGTCAGTCACAACGAAATAAATACGCCGCTACTTTATTGCTCCGGCTCGGGGCGCCGGGCGCGGCCGCGGGAGCCCTCCGGGTGCAGCTTTCGAGGAGCCCGAGGCACCGCTCTCCTCGGGGACAAGGGGAGGGCGGACCGGAGCGGGGCGGGGCGGCCCCACAGGCCCCAGCCCGGGGTCAGCCGAGGGGAGCGGCCCCGGCGGGAGGGGCCGCGCGGTCCCCTCAGCGCGGCGCGCGCGCAACGGTCCCCACCAACGGTCCCAACGGTCGCGGCGCGCGGCGGCGCGGCCGCCTCAGGGGCAGACGCGCGGCCCCGGGTAGGGCTCTCCCCCGCACCAGAAGTCGGCGGCGGGCGCGGTCTCCTGCAGCCACACCTCCCGCGGCAGCGCGGGCGGCTCGGGGCCCGGCGGCGGCCCCTCCAGCAGGCGGTAGTAGTGGCAGTCCCGTCCGTGCTCGGGGTCGTAGGGCGGCGCCAGNGGCGGCGGCGGGGAGGAGGAAGAGGAGGAGGCAGCGGGCAGCGCGTCCATGCAGGCGATGCGCAGCGTGCCGTACAGCACCTTCAGCATGCCGTTCATCCCCGGGTGGTCGTGCAGCGGGATACAGGCGCCGCTCCGCAGCAGGAACACGCCCATGCTGAAGCTCTCTGTCTCGCAGATGTGCATGTAGCTGACGGGCGCGGCAGCCGCCGGCCCCCGCGGCGCCAGGTGCAGGTCCTCGGCTCGCACCTCGTCCAGCAGCTGCCGCAGCCGCTGGAGGTCCTCCCCGAAGCCGGGCCCCGCCGGGCTGCGGAACGTCACCCGCGCCTGCCGCGCCACCCGCTGGATCAGCGCGGCCATGTTGTCCCGCGGCATGGCGCCGGACGCTCCCCAAGGGCCCGCCCTCTCCGCGCAGGCGCGACCGCAGCGCGGTGCACCACGGGGACTGTAGTCCCGCCCTCGCCCCCCGCCGGGGCGGTGTGAGGCGAGGGCGGGAAGAGGGCAACAGTTCGCCTGAGGGGCGCCCGCCATTTTGCATCTTCAAATGTTCGTCGCCCTTCATGTGGCCTCGCAATAATCCCCCATCCCCTACCCCAATCAGAAGTACAGGTATTGTGGTGGCCCAGCCAAGGCTGGAACGCTGCTCCTCTGCACAAAGACCTGTGATTTGAAGCCCTCTTCCCAAACCCACCTCATAAATCAGTGTGGTGCGCACAATGCAAATGCATGGCATAACTGCTTCCGCTTGGCAGAGGAAGATGCCCGTTCGAGTTGCTAATGTTGAGTTCCACCTGAATGTATAAGCTGTGTGATCCTCGGCCGTTTCACGTTCTGACACAGGTATTTTAGAATAATTTAGCTCTCCAGCCCCAGTGTTGGGAGCACGGGAGATTGTTCCTGTACCTGGCAGGACGTCTGGGACAAGGGGCAGACATCAGTGTTTTGGGGTGAGAGGCAGTCAGGCTTTAGTGGCCCATAACCCTGTGTATTGGAGGGAAGTGCTGGGGACAGCAACAGCCTCTCCATGGCCACGTTGGTTGACAAATAGGCTGTTGGCAGGAGCCAAGAGGTTTGGAAGACTCCCTGCTCTGTCTGCTCTTCTCTTCAGCCCCCAGCCAATTTAGTTATGGAGGCATGTGCTGGGATTTTTGGCAGTTATTGTTCTCAGCATTGGCTTAGCAATCCATTTGTGTCCACACTCAGCAATTACATTTTATGCTTGCAAGTGATTGCTAGAATGCTCACTTTTGAACACTGGTTCTTTTCCTGTGCAGCACAAAACCAAACCATTTTGTGGAAACAATTGCTCGGTTGCAGTAGGACGCTGTGCTCTTGCCTAATGTGCCGTTGGGAGAAAGACCAGCGTGGAAAACCAGGACCCCGAGCTCTGCATCTCTGCCTGATCTTGACTTGCTGGGTGATATGAGGTGAGTTACTTGACCCTGTAGTGCTTATTGCTCTGTAAACCACAAATCACATGTTCTGTGTGCAAGGACGTTCATTATGATTTTAAAACATCTTAAGAATATGCAAATGTTCCCCATGCCATGTTATGTTGGTGACAAGCTTTATGTTTTCCATAACTGGTTGCCTTGCAGTCCTCAATGTTTTTAGCTACTGTATTGGTTTGATATGGACAAAAATATGTCCTTGGCACTTAACATTCCAGCTCAATGCTACATCACACCCACATTTTTCAGTACAGTGATACATAAGGAAAAAGAAAAAACAGAAAAAAAACACAACAAAAAGAAACCAACCAACACTCAAAAGCAAGCTGTCCAGCCAACTAACAAATAAATTGGCATGATTTTTTTTTAAAGATGATGTTCTTAGCCAATGTCTACCATCTTGGATGCACGGGAAGGAAAAAACCAACAACAGTGCCGTTGCTTGGCTGGGCTTTGAGACTGCTTTGTGTCGGTGATGCAATGACCAAAGTTCAGCCTGGTGGTTTTATGATAAAACCAGCGTGAGTGGGGTCAGGTTCAGGTTATGGTTTTGGTCTCCTGCTGTGTTTGTTGGGTTTTTTCCTCACAGGAGAATGTGTTGAGAACTGTTACAGCTATTTTCTTTCCACCCCCTCTCCACTACTTCTAAGCTTTTGTAAGCTCTTTTCTACCTGAACTCTCCTGTGAAACTAACAGTTTTTTAGCTTCTCGCTTCTCAGCTGCTGCTTTGTGATATAATTTTCCCCCAAGTCTGCGAAATACCCTCTGCTCATTTTCACTTTCTTCTGAGGGGTTGCTTCCCATATCCTCCTTGTAATTTGGTTTGAGAAGTTAAGAGTACCTGTAACCATTGGTAAACTAACAGTCTTGAATGGTCGACAATGACAACCGCCTACTTAGAAAGTCAGCTGTGGGCTGTAATGAAACATTGTGTCATGGTGCTGGAGTGTTTCACAGGGCGTAGAAGGTGGTGAGGCAGTACAGAAACTATCTGTGCTACTATCTGTGCTACAATGTTGCCAGTGACTGCAGAGGTGTATTAAGGCAGGACAAGAAATAACTGTGTCTGGGAACTTTTTTGCGCTGTTCATGCCACTGGTTCTGCAAGGGTATGATTGTTTGTTTTTTATAATGCTACCACCAATCAAAGAGGAAGGTACAAACGCTAGGCAAATGCGGTTCCGATGAGAACAAGGCTGAAAAGAGAGAAGGCAAACATGTCTGCAATATTTGCTGTCTCTCCAGTGATGGCTTACGTAAAAGAAAGTTGGTTATCAATTATTCATCAGAGAATTTGTATATCAGTAGAAGCACAGAGGAGTGCTAGCTATAACTGTACTGAAATCAGACAGGGATTTGGGTTCATATATTTACCAAACTTCAAGCAGATCAGTGTAACATTTAAGACTCCCACTCACCTTTACCACTTATTTACTGGCACGTATCCTGTATTCCATTTATTCCATTAAGCATGTAATTCACCCCTTGTTGTAACTTTTCATTTGTTGTAGTCTCTCAGTTAAGCACACTATTTCTATGTAGAGTACATCATTAATGAGTTTTATTGACAGTTTGCTACTGAACAGCCTTGAGCAGGAGTTGGAGTGACTCAGAGTGGGAAAGGCTGTGCAGCGTACAACTCCCTGTGCATGAATTTGTGGAGATAATGAGCCTTATTCTGATCTTCTGAGCTTAGCTCCTCTGATTTCATGGTTTCCATTGGTGCAAATCAGGTCTGTGCTAATGTCTCTGACTACGCCTAGGCTAGATTGTGGTGATAGGAAGTGTGAAGTTAGTCATGGCCTCATTCCTCCTGAACTCTCTGACTGTCTGGGACCAATCCTGCATATGGGGAAGGAGGCATGTACCACTGTGATTAGAAACTACTTTCCTTCTGTGTGCTGGCAGGTTGTTTGCAGGAAGACCTCTCTGGCCAGAGCCACGTGCATGATGGCACCGTGCCCTCCTGCAGCAGTGGAGCTGTGTGGTACTTTTGCCAGCTGAATGCAGCCGTGGCAATGAAAAGAGAGAAGGGAGAGGGAGAAATCCACCAGTAGCTGTGGAAAGAGTTATTGCTTGGCATTTCTAAGTTTGTCATGTATCTTTAATGTTTTCTAAAAAATAATCTGACTACATAACTTGGGACAGCTATGACTTATAAGTCTAAAGATTAAAATAAATTCAAAGAATTTTGTTGAAGAGTCCATAATACTGGGTGCTCAGATGTGGGCAGGAAGGTAAAAGATTCCTTTGATAGTTACTTAGAGTAAAGAAACCCACAACTCAATTTGCAAGTGTAATTCTGAGTCCAGAAAGAGCTGTATTATCGTTCTTACTACTGGCAAAACTTCCAAAACAAAATATCAACAGAAGATGCATGGGTACTTTTATGAAGAATGTTATTAGAAACAAATGTGAATCACTAATGTATTGGTTAGTCTTAACACGTACAGAACATCATAATTTGGAGTATAATTTTTCATCTTTTAACTGGCAGAAACAGGCAGAAGAGATACAGTTAAAAATGTCATATGTTTCCCTGTGATTTCTTCATTGCATATCTTTATATACGGTTGTATTAAAATAATTTCAGAATTATTCTACACGAACGCATTCAAAACCAGCAAAAATGCAGGGGTTATGTATCATTTTATTGATACAATTTACTATTATTTTAAGTGCTGTTTAAACCTGTTGGGAAAGTTGAAATCTGTTTCCTGCAATGCTTGATACAGAATTAAAGTCATACTTGGCTGTGGTCCTGATACTTTGCTAGCACGAGGGGCTTATCTGCTGTCTGGAAGATCCTGCTTCTGAGCCGGGGCTGTGAAGCGTGGCTGAAACGCTCACAGTGAAGTGGAGCATCGACATCCCCATCCCCCCTGTTGTGGCAGGCGGGCACTGCATGGCACCCGACTGCTGGAGCAGGGCTGTCTCCACCATTTTTGAAACCACATCCCTGGATGCCCCTTCAGTTCTTTCGCTGTCACTGGCTGCCAGACCCTGAAGGCCCCCTGGCCTCTGTTACATCAGAGCCAAGCTCCACGTAGTTTTTTTTTCTCGCTGTGACTTTTTAGGAGAATCCCGAGGGCCCCGTTAGGTTGCTCAGTGAGAGAGCGGAGGGTGGGAGAAAGCTTGCAAGGTCATCTCTGCTTGGAAGCAGTTCTCTTGGCCGTCAGCCCTCCCCTCAGCAGCTGACTTTCAAATGGCAAGAGAAGGTTTTGTTCATATGACCCACGGGAAAGGCCCACTCCGTGTACGAAGACCGCAGAGTCCTCGTCATCTGGTGGTGATGGGGAAAGTTTCTGTGCTAGGAAAGCCTCGTGGTTCGCTGCATGGCAGTTCCTCCCAGTACCACTTACTGCAACACCATGTTTACTTTTGCCTGCCTTGAGATAATGTGCATTATTTGAGCACTTTTGTATTAGTGTAGGGTGTGATTCTGTGCTGTTCGATTCTATGAGCTGGAAGTAGATAAATCACCAGCGCTGGGGTCCCAGAGGGTGTTAGGTGTGGCTCTGCCACTGCTTGTGCTCCGTGAGATAGCAGCCACAGGACAACTTTTAGACAAAGCTACTAGCAAGGTCTAAAGTAATCCTACTTTTGTGGCTAAAGAGCTACTGCTCTGCAGCTGAGTCACTGTAAGCTGTTTGGTGCTCCCCCATAGCCTTCCGTCGCTGCCAGAAGTGCTTTAGCGTACGCTATCTTTAAGCTAAGCCCTTCTGTTTCACAGTCACGAGTGAGGACTGAGCCCAGTCATCACACAGGTGATAAGGAGTAACATATGAAGCCACAGTAGCTTGGTTATACATCTGGGCTGTAGCACATTAAGAGTCTCTTTTCAGTGAGAGATTTTTTTTGTTTCTTATGGAATTTTGGGGTCAAATCTATCCCAGTGAAGATCTCTGCAGGGCTGATCAATAGTGCTAATTTTAAGAAGTAAATAAGTCATATTTGAGGAATTGACAAAGAATGACATTTCTCTATTTAAACAAATAGTAGATCAATTTTGTTCGTGGAAGGCCTTAGCGTTCAGTAGAAAAAGAGATAAGCAGTAAAAGTTAGTGGGTAAGATATTTAGTGGAATAGGTAAATTTCTTTCAATATTTTCAGGTGTTTGTAGCGCTTGGGTTAATCAGTTTTCCAGTGAAATCCTTTGCCCCGTAGGTAAACAGTCCATATTTAACTCCTTGAGACCTTGGATGGAGGAAGTTTTGTGCAGGTGTTTGAACAAGGGAGAGGTTGAGGCTAAGGCAGGCAGAGGCAAAAGGCCAGGCCCCACAGGGCTGTTAGAGCCACCCACACAGCAGCATTGATCTCTCTCTGAGTTGTGGTCCTCAGCCGGGACTTGACTGCTTGGAAGACAAAAGTAGTACTTGGAGCATTTACATGACCACATGCTGCTCTTCAGTTCCAATAATACACTTATCAGTAATGCACCACTTCTGCACTGTGCTACCCCACACATTTGTGTATCTACATATGATTGAGGGAAAAAAAACCCAAATGTTGCCAGTGTATAAAGGGAAATTAGTTCAGATATTTAGTATCTAGATTTCACTTTCGCATTTCACAGCATGGTAGCAAACATGTGTCAGATTTTTCCTAGAAAATTAGGATGTGATCCAGCAGAAACTGGTGCACAGACTCAGCTTTTCCTGAAAAACAGCTTCTGCTGTTCCCTATAGCTGAGTGTTTGGAGTTTGCAGGATCAGGGCTGAACTAGCTTCATATCTTTCTTACTGTTCTTTTTTCCCCTTTCTTTCTCCTCCCAGAAAACAAAACTCTCTGTCATGTCTCCATGTTAAAATGACTGGAAATTGAATGTGGGGGGATCTAGCATGTGATTGCTTTTTTTAGACAGGATTTTCTTCACTGCTGAATTGGAGTGAGTCCTTTTTCTCCCAAACCAGATGGTAAGTGATTCAGTACTTTTAGCAGTAGAAAAATGATTTGTTTTCTTTCCCCAGTAGTTGGTGTGAATGTACTTTTCTTTATCTATTTACATATTATGTAAACACGCTTTACTAGCATTTATGTACATAGTTTACAGTCCTAATCCTGCAAAGAGGCCTGTATAGACAAGGCCCTGCACATGCAAGGAGTTGGCATTGCTTACAGAGAGCAGTTTGCACAGAACTCAAGGCAGTGTTGTAACTGTATTTGTATCTTCATGTATATCCTAAAATTTATTACACTGTATGAGGAGGCAGATGAACAATAAGCTCACAAAACAGTTAAGTAACTTGGTGCACTTTGCATTTTTCACCTAACAAAATCTATGAGGATGCCCTTGATCTCTTCTGCTGTCTTCCTGCAGTAGGCTGTAGTTGCTGTGACTCCTGAGTTACAGCTGAAAGCTTTATCCTTGTTATAGAGTGTTAGAGTGAGTTCTTCCTGGTGTGCAGAGGAATAAGGGCCTCGTTCATGTGACCTTTTGGATTTGACTTCCACTGATGCTACTGGGGGGTCCCTCCTGCTGCTCTTGTGTGGAGGCAGAAAAGCAGCACTGGAAAGGGTTTCCATTAATGGTGAGAAATATTTGAGAGTGCATTAAAAATCTTTTACATGCCTACCTGATTTCTCAAGGTCATCTGCATCTATGTTTGTGCATAATGTGTATTAAACATTAATACTGAATACTAAATGAAGTGCAATTTCTTTTTTTTTTTTCCTGTGCTGGATAAAACATGTGTAGACCATATACATCATGTCTGTATATGGGTATCTGAGGCAGAACGGAAAGATCTGAAGCAGACCACCTGCTGCATTATAGGGAAATGGTATGTTACAGTGTGGGGCCACTGATTCCTTATATGCACAGGTACAAGGGGGGCTGCTCAAGCAGCCTGACAACTGTCTTTTCCAAACTGTTAAGAGCTGTTTTTGTGAGCTTGATGTGCTTTTCCCCTAGCTTTGTTTGAGAATGACAATGTTGAGTGCATAGTCATACTGCTGCTTTACTGAGATGATAATTCTCCACTTACAGTGGCCAGTTTCTCTGTGCATGAATCTGACTGTACGTGGCTGGAACATAATTATCCAATTCTCTTGGTTCTCCCCTCATCTACACAGACTTAAACTGAGTCTCTTTGGGTTCATGCACAGAGAAGCTGGACCCTTACCTTGTTTTCCAGGTTTACCAGAGTTAAAACTCAGTTCCTAATATCTCCCTCTTGAAAAATGTGCCAGTCTTTCACTAGCATGAATTCTTGTAGGGAGGAAAACAAAGCACATGGATTTGTATCAGAAGTATGCACCGTGACCTGTCTAGTTCCTCTCTTCAGTTAAATTATTGTTCAGTGGAAGGGTGGCAGAAGGGGGCTTATGATTTTTTTGATGCAGATCAGCAGCCAAGATGGGGTGATTTACTGTGCCTCCTATTGTGCAATACATTACTTTTCTATTGATATGAGGGGAAGCATTTGGGCTCCTGGGCTATGTGGCTGTCAATGTGATCGTGCAGGGTGGCAGAAAACGGGCATCTCCAGGAGGACATAAAGTTCTGCTGGGTGCTTCTGCACGGGGTGCTGTGTGAATCCCACCTGGGTTCAGACTGCATGCAGGGAGGAACACCAGGTTGTTTGGCCAGCGCTGCCTATGTATTTTGTACTGAGAGCTGCACTTCTTGACATATCTCATCGCAGTCATGGGCAGACTCATTAGTTATAGCTGGGCATTGATTTGTTGTGGTATCAGAGAGAAATAAAGGGACAAAGTAATGGCCATGAGTCTGTAAACGTTGTACCTGGAGAAAAGCGGGACAACAGCTCCTAGCCCAGCTGTCATGGGCACGAGGGCAGTGCTCTTAGGATTTCTGTTCTCAGACTGTTACTGCACATGCTCTTGTGCACACAGTAGATGCCCCCTCACTGGTGGCAGAGCGCCCACTGTGCAGGGCTCCTGGTGTATTGTGTTGGTCCAGGTGTTGTGCAGGGCATGGCACTGTGCCTGGCAGCATGGCAGTGACAGTGATGTGTGGGGTAGGTGAAGGGGGCTCAGGAGAATTAAACAGGGCAATCTGGTCAGTCTGGTGATGGAGGAAAGCCTGCCTTCAGTGTGGAGGGCTCTGAAGGAGCAGTATTGGAGACCAGTTATCTGCCACCTCCTGTGAGCCCCAGCGAGCACAGGTCATGGAGAAAACTTGGCTCGGAGCTTTGAGGAATAAGTAATTGCTGGAAGCTCCAGGTTACTCAGGATATAAGCATATATTTATAGGCATTGGAGTTACTGAAGAACATTTCTTCTGGTTTCAGTTAATAATAGGGCATGTTGTGTACAGTTTGTTTGCTGAATTGGTTCATTTTATTGTGTGTAAATACACTGTAGAAACAATTTTGTCTTTTGTTCAGTGTTACTCAGTTGGCGCGCTTCTTGTATTTCAGATGAATGGAGGGGGATAAGCAGCCCGTTCTGGTCTATCTGTGAACCAAGATCCATTTACAATAAAGACCTCAGAGGGGTGTGTACAGCTCCCCAGCAGTCAGAGGGACAGCAAGCAAGGAGCAGCGTGTGCTACAGAGCAGAAACTCTCTGGTCCAGCCGTGCTGCAGGCAGGACTGCTGATGGCAGTTGCCACAGTGAAAAGGTGGCCTGACCCAGTGCTGCTGTCCTGTCCGTGGCACAGAGCTCGGCAACTCGCTGCTCTTGGTGGAAGTGACGTGGTGTAGCACTAGGACAAATGAGGGCAGGTCCGGCCAACTGGTAATAGCTTTTTGTATTTGAGAATGAAAGGAGGAATCGGGGATGAAGTGACTGTGTGTGCAAATAATTGTGTGTGACTCCTCAGTGATTTATAAAACACAAATTCAGTATTCAGTTGTTAGAAATGCAAACTGTTTGCACAGATCTTCTGTTTTGGCTGAGCTGTGTTTGGCCTGTGACAGAGGGAGCAAAGGTGGTGATAAGTCCTGGGATCCAAGAGGCCAGTCCATGACGTAACCGAAGGCAGTCAGTGCATTAGCTGCTTTGTAGCTACAGATGGTTATTTTGTGTACAAAATCAGTTGATTCATTATCTTTTACTTCTGTGTGAACCTAATGAGGTTCAACACAGAGAAGTGCAAGGTCTTGCACTTGGGTTGAAGTAATCCCAGATATGTACACAGGCTGGGAGAAGAACTCCTTGAGAGTAGCCCAGCTGAGAAAGACCTGGGGGTCCTGTTGGTCGAAAAACTGAATATGAGCCAGCAGTGTGCTCTTGCAGCTCAGAAGGCCAATGGTATCCTGAGCTCCAACAGGAAAGGGATGGTCAGCAGGGACAGGGAAGTGATTGTCCCTCTCTACTCTGCCCTCGTGAGGCCCCATGTGGAGCACTGTGCCCAGCTCTGGGGCTCCCAGTACTGGGAAGACATGTGACTGTTGGAGAGAGTTCAGAGGAGGCCACAAAGATGATCAGAGGGCTGGAGCACCTCCCCTGTTAGGACAGGCTGAGGGAGCTGGGCTTGTTCAGCCTGGAGAAGAGAAGGCTGTGGGGGGACCTCATAGCGGCCTTCCAGTATTTAAAAGGAGATTATAAACAGGAGGGGAACCAATTTTTCAAAAGAGTAATGGTTTTAAGCTGAAGGAGGGAAGGTTTAGATTAGACACCAGAGGAAAGTTCTTTACAGAGAGAGTGGTGAGGTACTGGATGGATGGGGTCCTGGGCAACCTGATCTAGTACCAGATCTGGAGGTTGGTGGCCCTGCCTGTGGCACAGGGGTTGGAACCTGATGATCCTTGGGGTCCCTTCCAACCCAGGCTATTCTATGATTCTATGATCTCAAGTCTTTCTGTGTGAATCTGAGCTCTTCTACTTCAATGGTGGCATATGACTACAATGAAAAAAAAGGCTTGATAACAAGAAATTGGTTGTTTTGGTATAAAGATATTCTAATGTAACCAAAATGATAAAATTGGTTTAATCTGTGCACAGAATCTGAAAGCTTCCTGAGAAGCACAAATTGAAAATGACCTCTCTTCTGTTCTACTGTATGCCATGCATTTCTTACAGCAGCTTACCTTTGGAACAAGGACAATCTACATCCCAGAACATGGCAGACAATTTCAGTCAATCATGTTTCAATAGCTAAACACTTTGTCATGCCTCAGCTAAGCTTCAGGAACCAACTGCAGGAACTCTGCTCTCACGTCCTGCGGCAAAATGATACCTGTTAGCCTAAGCCATCTTCACGTTCTTGAATTCTTCAACTATGGTAATCGTACCACAAGTTATTGGCTGTCCTTATGCCTAGCAATGTGTTTGTCCTGTTCAAGCTCCTGTGAGCAGAGAACATATTTCCTGAGGCCAACATATAAAATGCTTTCACCTTTCAAAGAGCCTCCAGAATTTGATAATACTTCCTGGAAAAAGTTGTACTGGCTGAGAATCAGAAGCTTGCATCCAGTTGACATCAGTGGAAGATGCACACACAAAGTGAAAGTACTTTGTGGCCTTTAGGCTTCTGTTCCTGTGGTACATGAGGTTTCATACTACATAGAAGATTGAACCCTTCACTTTTCTGAGTAATTGAGATTAAGTGGCTATCTCTGATCAGCTCCTGTCTGCTCTGCCTGAAGTATCCCTCATGACTTAAGAAAGTGCTGTGCAGTGCGACAGGGAGGCTGTTTGGATTGGAATACTGTAATACAGGAGTGATTAACTGATGATAATTTTTAAAGAGATGAATAGTTCCTGCTTATCTAGATTGTAGAAATAACTTGAAGGAATATGTTCATCAAAGTGAAAGGCTCTCTAAAGTTCTTGCTAACACGTTACTTACACTTGTTTGCTTCAAACCCAGTATCTTTTTTCCTAAGCTGAACTGAAGTTTTCTTATTTAAGCATATGGAAAAGTAACTGCGAATAGTTGGTAGGGTTACGTTGATATTGAGTGTCACCAGTGGAAAATCAGGCCCAGTGCTTTTTTGTGTGTTTGGCCAGAGGAAGGAACATTTCCATTTTCCATTACTGGTTGAGTTCCCCTAAGATCTTATCTAATATACAGGAACACTGAAGCTGTTTCAAGAATATATTCACCCTTGTGCCCTACCACAGAAAAATCATGCAACCAAGTTCCCCATTTGAGTGTGTTAGGAGAAGTGTATTTCCTGTTTCCTCCCTTTGACAGTTTTGTCCTTGTAAATTTGGGCTCTCTGGGACCAGAGCTGTCTGCCACTGTGTGTGAGGCTGCGGGCACCACCGTACTGGAGAGAGCTGGCTCTCGTTGTGTTCTGTTCTTTGGGTGTCATTCTGGAGGCTGAGTTAGAAGGCTGGTGGCTGGCTTGTTTACTTGTCTGGGTGAAACCAATAAAGCGGGTGGGTTGTGTGAGGAGTTCTGCTTCACCCTGTCTGGCACCAAGCATGACTGGATTCATCAGAAATCCCAGAGCTGCTCAGTTCTGTCTGCACGCATCCACAGCACAGGCCTGCAGGGAGCTGGGGTTAGTAGACTGGGGAGTAAGGGTTGCATTAAAAGGCCATTCTCTTGTAGGAGGTCAGGAGCACCAGCAGAATAAATACTTACAACTTGCTTCTATGTTGCATTGCAGAGAACTTGTTCTCCCTTTGGTGCCATGAGTTGGACTTGACGATCCTTGTGGGTCCATTCCATCTTGGGATATTCTGTGATTCCTTTGCAGATGACTTTGCCAGTGCTGCTTTGTTTTGATCCTAAAGTCTTGATTTGACAGTAGCTTCTACTGTCAGCACAGCAGCAGGGTCGCCAGTCTTCCTACAAGGACTTGAATGAGTTTTGGAGAAATTGAGTGATTCCAAAAATTGACCTCTCACTTCTCTGACAGCTCCTTGGATTTGATCTGGCCCTTCTCTCAGGGACAGCTTGGCAGCAGGTTAGGGAGGAAAGCAGAACTGCTTTTATTGTGTTTCATGTGCTTTGCTGATGTTAGGTGCTGAAAGCAGAAGTGTGATGAAAAGAAGGCCGTGGGTGAGGGAGAATCATTGCTATCAGGTGAACTTGGGGGTAGTGCTCTGACATCTTGGCACACAGGACAGGCTGAGGATTGACAGAATGAAAATTCTCTTAGTCCAGGCAGTGTCAGCCTGTCTTCATGAGTTCAGCAGTTATAGAGCTGCAAGCCTACTGTTGCCTGCTCTGCAAGGGGCACATAATGAATTACAAGACAGGGCAGAGTATTTAGGGCTTTGAGGTGCTGACAAGCTGATACCACCCAGAATAACTGCAGAGAGCATGGTCGAGGCCCACGCAAGATATAATTTTAAAAGCTAAAAAAAAGGGTTATCAAGCATGTCACCCTTGAAGACAGCATGCAGCATACATGCTGAGACCAAATACTGCCTTGCTTTCTGGCTCCACAGCAGCTGCATACACACATTCAGCCCTGGGGCACCTGGAGATGGAGTAACTGCTGGGTAGAGCAGAGGGCTATAGAGAGATAGGACACGTAGATCCCTGGCAAGGCTGAGAGCATGTTTTGGGATGTGGAGGCAATATTGTGGGTCCAAGAGAGCACAGAACTGAGTTAGGGAAGAGAATGGAAGAGCATACAGATAGGGCCAGTGAGTGGGGAGCAAGAAAGGATTTTACTGTTTGTGGCTTGAGGGATGGGGCAAGGAGTGAAAGATCAGCTTGGGATGGTAGAGGAGTATCTGATCGGGCTGGAGTGATATTGAAATATACCCAGAGTTTGCGATTTATCTCTGACCAGGTTGGAAATGTTATTCTTCAGCAGTACTTACAAGCACCTCACAGTCACAGTGCTGGGCATCTGATACACTACGTAGAGAACTGATGCTTTGCCGCTCTTGTCTGCCATACACCTGCAGATTCAATACTTCTCTTCTGGAGAATGCAGCACTTTCCTGTCCTGTGAAACAATGCCTCTCTTCTGCCATTCTTGTGGAGATGTGTGGGGATGATATCACTTCCTAGCAAGGGGCTGGTGAATCACTTTATTGGTGTTCATGAATCACTTCTTTGCTACCAATTTCAGCACTGGTCTTAATATAATTTCCAAAAGCAAAATTCATCATTTCAGAGACCTCTTACTTTTTGTTAAAGAGACAGTACTGAACTCATCTCATTGCCTGACTTACCAAACCAAGTTCCCTGTGTGCTGCGACTGAAGTTATTGCCACCATCCAATCAATTTCCTCCACTGCAGAGGCAGGCTTACTCAGAGCAGAGTGGTGAGTGGTGAGTGTTTGTCTCAGAGGCACTGAAGTGCTTGAACCCAAGATACTCTTGCTCATATTTATTGCTCTGCTCTGGGTTTGATAACCTCTGCAAGGGAGCAGAACCACTCTGAACTTCAGTGGGTAGGAGTGCAAATACTCTTCTGCTAGACACTTGGTCAAGAGCCCACAATGTTTTATTGTCTACCTAGGAAGTGTAACTGGTTGTTCATCTTCTCCATGAACTTTGTGCGGTAAAGTAGGCAGAAAGCTGGAGTAAACAGCTGTGGTCTAAGGGATAAACAGGCGCCAGGCTGTGTGGTTGTGTTGAGTTGACATCAGTAATCTTTGACACCCATTTTATGCATTGACACAGGGCTTTTTTTCTGGGGGAAAAGGAGTTGTGAATGGTGTGAACATGATTTTGCAAGGATAAAGGCACTTGTGGTTTATTCTTGGCAAAGCCTGAGGCTGCTTTAAGTAGTCATTGTGACACCACTAATCCTTTGGCAACCACAAGTTCAGAGAGCTGCACAGGCAGCTTGGAGGTGCCTTTGCCCATTACCTCATTGGATGGGGCAAGCACGCCTCAGTCACAAAGACCCAACCTGTTCTTCTGATCCAGCACAACACATGCTCTGGCAGCTCCACTGCTGCCTTTGGAGGCTATTTTCTTATTGTCTTGACCATCATGCTTTCCCATTTCTCTGTAATATGTTACACATTGTCAGCTGGTATTTGTAACATTTCCCAGTAGAATTTTAAAGTGAAAATTCTTCCTTGGAGGTCAGCATGCCATGTGGGACATGGCCCATGTGTGGGCAGCATCTGACAGATTCCTGTCACTGCCACCCAACAGACTTGTCAGAAATGACAGCACCTGCCTGTGGACTGCACTAACACAGTGTTCCCAGCCAAAATGGGAAGCATTAGCGCTGTTGTTTGCTGTGTGTGCTCATATTCCTAGTCCTTCCTCGCTATGATGGACGCGTTGTAAATGTCTGCATGGATAGTTACGTATGTTAGGATAGTGATACCAGATACCATTCAGTTCTGAGCAGCCTACGTGTAATTATTGTAACCTAAAAGCAGCTCAGAATATTGCTTAAGAGTTTTTCAATTATCCGTAACTTCATACATATGAGTAGATAGGGAGGTAACCTGTCTGAAAGATTTCTCATTCTGAGAGTGCCAAGGATCAGATCTTTCTGACCACATTGCTAGGAAGCTCCGTTCTCACATTTGCAGCGTGCCTATGTGCTGCTGATTTTTCTGTTTTGTTTATCATTTGTGATGGATGAAATCTCTTGAGATCTGTTTTTTATACTGAAAGGTTATTTGGCTTTTTCTACCCATCTGGCAGCTGTTAGTGTGCTTCATGTGTGTTGTTAACACTCTGTAGCAGAATGCCATTTTGTGCCCAATAGGGATTGTCAAAATAGCCATTCCTTCACCCTTTCTCTAAGCTTGCCTGCAGTCCAAGCTGCTTGATTTTCTATGTGGTCCAGTGTCAGCCTCCCATTGTAAATTATCTGCCCGTGTGACCCACAGCCTGATTTTTCTTACTCTGTTCTGTGGAGCTACTGATGACTGAGGTTAAAAAGACAAGTTAATGTTGAGAGAATACCTGTGAGTATTTCGTAGTTATGTGACTTGTACTTACTTGGAATGTTTTATAAGGCTGCTTGATAGCCTCCTGCCCTGGTTTCAACTATATGACCTTGGAAATCAGTTGATTTGAATGTAACTTTTTTTTCAACTGCAATCCCTGGAGAATTCTAATTGCAGTGTTGGCTTGTGACTGTGCTGAATTAAGAAACAGAGCCGAGCTGAAATTCCCATCTTTTGAGATGTGATGGTAACTAGTAACCTTGGTACCTTCCCTTTGCTTTTTTTTCCAAAAAATATCCAGCAATGTCTAAGTCTTTTTGCATTGTAGATGTTCAGTGTTTTTGAAAAAAGCCCACCAAACTATTTCTTAAGAACCGATTCGAATTTAAGAAAATAATGGGTTCTCTTCCCCCTAACGTGCATGCTTTCTTCTTCCATGTTTAGTTGTGTAAACTGATGTTTTCTTTCCATTGTTATGAGAAAACTTTTAAATAATGTACCATGTTATAGAAAAGGGAAGAAAAAACGCAACGACCGTGTACTCTGCCTGAAGGAGCTTTTAGTCAAAGTATGGCAAAATTAGCAAATATAAAATGTAGGTCAACAGCTAAGGAGAAAAAGGGAGCAAAGATACAGATGCTAAATAAAGACATGATGAGATTGTTCAAAGAGACAAGAGGAGGGATTTGGAGAAGAGGATGGAGGATATCTGGTAAGAAAGATTCAACATTATGGGTCAGCATTGCTCCCATTGAACGTTATCTCGGATTTACTGAGCTGTGACATCCAAAGCTTTCTCAGGGAAACAGCTTAGCCCAGAGGGAAGCATAAAATAAGACCGAAAGTGCGGAGAAGAAAAGGAGACACTTGAGAATGACAGACAAAAGGAACAAGGAAAATAAAGGGAGTAAGCGTGTGAGTAGGGAGGAGAAAAAGCAGAGGGGTAGGTGGGAGCAGTATGGGACAGGACCTTGTAAATGTGAACCGGAGTCTGGAGCACAGTCAGAGGGAGTTTTCCAAAAGCATCAGTGCTCTCAAGTCCAGCTTAAGAGTTTGAATTTGACCTGAAAGTAGAGTCAATTACAGCAATTCTGCTGCAAGTAAGGTTGGTATTTGAAGTTTCAGGCTTTGTTTTGCCTCTAGAGTTTTTCATCTTGCACAGTCACATCAGAGCAGTGATGGGCAATACAGATTTTAGGCTAAGTTCTGATCCTTGGCCAGCTGCACTGGTCACGTGCAATTTTAGTAAAGGCTGTCCCCAGAGTGAAGGTTAGCTGGTGGAACTAACAGCTGTTCAGCCCTCCTCCTAGCAGACGTATCCTCTTTCAAACCTCTTAGGAAGGGCCATGCAAAATAAATTTTGGTGGCTTTTAGAAAAGCAATGCTGGATGTGCCATAGATATGACCAGGTAGCATTTTTCCCCAGTCAAATGCTGGGACTGTGTCTGTAGATCTCTGATAAAATCTGGGGCAACCGAAGGGCAGACAGGCTGTTCTGGTGCTTGTGCATCTGCTGCAGCAGGTGGAGGTGTACCTCTGCTACATGGGGAAATAATGATGCATGCTGAAACTTCTTTTAAAAAGAGCACTGAATTACCTTTCAGAAAGGTAATTCACAGAAGAGGAAAAACTAACAATGAACTGAACAATTAGCTTGTCTTTTACTTTTCTAGATACTCTTAACAGCTACAGATTCCTCTGCAATTTAAAATTAGTATAGAAGAGGTTAAAGCGTTAATTTGATGTCTCTCTTCCTGATTGCTATAAAATATCTTCCTGGAGGAAGGGTATATTTTTTCAAGTTAGCTTACTGTTCACTTTATTATTGTTACTAGTCAAATTGATTGTTATCTCTGTTAGAGATCGCAAACCCTCCACAAATGTAATTGTATTTACTTATGTTTCCATTTCTTGAAAGGTGAAGATGTATTAAAAAGTAAGTGAACTTTGATAGCGGTTTGTTTGAGTGAGGAATGAAAACCAGATTTTCAACACATCAGATTTCTGTGAAGTTCAGTGATACACCTGAGTCTGTAAGACACATCTGAAATTCTGCATGTACTTTAAGGTTTGCTCTTGTTCCACGAGTCTTTTCCTCTCTTTCCCAATCATTGTTTCAAAAATGTCAGAGGAGCCACGGCTGAGCATTTCTCCTGCTCCCACCTGTGCTTTGGGACGCAAAAGAATAACATTAGCAGACAGAGGTCTCAACTTCCTCTTGGATGCATCTGGACCATGTTATTACGCAGCCCACTGAGCCCGTGATCAGTCTGAGGGCAGCTGATGATGAGCAGCGCCAAGATACAATATTGGGCTGCTGGTCAATTTTGTGTCTTTCAGAAGACTTGAAAAATTACGTTCTTGAAGAATCACTGCCATAAGCCACAGCCCCACCATGAGGACATTAGGGCAGCCTTGGCTGTATGAAGTATCTTGACCAGCAATCTTTCATCCTCTGACAAATCTTTTGTTCTTGAAGGTAACTGTGGGTGGTCTTCCTTTGTCTAATTTCAGTAAATTCGGTACATCACTTTCTAGTTATGCAGCTGATACTCGTGTTTATATGAATGGCTATTTAAAAAAGGAAAGATCAGATGTTTGTTGTTTCATTTCAACATAAATCAAACTTTGTATTCACATAGCAATTCTAGTTTAGCCCCAGGAATAGCTTTAGTATTGCTAAGTGTCTGGAGAGTATTGACTACAGAGACATGGTTCTAAGCAGGCTATAATAGTTTCTACAGCTGTTAACAGTTCGGAGAAGAAAGGCAGCTTTATTCATCAGTGTTTAAAATGCGCATGACTTGCATTGCACAGAAGTCAGATTGGGAGAATGTCAGAATTTTTTTCTGAGATTCTGCCAGGAAAGTCTTCAATAACTGGAGAAATTCTTTTCACTGGTGAAATCAACATGCAGCACATTGTGTTATTATAATTGCTTTTAGCTCACCATGAAAGTTGTCTTTGTATGCGTAGATGTACGGCTTGTACTGTTTTGTTTTTATTTATTCTGCATTCTTTATTATAATGTTCTTTCCTTTTTTCCAGACCAGAAAGATTGTTATTGAGCTTTCCACAAAGCTGAAATAATGCTGTGTGTTAAAAAAATGTTAACAATTTGAAGAAGTTATAAAAATTTATAAGTTGACTGAATAGTTTGGAAATTTCTGCATATTTTAATATAAATAGGTAATGCAAATATTTGTTCTTTGCATTTAAAGGTGGGTCTCTGTTTTCTAAAGGTCTTGTATATAAATTTGATTCTTACAATGACATTAGAACAAAACCAGTATTTTTTCAGATTGCATAATAGGAAAAATGAATGTGCAAAAGACACAGAACATACATGGTTCTCTCTGAATGCCGTACAGTCATGAAATGTAGCATAAAATCATACCAGTTGTTTGAATGACTTCATTAAGTGAAGTTAGGGGACTGCTTGTTGCAGTCAGCTGAGGTCCTTCCATTCAGTTCCATAGGTCCTGGGTTGGCCCACAAAGACAAAAACCATGTTGCAGCTGGCTGAAAATTAGAGGAAATGAAATTTTTATCAATGTCCTGAAATTCCAGATTGTGCTGGTATAACTTGCATAAAAATCCAGTTACAGAAAATCAAAGAAATCATGGCAGATGGAGGAGTTATTTCAGATGGATTTGGTGTAGTGATGAGCTCAAGCTTTATTCAAAACTGCAATAGTAGAATAGAACAAGAGGATCCAAAAGAAAGAAAGGAGGAGTAGAAACTGGTGGAAGGGAAGAGGTGAGTTACAGATTACAGTGAGCTGAGCAAGGGCCTAAACGATACCAGTTTTAACAAAGACTATTTTAACATGTTAGCAGTTCTAATGCTATGATTCACTGGAGATGCTATCTGAGAGAGCAGCGAAAGACATCAGACTGCTTGTTGGGGTTTTTGGTTGGTTGATTATTTTGTGGGGGGTTTTTTTTTTTTTTTTTTTGATGAGGAGATGGGAGCAGTGGGAGTTTTAGGTGTCGTACAGAGTTGAAGGGGTTTGTTAAGTTTCCCTGAACAAGAACGAATGTCTGACACTCCAAAGCAGTTTCTCCACAAGCATTGCAGCCATTAGGAGTGGATTGGAGGGCTGTAGCTTTAGTGGGGCGCCCTGGACTGCATGCTGCATGCAGCAGGGGTACCTGGGGACTGCTCTGGTGCAACACAGCACTGTAAGTGGGGCAACTGAGGGGCTGTCTTAAAAAGCACGCTCCTGCTCCAAACATGAATGCTAACACAGAAGCACCCTGTGAAACTTAAGGGCAAGAGTGGTGACAGGGCAGGATATACTCAGAATCTGCTAGCCTGTGTTGCAGATGGTGGCAGTATATACAGCTGAGAGCAGTGACAGCCCTAAGGAATGCAGCAGGTGAAGAGGTCACAGTGATATGAACTGCAGGATAATCACTCTTGCAAAGAGAAAGGGAGAACGATTGGCTGGGTAGGTGTGCTTGGAAAAGGTAAAAAAGATGCTGCCCCCTTAACATACATCCTTGAAGAAGGGTTGTGGGGTGGTTTTGTCCAATGAAACAGTGCTGTCCAGCAAGTTTGCACGAGAAGGGACAAAACCCCTTTTTAGACATAAGCGAGGTAACGGTGAAGATAGCTGAAGTTCTGCAGTGTCTGCCTTCTCCTCAGGATAAAGAAGTCCTCAGGAAAGTTGAGGTTACTGTAGTTCAGTATTTCAGGGTGGATCCTGTCCTGACATACCGCTCATGAAATTTTGAAGGGGCTATCCGTGCTTTGTAAGGTAGGCACCATTAAGAAGTGTGCAAAACTAATACACAAGGGTCCCAGCTTTGGGATACGCTGTCTTTATAGATCTTGGTCTCAAGACATCCTGATACATTCTTTGGTGAGTTGAAAGACTTCCTTGGTCATTGTGACCAGTGCAATGAAATAACATTGCTGCTAGTTGGTGATTTACTCTGCAGAAAGCTGCTTATAATTTTGAAAGACTGCTTTCCAAATGGGATCATCGTTATAAATTAATCCTTTTACTCTTATTCTGAATTTGGTTCAGGAAACTGTTGGTTCTTCAGTCTTTTGTGAGTAGTTTCCACCGTAACATTCTCTGGAATCATTCATTTTGAGTGTTAAAAATGATTGATTGATAATGGGGAATTATCAGAGACTCATTTCCATGTTCCCTGTCAGTATGCCACTTAATACTGTTGATTCTCACAGAGCTTGTCATATAAAAGTACAATTCTACGGAGCAGAGACACAGAGAGAATTAATAATGTACATAAGTCTGTGTAAGGTAGTATGTTGCAGAGCTGATGTTGGGTTTTCTCAGCTTATGATGTTTAGCCACTGCACTGTCTCTCCTCTTGCTCTGCAGCACAGTTACTTTCCTTTCTCATTGTGGCTTCTGGTCATCCCTTCCAGCAGAGCCAAGAGGGCTGCAACAGATACAATGATCAGGTGAGTCTGAGTGTGACAGGATTGTGTCAAGTAACAAAGGTGTTATGTACCTACGAATAACTTGTTTATGTATGTCAGTACTTTAAAAACACTTGGTTAACAAGAGCTCTGATCCTTGCTACAAGCAATGGGCATGCACAACAGTTTGGCTTTTGCACTTTGTAAAAAATTACTTGCTCATAAGATCTTGGCTTATGAAAGACGATGAAATGCAAGAGCAGAACACAAACATCTTTACTAGATCTTGTCAGCAGTTGTGAAGATAAATTTTAACAGTGTTAGGATTTTCCAGGCCTCTTTCAAAATGACTGTACAGCCTAGCTAAATTTGCTGGTTGTTGCATGCCTTTCTCCAGGAGCAGTTGGCCTTAATTGCTTATGCGCAATATTTCCTTGGAAGCTCTCAGATAACAAAAGGCAACCCAGAAAAATCTGAACAAATCTCTACTTAAAAACTGGCCAATTAATCTGTAAAGTATGTAGAATTTGTAGAATTCTTTTTTTTTTTTTTTTCCTGGGGAAAGGCAGAAGAGGGCAATAGGTGCAGGATGTGGAGGGAAGAAACAGTGCCATGACCCTGCAGCATTACTGCATGTTGAGTCACGGAGTGACATTTAAACAATTCTCACTGCACCCAGCGTGAAAAACTATGATGCTGGTCAAACTGATGGCCATTCTTGCAGAAAGATTAGGAGAAAAAAGGTAAAGGCACCAGATACCTAGGTAGCCTTTCACACGTTTCAAATGTTGGGGAAACTTACCAGAAAACCTCAAGCTAAATGGTTCTCTAATGCCTTTTTCTTGGCTCCAGACTTTCTATCTTTAGAGCTGGTGGTTTCCACACCACAGTGATTCAGCCAGCATGAACTCTTGACCAAATCTCAGTTTGTTTCCTGATTTTGTTTTTCTAAAATATTTTACATTTAGCAGGGCAGAAAGGCCTCCCGAGTACGTGATGGTGCAAGAAGGAGAGCTGTGCTCTTTTTATTGGTTAACTCTCTCAAGGAACAGTTCTCCATGCTTCTGAAATCACTGCGACGAAAGTAATTAAAAAGAATCATTGCATTTTGACTAAAACTAAGACTGAATCCTTATATGCTCTTGGCTTTTCGATACTGTGTGTGTATGTGCAATTCCCTTTGAGGTTTAGTAGGAGGTCTGATTTTTATTTTAGGAGTATAACCTACCTGAAATGTACTAAGGTTTAATCTATGCATTATTGCATGGGAAGCTCATATACATTTGTTTAGTTGCTAGATAAATAGATTAGTATTGACAATGATTTCAGAGGATAAAAATTAAATTAATATGAAGGGCCTTGTTCCTTTGTTTTGCTGGATATTTTCTGGGGTGCCCTTTTTAGGGACTATGCTGGTGGTTATTCCTGTTATCATTGTGCAAGTGACAAGTTCAGTAAGGACCTGGAGTAGCTTGGCTCGGGGGGTTTTAAATATCGAGAGACATCAGGCAGGAAATCTATAGCCTTGGAAAGCTACAATCAAAAGTCATCACACACTGAAAATTAAAAACATAAAGTGTTCTTTGAAAAGGTAATACGTTTATATTGACATGTTATCCCAAATGGTACATCATATGAGTAAATAAAATATTGCTGTAATAGATTTGAGACCTAAGATGCCAAAACCGATTACAGTTCACCTCTTTGGAAACATGGCATTATACCTTTTGGTTCCTGCATCTTCTTGTTATTCAACAGACAGAAATATAAGTGTGTACCAGGTTATTTCACAGGCCACTTTGTGCATTGACACCCATTGTCTACTTTGTTTTTCATACTGCTCCCCTATATATCCATAATTTTCTCCCTGTACTCCAGTAATTCATTGTCTACCTCTGATTCTGCATGGGTAGCCCTAGGCTGTGGGCTGAGGCAAGCTAGTTGCATAAGGGTATCCTTTCCAAAGACCACTACTTTTAAAACGGTACAGGTCATCCAAAATGCAGGACATAGATGCGTGAGTATGCTAATAACATTGCAGCTGATGAACAAATATTCAGATCACTGGGTGACTGGAAACTGTAAAATGTCTGAACTAAAGATGTCTTTTCAGTGGAACTTTAGCCTTGTTTTGTGGATGTGCGCTGAGTCAAGCTTTCATAACATAATCATGTAGGATTTTTTTTTTTTTGCTTTCTAGCACAGTTTGTGAGTGGATAAACCAGTAGGGAGCTGGTGCAGCCATTGCTGCCTGCATTGAGCCTTGAAGCATAGCTCTGTGTCCACCTGCGCTGAATACCATGTCCACTTGGCCTTGAATGAAATTAAGTTTAGTCATAGTGCACATATTGCGTGTGGAACCCATAGGGGAATAGGAAAACATCCTTGTTGCTGTGACTTTGGAATCACTGATGGCAGATTGTGCTACTGAAGTCAGTGATATAAGATCAAATTAACATTCGTAATTACATGTGAAACCTCAGAATTTCACATTTCAGAATGTGAAATACAGCTAGCTTACCTTTCTGCGCTTCGTTTCCTGGTATGTCTGATTCAGTGTGAATGTCTTGTCCTGGAGTGGGAAGCAATCATTGTACCATATATGAATGAAGTTACTCAGTTTGCCATCATATAGTATCCCATAAATTTCCCATATAGTCCCCTAAGTCCTTAATACTCTCAAATTACTATAAAACATTTTGTTGCAAAGTGGGAGTCAGTTTATTCTTGGCAAGAAATGTGTAAGTTTTTTCATTCATGTTTTGTTATTTGTGAGCAATACAGTATGATGTGCTTTGTTCTTCTGAAAAAAAAAATGTTTAGCAGCAAGATATTGTTCTGAAAACTTTGACAGTTTGCATGGGAACTACTTGCTTCTTGCAGACTACTCCCGAGAGACTTTTTGGTTATCTTAGGCAAAACAAATGATTTAATTCTTTTCATCAAACGTGAACCTTTAGCATATTCCTCCTCCCTCTGAATATCAAACCTTGTATAGCCTTGATTTTCTTCCTGGACAGGGTGAGATGAAAAAGAAAGAGAAATTATTCCAGCTAAGTGAGTAGTTCACACAGAGTGATTTTTCCAGAGTATCTAACTCTCTCCTCTGTTTGCAGCATGTTGATTATGCAGTTGCTGTTCTCTGGTATTTATATACCTTTCAAAATGTATAACTTTAACTCTATGTATTGATGTGAAACTGTTTTGTGAGCCATTGTTAATCACACTGGTGGTGGCTTGGTGAGGTTTGGCTGTTCTTGGTGTTTTTTGTCTGCATGAAAGCAGAAACATTTCCAAAATAAATGCTCCTGAGATAACATAAACTTCGCTTTCCTTGAGGACTGCTCTGTGAAGCTCAGATGGTGGCTTTCTTTAAGTACTTTTGCTAGTATAACTCAGTTACACAAATGTTTCTGGGTGGTACAAAGAAAAGGGGTGCACAAAATGCTTAAGGTAATGGAATGCAGAAAATGATGTGTAGCATAGACTTCAGCTCTCATACTGTGTCGAGCTCTGTCTGTACTTAGATTATTGTGCAGGATATTTGTATGCAACAAAGATGAAGCTTATGCTTAGTCAAGTGCTCAAAAAGCTACTGGTTTGCAGTCTGCATCTCTCAAAATCTTTTTCAGTCTTGTACCTGCTAGCAAGTGCTTCCTGCTCTTCTGACTGCTGTTACCTGCAGGTAAGGACAGCGTGGGATACGGTAGTGTATGTGATGGCTGTTCACTGTGGCTGGTTCCTTCTGCTGATACCAAAAGATGGCAAATACCTTTTTGTTTCCCTCATTGATCTTGGGGCTCAGACTAGTAAGCATTAATTCAATTTCTCCTTCATGCTTTGCAAAGTCAGAGACTGCATTGAAGAGGAAGTGTTCCATGCTGCTCTTGAGAAATCTGGTGTTTGTATCAGATGACATTAAATGGACTTCTTGAAAAGGATCTGTGAGGACACAGTACTGTCATTGTGTGTTAGAGTGGTACAGCCACAGGTGGGGACTCAGTTGACACTGGTGCAGTGAGTGCCTGAGCCAGCAGAACAGTACAGGCAGCTGTTAAAGCAGTACAAGGTCCCAGGTCCAGCACAAGATTAGCCAAGGCATAAATGCTTTGCTCTATTACAGCCCCACTGCAGCTCCCAGGAAAATGGCACAGGCCTCAAGTGGTGCAGCCTGCTCACTCTAGACTGTGTCAATGACCAGATCACCCAGCCTGAGGACTGTGATGGAGCTGTGGCCATACTAGCTGCATCCTCTGCCTCCTGCCAAAGGCCTCTGGCCTCCCATTCAGCAGCATGTAGAAATATGTTCCAACCAATAAAGTGTGAATAGTCTTGCACAGCTTTGTGGCATTTGTCCGCACTGCTTTAACCTTGTGTTTCTGAAGGAGGCTTCAGAGGGCATCCAGCATCCCAAGCATTCAGTGCCTTCTCATTTTTGGGGAACAGGTGTGGTGTGAATGAGCAGGTCGTGGGTAGGTTGGTTCAGAGGCAAGGCACTAGTAGGAGGAGCACCTTTGTACCAGGACCATTTTACCATTCCCCCTAAGGGTCAGCAGAAAGTAGGTAAGGAGGATGGCGACCTCCAGATGTGGAACTGGAATGGGGAAGGGAAGATGCAGAAATCTGGCATGAAGCTGGAATAAGGGCAGGGGGATCAAAGGTAGTGTCTTGAAGTGGAATGGTGCTGAGAGAGGTGGTGGAAGTGGGATTTGGGAGTGAACGGGAGGAAGAAGGGCCCCACATACTTGCAGGACTTCAGTATATGTTATATGGTAAACACTTTCACCTGCAGTAGAGCAATTCCTATGTGGGTCTGGAGTTTTGAAAGTGTCTATTTATTTTGTCTGCCTCCATGATTAGGAGGCCAATTTAGGGCTTTTCTACTTGGGGAAATCCCTGCAAAGTAGGCTAGGGTATGAATTTACAGCCTACTTAAAGACCCAGCAGTAAACGCAGTGTAAATTCACACTTCAGCTTACTTCACAGGAACTCCCCCGCAGAAACAAACCCTCAGAGTCACCTCTGTACCTCAGTCTGGTGCTAAAAGTGAGTGGAATCTTCTCAAAATGTGGGCCTCCAATTCCATTTTTATAGCTGGGTTTTTCTGTCTTGTTTTTTTGTTGTTGTGTTTTTTTTTTTTGTTTTTTTTTCCCCAGCCACTGTAAATCACTGTAGCTTTGCTGAGGCTGGAGGAGCTGGGCCACTTTACATTGCTCAGGATCTGACCCTTTGCCTCAAGTAACCTCTTATTATCAATTGGCCGGAGGTTATTTTCCTTTTTAGTGGCTTCATTATTAAGCTGTTCATTCACTCCCACCACTGCTCATGTCTTTCTTTTTTTGTCTTTTTTTTTTTTTTCTGTGAATTTTGTGTTGTGTCTTTCCTCCCATGTAATTTCCTCCTAGTGAACTAGTGACAGAGTGGGCTGCTGGTATTTCGTCTTGTGGCTGGAGAGGTCAGGCTGCTTCTGATAGAGACAAACACTCCATTACAGTAAACTCACAGAAAGTTTCCTTTTCAACCTGAAAGGAGAAGGAAACGAACTCTCCACCAATACGCTTTCAAGAATTACTTCTGAGAGCTGGACTTACACTAAAGGCCAGTTTGGCAGTATTCTGTATAGAGCTGGAAAAAAAAAAAAAAAAAGGGGAAGACATATGTCTTCCTCTTTCTTAGGAGATTTGGCTCAAGTGTTGGCACAGCTTATAGCCCTGCAGTGAAAACACCAATCCTTTGCACTGCTCATTATTGAAGAAATGCTCATTGCTGGTGTCCAGCTAAAAGAGCATGAAGACTTAAACCTTCAAAGTTACCCAACTGCTTCTGGTATTTGGGACTACTTCTTGTTGGCAGGGGGAACTTAGCAATCCACAGATTTATAGTGGAGAGAGAAAGTACCTCACCTCTGAAGGACAGCATCAGAGTAAACGTTCCCTGCTTTGCCTCTCCAAAGCATTTAACAAAACCTGTGCATAGTAAGGGTGAGTCATGAAAAGCCAATGGGACACTTTCCTTCCCTCCTCTTCTGCTTGTTGTTTTTCAGTGTTTGCAAAAGCATGCTCAGTTGCCTGATTTTACTGTAGCAGCAGCCCTTAACGCTGACACCCTGCTGGCAGATTGCTGCCCTGTGATGTGGTGCCCTCTGGGGAAATTCAGCCCTGCCAATGGCAGTTGTGCATCTGGAAATCCCTCTGTATTTGGCTGCTTTGCTCACTGGCGAGTTCACTGCAAGTGATTATAGTCTATTTCTTGTTCAAATGTGTGTCCAGTGAAAACCTCTTTTGTCAATGAACTGAAGTCATGATTTCTCTAGAGATGCCATGCTGAATTAGTGTTGTGCTATTATTTTATTAAGATTTATGATTTTTTTCATATTTCTCAGAGTTCAATCTCTTGGTGCATTGCAAATATATTTCAAAAACTAGAATTTCACACTCTGTAAAATTCTAATACCCGCAATAACCACCAACTCCTATGGATTCACACTATTATTCACCCTTCTCTTGAATGACATGTTTCTGTTCACTGGAGTAATGTAATTTCTGTAGAAAACAATGGTTTGTGTAAGTAACACACGTTAGCACCGCTATCCTAGTGCTACTGCAAATCACATTTCATGAGTGCTGTTTTGCCTTTGACTGTTCTTTGTGGGGTCTGTTAAGTACCCATCTCCATTCTTTATATGCCAGTTGTCCTGATGATTCAAAAAGTTCAGTGTAATTAGATATTGAAGGTTGGTAGCAATAGTGCTGGTTTTTGAGCTATGTGTGGATAGTTGTTTGCATGCTTGGTGCCGACTGCATGAAAGGTGTGGCCTACTCTCTGGTAAAACAGAACTAGGACTAACTGACCGTCTCTGTCAGATGAGGGAACATTCCTTGCTGCAGTATGGAGCAAGTGTTAAAGCACGGCTCCTGTCTACTTCATGGCAATTTAATTTAAATTTCCTAGACTGCTCCAGGGTATACACAGGACTCTAATCCAGCAGTTTGTGGTGCAGCTGTATGTACCCAATGTTGCTGTGTCACCTGTGTATGGAATAAGTTGATGTATAAAATGTGTTCCCTGCTTCTCAGGGGAGAGACAAATGTAACAGCATACTATCTCACTGTTAGCTACGAGGACTTAGCTGAATTCCCTGTTATTAGGAAGAGAAGAATAAAATCAAGTGTTGAAGGAATAGGAGCTGCAAGATAATAAATATTTATGTCCCAAACTTGTCATGGTATCATAAATCAATACATTTTGAAGAGATTTAATTCTTCTTTGTGCCTACCTCCTTAATCTATGGCACTAGTTTGCTTAAATTTGTTTTTGTGATAACTTGAGTAATCTCATGCATTCCCCTTCTTGAGAAAATTTAGTATTGATTAGCTGATTTCCTCTTTAAATGCAGTCAAAACTCCCTGTTTGCTCAATTAATAAACCAATAATGTGAAATGAAAACGCACACCTTCTTTCATTGCCTGAGCTCTGTGATTTGTTGAATTTGATGTACTGTCTGTTCTAAAAATCCATGTTTAAGTTAAATAAATAATGTTTTCTTTTCCTTACCATTCTGGTACGACATTTATATAGTTTTGCATATTAAAAAGCTGGATTAAAGAGTAGTTAAAAGTTAGTTAATTTAGTTGTGGGAACATATTATCAATTGAAAAATTTTGTTGGAAAGATGACTTTGTGTTTGAAGCTGATCTATTATTTGAACGAATGTTGCAAGATCAATTGTGGATCGAGACAAGAGAGCCAGCTGATGTGTATGCACACAGGTCACAAATCTAGCATGTACTTGATAGTCTTCTCCAGACTTTCATGCACTGATTTTTATTGTTTATGTAATACAGGGAAGAGACTGTCCTGCTGCTCTTGCCCTGTGGTGTGTCTATCTGTCGCACATAAAGAATGTGGTCTAGAGAGCCTGGGTAATTTGTGAGTCTCAGAAATAGGATCCTATAGGGAGTTGTACAGGACAAACTGCTGTAAGTAGTGCTCTTAAAATGTTCGCTATATGCTGTGTTACAAGCATGTTTCCGTTAGTGGCATATGCTTGAACGTGACTGATCTTTTAAAAGCTGTTTGGTGAGGGATATTCACCTCAGTAAATAGAGCCTGGTGGAGCAGTCAGTGCCTGACACTGTGATCTGACTCAAATGGAAACACTGCTTTCCATCTGTAGCTGACATAGGCATTTGTTGTTCTGCCTCAGCCACGGAGTAGGCACAAGCCCAGCTAGGTTGGTGTCTCACTGCTGCTGCAGTCTCTATACCAAATCTATGTTTAAAGACGTGCTGATAACTCTGGTCAAAATTCCCATTTAAAAAGGATTATTTAGACTTTTTTTTTCAGAGGGGAGCAATCAACTGGTCAATGATAACAAAGTCTGTGAAAAAGTGAAGAGTGATGTGTGTCTCTTGCAGCCTTCACACCTACCACAAAGCCTTTCCAGAGGCTGACAGGGACATATTTCATCTAGCTACCTGCTTTATGTGTTCAGAACCAAAATACGCAAAATCCCATTCCCCTGAGGGAGATAAAGGACCATGTCACACCACACAGGTGAGTGTTTCAGTCAAACTTGATTCAGTCTCTGGACCTGTTCCACTGGAGCTTGAACTGCCCACTCATAGGTATGGCAGAAACCCCCAATGCAAAATGGGCAAGATCACGGGAGCGCAAGGTCCGCATGTGCAAATCTTGTACCTCTGCATGATGTTATGGCTCTCTTGTGTCATTTCTGCTTCCTGACAGTGCTGTTTCTAACAGTAACCAGCAGCTTCTTGTGTGCTGTGCCCCTTTCAAGAGCTTTGAAACCAGCAGAAGGGAGTCTAGCTGTTTTCACACTGGTGGAGCCATGTTCTTCCCTGCCACTTCCTCATCTGTGCAGCCTGGGCCCAAGCATAGTCTCTGCAGAAGGCTAACAGCACTGCTGAAGCCAAGCCAAGGAAATAAATCAAAGCTACTTTGAAAGGGCAGGGTTACAGGCGTTATTCTAGACAGAAAGTTTCATGCAGCATACCAAGATCACCCAGAAGAAATCTCATGACTTGGTTTCTAAGTCCTTGGGCCAATGACTACTTTTCTTCCTCTCTGTTTTGAAAACATGCACAGCAAGTGATCTGGCAGTGACCTTCATTTTGGGCATATATGACACACACATTTCCATGCACAGGTAAGCTATAGCATGTGTGAGTAGCACAGCTGTTGACTTTTATTGTTATTAACGTTAGTGTTGTTCAATTACTGCTTTCATCTTAGGTTTATATGGTTATTGTGTCAAGAAGCCACAGTTTGAGTTATTTTTTTTCATCTTGACCATTAGACACCTTCAAAAGAAGACGACCATCCAGATAGAATGTATCATCCTACCTGAGCTGTCTGTAGGCTGGGGACATAGTCCAAGCAAAGTGTATGGTGTGTCTCTCTCACTCCTCAGTAAAGATAGCCAGAGTGATTCATCAGGTATGTAAGGCGGAGAATCACTTTCTTTCTCTACTGGTGATGAGGAGAGCTCAGATGGCTAGCCTAGGCTAGGCATTAACTTTAGGCTGAAAGGGATGTGTTTTTCTTGCACAGAGCCAGGGAAGTGTGAGTTCAGTTTACAATTAGCAAGGTTTAGGTGAAATTGAACATACAGAGAGCCTGGAGCACTCCAAGTCTGTAAAGACAGCTTTTGCCCACAGACAGATTGATGTGCTGTGGATGCTTAAGCATACTGTATATGCCCAAAGCTCCTCTTTACCACATCTTCAGTGAGCATCACTTGCATGATGAGGCACAGACAGAGGTTTCCTTTTGCCAAAGGCAGCTGTGGCTTTGGGCAGGATGTACTTAGACAGCTAGGGTGGCAATATCAACGTCTAGTGCAAGGTGGACTGAGTTCATCTTACAGAAGCCTTATGCCTGCAGTGTATCTAGGTCAGCTGGAGGCTGGAGTTTTCCTTACTGAAGTACTTTCCTTTTTGGAAACAAAAGATGCTCTGCACTGAAAGTTTGTTCTCCTTCCTGTGGGATACACCTGCACATTTTAGATCACAGTTGCTTTGTTCATACTGGACAAACCAGGGGTCACATCGGAGCTAAAGAGACCGTTTATGTTGCTAGCTACCATGGTGAAAACAGGCATTTGTTATAAATGAGCACTGGAGCATAATTGCACACAAATCTTTACAGTCTATGTAAGATCTCTTTTATCTGGGAGAAGAAAAAAAAAAAAAAGGAAAAAAAAAAGAGGGCTACTGTGAGTCCTCTTCCACCATGGTCAAGTTATTTCTAGTGCGTAATGTGATAGATAAGTCGGGAGTTTTAGATACCATCTTCCAAAGAGAATGAAACTGAATTCAGTACAGCTGTCTATGGTAACTTAATGTGTAACAACAATTGCAGTGCAGATGTTATTTCAGTAGTCCTGTTCCTCATCTTTTTATACGTATAAAAATATTGCCCTATATTATCTGATTTATGTAACTCAAGCACTGCACTACACCAGCTGTAAGTGTTGTCATTCAAATCTAAGAGTAATTCTGGAGATAATCTGAATTATTTCATAATTATGAGAATTCCTGGGAAATTATTTCAGTGTTTACAGAGGAGTGTCTTACTGTACCATACTCCAGATTTCTCAGCACAGTCAAATCTTCTTTTAGTATATTATAATTTAAGTAGCTCCACATCTTGAGTAATAATCTGTTTCACTGGGGTTGAACACAAAAGTAAAACAAAACAACAACAAAAAACACAACACAAAATAGGAAATGTAAAGAAGTAATTGTGATATTTGACACATTGATTTGGTACCATCTGTTAGCTTCTAAAGTCAGCATCAAATTTGTTTGTTGAGTTGGATTTTCATTCTGTTTTTTGTAACATCTCGATTTGTTGTGAAGCTGTCAGATGTAGCTCCCTTGAGAAAACCTCTCTGCCAGTCTGAGATAAGTGGCAGAATCCTCTCCTGCTTAGAACTGCCGTGCTTCCAGGAAGTGGTGACACTATTTACTCTAGCTGAGGGTCTATCCCACGATATCCTTCAGCAGCAAACTCTAGTTGGGCAGCGGACCAAAATGTCACCCAAGAGGAGCAATTGCCACGACACTCTTGCCAGTGTTTCCTCAGATGTGTTGGGGGCCTGTGGTCTTCCCAAGCCACAGAATAGAATATTGCTATTCTATTCTCTAGCATATTACTTTGCCATTAATTTGGCCTGTTTTGTATCTGAAGTGTTGATGTTTCTGAAATTTCATTCTCTTTTTTCACTGCTTTTGTCTTCCAATAACAAAGTGTTGGATGAGACTTCAAGAGCTTATCTATCCAGAGCTGGACAGTCTGTGCCTTGGAGTTGTGTGCAGCTGTTGAGCATTTCAAGGGTGCATCTCACATTGGGAAAGGATCGTGTACAAAGTTGTCTATCCCAACCAGGGCTTCTAAGTAGTCTGGTTCCTGGCTGTGGGTGGCAGTGATCTAACAAGTATCTCAGATGCTGAACCATCTCACTGTGAGAAAAGGAGGCCTGGTCAGTCTCTCCTGTCTACCAGTTCCTCCCGGACTTTCTCTACCCTTCATCTCACTGATGTATGTGGTGTGTAACTCACTGATCTCAGCAGCATAAAGACTTTGTGTGGTTTGTTAGATTGGCCATTCCACCACAATCTGTTTCCCTGTTCCAGTATCATTGCTGGACCTGCCCATAAAGACCTCCACTCTGAGCCCTGAACACACTGCAACAGAACTACTTCTCTCTCAGCCTTTTGGAAGATTTCCTTGTATGTCTGTTTTCACACATCAGGTATCAATTCTCATGCTTTTCTTTTTGTTTCCACTGGTGTGTGGAGACGTGGCACCATATACCACAACACTCTCCTCTGTCACCATCACTGCTACCCAGCAGTCACATCTCAGTCAGCTCATCCATATATGCTGCAGAGGCTGATGACATCAGGCTGTATATATCCTTACTGTTTAGCATTTTCTAGTCCTATTTTTTTTCTTGGTCATATATTGATCACACAGGGACAGGAGAAGGAGAGAGAGTGGTGCAATTAAGTGAAGTCAAAATTCCTTTTTTGAAACCTGTACAGAGAATAACCACCACTCTAGTAGAAACGAAGCAGAAAATAGAAGCTGTTGTCACTTTGTATGATGATGATTGCAATAAGAATGGGAAAGAGTACACTTTCCTCATATCTTTTGCAGCCTCTAGAGTCAATGAGTGATAATTTTGGTTCCTTCTCAGATTGAGGAGTGGATGACTAATGTCATTGTGACTGCTGCCATCTAATTGGCTCAAAAGAATTTTCTGGTTGTTCTCATGATTGGCATCATTTCCCATCATGTGCAAGCCATTGGACAGAAAAGACCTTCTTTTGAACTGTCATGGTATGAAGATGTAAAAGTACTGGGATCCTGAAGCAATTCAATGTGTATGAGGTGTGTATGAATCAGTATTCTGATCTTCCTGTGCAGCAACTCGTGATGACTGATCTATTTCTACAGTTGCTAATTATATTATGTTAAAAAATACTCAGTGTTGAAGTGACTTTTATGCAAAGTTTTGGTGAAGTTGTGATTTAGGAAGGGCTCACCAGGAAGGTATAACTGAAATATTTTCCTTTGAGTCAGTATGATCCATTTCAAAATAGTTTGTTGAGCTAGACTGCAGGTTGTTGCTTAATATTAAGCCCAACCATCTACCTGAACTGCTGTGGTATTTTTGGGACAGATGACTTTGTATCCTGATTATCTCTTACAACCTCCTCAGGCTCTCCATTACCTAACCAAGGGTGCAGTGCAGTCTCTGTTCTTACCTAATGTTCTGATGGATCAGGGGAAAAAACTTGATCAGAGAGCCTCATTCTAGATGGATAAGACACACAGTTTGTCAAATTGGGTCAAAACAAAATATTATTTTGCTTTTGTTCAACTCATTGAAATGAAATGCTTTAATTCAGGAATAAGAAAACATTTCATTTATTATCAAAAGTGTGGAAATAAAATATTTGGCACTTGCTAATGTCAGATTTTGAAGGGGAACGTGTGAATTTTCCAATGTTGACAGGAGAATCCCCTCTTCTACATAGAATCAGATGTTCTTACACAGGCCTGTTGGGGAGAGGTGGCACTCAGGTGATTGAGAAATTGGAAGTCTGCACCAGCCTAGTGAGAAGAAGGCTTTGTGCTCATTTTGAAAGAGGCCAGTGCAAAAGTGACCTAGGTGTGTAAAAATTAAAAATCAGAGTAAAAACATTTGAAAGTCAACAGAGAGAAAATTACAGCAGTGCCTTTGGAAGGTTAAGAGAACAATGTGAATGCAAACGTGGGAAACATGGAAAGGACCTAAGGCTGTAGCATAGAACCAAATTAAATACCTAATTGGCCTGTTAGAAATTTGCTGGAGTAAGTCATAGGCGTGAGGTATTAGCACAGCTCATTCTAGAAGGATGGGCTTGGAGAAATGAAGTGTTTGTAGTATAGTTGAAGATTATCCATGCTTGTTCTGAAGTTGTGGAATAAATGAGGGACAGACTTAAGATAGAAAAAGAACAGAGCCTCTTTGGTAGGTGGATGTAGTTTAAGCCACCTCTCTGGGAGGAGTGAAAAGAAGTATTTGAGCAGTTCTTGGAAGTATATATTTTGTGGCCAAGCCTCATTGGCAATGGGCACTTTATCTGGGTACCAATTGGGAAGACAGCATGGCAAATACCTCGGTGTGTCACCATCTTGGAATATGTTGAAGGCAATTCTGTTTCACAGAGTAGAAGTTACTAGAAAGTTATTTTGGTCTTGAGTCTTAGTAAGAAGGATGGCTTGTCTGTGTGTCTAAGGAAGGGAATGTTAGTGAAACTGAAAATCCACTTAAGAAAGAGGTTTGGATTCCTGGACAAACAATTGAACGTACTGTCAAACAGTCTGTATAGAACTAGATTGTAAAGCGATAACAAATCTAACTGTCAAGAATAACTAGTGTTAAAATAATGCAATTTCCCTGTTTATTGAGAAGCTAGCTAAGGAAAAAAGAATGAGCAGTAGATATTAGTAGATTTCCAACTGCATGGCAGGGAGCTTGGAACTAGATAATCTTTAAGGTCTTTTCCAACTCGAGCTATTCTATGATTCTATGACATTATGTAGATATTATCATGATCTCAACTTCTCTGATCTTTTGATCTTTGTTATATTCTCTGATTAGAATACCAGTCAAAACGTGGATAATAAGACTGGGTAATCTCACCCAGTCAGAGTTGCCTCGTTGAACAAATATCCTAATGGCGTGATCAGGTAAACAGACAAGGTTCAAGCATTAGGAAAAATGTCCTAATTGCACAAGTAGTAAAATCATGGCTACTTAAGGTTACTTAAGAATAAAGTGGAATCTTCTTGACTGAACTTTTGTAAGAACAAGCGTGACAAGTACTTTTCCAATATGGTCTGAGTTACTTTGTCTCAGAGCAAGGGAAGAGAATGAATAATTGCCCCAAATCTCCTCTAGGGATGAATTTTTAAGCATCTATTAAATGAGCACTTTGGGAGGACTTTTAAGACCTGTGCTTCTCAGGCGGAGTCAGGGCAAGGATAAGCATTGAACTGTGGACATTTGCATCGGGCCAGGTGTACATACAAGCATATGTTTTGGGTTGTACCCAGGGAAAAGTATTTTCTATCTAGTCTGCAGAACTTTAGACAGGGATACCCAACTTTCTGGGTTAAAACACTGCACATCAGTCCAGCATAAGCATTTCTGGAGGCTATAGCACATTATCTGTGAGTCTTTGAGTCTTTTTGTACAACTTAATTTTATTAAAGAGTTATGCTCCAGTGGTGAGGAATGAAGAAAGGGCAAGTGATGGAAGTATGCAGTGTAAATAGTTCGGGTTGCTCCTAGGAGTTGCATGGTTTTAAGTGGGTAACAGATCAGGAACTATATTTGTAGAGATTATACAGCAGTTTCAAAAACAAAAGAATTTAAGAAAACCGTGTCCTTCCAGAGACCACTGACAAACAGAAAAAGAGCCAGAGTTCATCAATAGATGAGTCACTGCTTCTCTGTCCTTCCCTGAGATACCCACATAAAATTCTTGTTGGCTTCAGCAGATAGTGTGGTCAACCGGAAGAAGAGTATGGTCTCCTGGCCCTGCTCTGGCCTAACTTCGATCTCACAAATTCATCAGCAATTTCTGGTGAGTAGAAAGGAAAGACTGCCTTGACTGAGAAGGTGCTTTAGCCCTCCTCTTTCTCCCTTCCCTTCTGTTGCTTCTCTGGCCCACCCTATGGCCAGGGACTTTCTGTCCCTTTTTCTAAGTAGTGACCACATGGCCAGTCTCTCTGCACAGCCTTGATTTGTGAGTGATAGCCATAAAACTAATTGCCTTTATTTGTCCATCTCTGCTTTCTTACAGAGGACCTTGCCTTTGCTACAGGGATGTCTCACTTGCTTGCAAAGTAGGGGGTGATGTGCAAATTATATAATTTCAGTAGTTTTATGTACTTTTATATTGAATTATAAAAGTGCCAATTTAATCGACTGCATGGAATTGCAACCAGCAGCTCAGCAGCTGTTTCACGAGCCATGCTTGCAGTAGGGGAACCTCAGGCAGATGGGTGAGATGAATGTTGAGAAGTGGGAATCAGTGTAGTCATCCCAAGAGAAATCATCCCTGTTTGTGAGTCAAAGCCTTCAGTCTCTTGGTTGAGATGAAGGGAATCTCCCAGTGCAGCTTATTTTGCACAATCTTATCAATTGAGATCAAATATCATGGTATCAGTTCAATAGATACTTTTGAAAGTACGTGCATACCTCACTCAAATTCACATTTAGCTCTAGCCAAAACACAATCCAAATCACGATCCAAATAGCCTCCTCCTCAGCCCACCTTCGTTGCCATTCTGTTTTAGTGGCAGATGCAGCACAGAAAAGATTGCCTGAATGCTTAATTCAGAAATTTACTGTTTAAGGCATTTACTTGTATGAACACCAGCGTAACACGTAGAATACCAATGCCCTAAATTTAGTAGTTTTGTCTGAGTCATTTTCACTGTGTGGGCGGGCTGTGAAGACACTCCACAGAGTGGAGAAACTTGCTGGTGCTGTCTGTCCAATCAGATAAGTTTTTAAAAAAGTCAACACAACAGAGCTACAGATATGTTTGTGAGTAAAATGCAATTTTGTTGCAGATTTCAGTACAGGGAAGGGGTGGTGATGCTCTCCACCCACTTCAAAAGCTGAAGTCAAGTTTAACTGATATGTATCTGATGCTGAAATAGGTACTGAATTTTTCATGACAGCAACACATAGACACAGGTAAACACTGACTGTGTGATGTGGAGGGACAAAATGTGGTGTAATCCCCAGACTGATCTGTGCAATTCCATCTTATTTTCAGATCTAGCAATAGCAGCTGAGTTGTTACCAGCCAACAGCTAAAAGCTGTTCCTGAGTTTATTCACTGAAGGGTGATCCTGCTGAAGACAAGGCAGCTTTGCCACAGAAATTGTTCACTAGGGCTAGGAATACACACAAACCTTGTGAAATAGATATGGGAACAAGCAATTAAGTTTGGAAGAGACTTGAGATTTCTTGTTCTGAACTGGCAACACTCACCTTTCTATCAATCTGCGTATTGCTCTTACTCAGCCTCTCTTCTTGAATGCAACTGATTTCAAGTTAATATGCATGTAGTAATTCCATTTTGGAGATCTTTCCTGGGTAAATTTTTCTGGGACCCAGCTGAATAAAATTGTCCCTCTCCTCAAGTGAAAACCTAACTTCGCTGTGCCTAAGTTAAGTAAGAATTTATCATGTTTTTACTTTGAATAAAAGTTCTAGCTCAGGCTCTGCACTCTGCTTTTGGAGCAGACCATTCACCAGGCAGAGATGAAGCATGTTTTTCGTGTACTGTATGCTGTCTGATGGCAGCCAGGGGAAAAAGTAAACATGCTGGGACTTCATCCTATGGCCCTGATTCTTGTGAACAGTGCCACTGAGTTCTTTGCTCTGCTTACACTAGCTGGAGGATCAATCACAATGTGTTTAGTGCCAGTGAGATGAACTCTGTTCCTACAGAAACTCCAGTAAAATCAAAAGCTTGTTAATAGGAAAAAAAAAAAAAGAAAGAAAAAGTAGTTAGCTGTTATCATAAATGGAGCAAAATGCCAAACAAAATCCTTCTCTGCTATTTGTTTCTGTACAGCATTTAGCTGCCAGGAAAGACCAGTCTTATAAACATGAAATTATAGCCATGGTAACATGCAAGCCATGTTTAACTTTGCAGCATGTAAAAAGTTACACTAAGAAAAAATTTTTTTTTTCTGTTTTACTGCTGAGACTGTAATTCTGACTTTTAAGTCAGCTATTTTAACTCCAGTGGGCTTGGGGATTGTTGACTTGTGAGGGTAAGGGCCAGAAACACAACCCCTTCCTCAGAATACTTGACATTGCTAGACATTCCCATAAGGTATTATTGCTTAAATACAGCCTGTATTTTCTTTCTCCAGATTCCTTTAACTAAAAAGATATGACAGGCTGTGATATTGGACTGTAGTGAAGTCCCAGCTGTGCTGTTCTGCTCTTCAGGCTGAGCAGCGCAGCTGTCATGGAGACATCTTTTTTGGATAAGTGTTGGGCTCAAGGAGCCTGCGTTTTGGTACAGCATGCATTCTGGGACTGTAAGCACTCAGCGCTTTTGTGCTAGAAAGCAAATGTTGCTTACAGAGGCAGGAGAGCAGCTGGAGCAGGGACAGAGCTGAGGATCTGGGCTGGAAGACATACTCGGAAAAGTAACTGAAAGATCCCAACTTGGAGCAAAAGCTGAACCTGAAAACTGCAGATGGTTTCCTTGCATGTACGATAATGTCAAACCCAAAAAAGGGATTTTCACACTCTGTTGTCTGTTTAGTGCACAGTGAGAATTATATGCTGGAAAATGGAGCCCTGTGTCTATACCGTATCAGTAGGGCTCTGTGGAAATTGGGCTTGTCTGCTTTTGTGTAGGCCTCTGAAGCCCTGAGCTCTATTTGCCATGGAGTAGAAGGAGGGAAAGAGAGCAATGACAATGGGAAGTGTCCTCAGAGCTTTTTGTCTATTAGCACCTACATGGTAATGCCACCCTGAGTGAATTGTTGTGCTAAGAACGACTTGTGAAAATCAGAAATTTCCTCTCTAGGGCAAGAGCCCATGCTACAAGTGGAGGAGGTGCTGCAGGTCACAGTTACGACAGCTGAATCCCACAAAGCGCGCTGATAAAGAGCAGGATGTTCAGGTAGCTACTGTCTTGTGTGTGTCTTGAAGCAAAGTGGCTGGCACATGCAGCAGGCTGGGTGGCTGGCTCTGAAAAGAGGGCAGCATCTTTGAGGAATATGCATGTTTTTGCTATCTTCCCTCATCTGTTCTTCAGGGTTCTGGTATTTTTTATTTTTTGTTTGATTGTTGGTTTGTTTTGAGCTTCACAGAGATAAAACAAAGATGATACAAGGCGCACTTCATGTAGAAGTTTAGGAACATATGTACTAGCCTGTACCTCTCTTAATAGGAAAGTGGAGATTGTTGATCAGCACAACCTGCCCCCTTAGTCGGGTAAATCCATTTAGTGGTAAATCCATTTTTTTCTAACAGTTAACACTGGTGTATGGGGAGAGACTCAGACTTGAGTCTCTAGCTGGACAAGGAGGTTTGAGCTGTGCTGTGCTTTTTCCACTTTTGTAAAGTGGACACAGACCCTGTCTTCCAGGATAATGCCTCAGTTACTGGAGTTACTGTTTTTATACTGGAGAATATGGAGAGATTCTAAGGTGCCTTGCTACTGAGTTCTGTTCTACCGCCATTGAAATGCTTATTTTCAGATGCCTAAAATGAGAGCCTAGGAGCCTGTGGTACCTAGTTTTGAGAAAATAATAGTCTTTCTTTATGGAAAGTTCCTTGCAAGGGTCTTAGGTGCTACTTGGGATAGAAATTTGCGTTTTACCTCTGATGGTGGTGTCCCCTGTGGGAGATGCATCTGCAGAGGGGTCATTGCAAGGCATACTTGCTGATCAGCCCTGTGGGTACTTTGGCCTTTGCTCTCTGGATCTTAGACCTAGTCATGCAACACTTCTCCTTTTGCAGGACGATAGTGTCTTTAGGTCTGTCTGCTGGGTTCGTTCTGCTTTCACACTGAAGAGGTGTGTGGGAGAAGGTGGCCAGGTGTGTCAGTGGTGTAGCAACCTTTTACTGATGGAGGCTCACTGGTGGTGTGTACTGCCCACACATTCCAGCAGTCGATGCATCTGTTCTGGCAAAACTATACCTGCTTCTGATTACTGCTTGCAGGAGCAATAGAAAAGAAACAAGACCTGCAGAAGCCTAGGTTGAGCGGGGGTGCAGTGTTAGCCATGGGTAGAGGTCCTTGGGCACTTGCTAGGAGAACTGTGGCATCCATGTGGACATACTGCGACTCAAAGACCCCAGTAACTCAAAGACTTTCCCATAACCTAGAGCACTTAGGAAACTTGGAGCATTTGGATCACGACCCCAGACCAAATGCCAATTTCAAAGATCAATGTCAAGAGTATGTGAGAGGAACTTAAGAGGATTTTCCTCGTTCCACCACTAAGCGCCCACTGGTGGGTTGTTCTGGTGGAGAGACAAAAGGACCCACTGAAAGGCTATTTTTCCATGAGGTTAACTTAAGCTTACTGATGACAACTGTGGTGGGTGGCTATTGAAGCAAGAGTGTCAAAAGCCAACATCTAAAATGACCTTTAGGCTGTTTACTCAAAGCAGTAACAGACTCGCCCCCGACTTCCTGATAGGGGCTATCACTTATCAAGAAATAAGAAGAGCAAGTGGCTAGATATGGAAATCACTGTGGGAGTGAGCCCAGTTGAAAACATACAATAGCATACAGAAGTAAAATTAATACACCAGTAACCTTTACCTTTTCTGTGGAATAGGCATGTTGAAACTAAGGCAGAAGAATTACCAGGAACTGGGAAAGAGGAATATGAATATATATATATATATGTATGTATTTAAAAGCCCTTTTCAAAACAAATAGAAAATCTGTTATTGGACAGACAAATGTATGTAATTTAACTCAAGTATCTCCCCCTAAGGCTGTGCCACATGATCCTTTTTCCTAGCTATGCAGTAAAGTGTCAGAGATCAGAGATTTTCAACTCACTTAAGAGAAACTTATTAGAAAATAAGTCTAAAGTAAGCTAAGTAATCAAGTAGACATTAAAAATTCAGTAACTCTCAACTTAGTAGTTAGAAATACAGAGAACTAAATACTATGTAGAAGTTAATGAGACTGGGTTTCCATTCTAATTTAGAAAGCTAACTTAGATTCTTGCTTAAGAAAAAGTTTCTACATAATCCTAAGAGAAACAAATATATAATACACACTTTAAATATGTGTTGAAAAGTGCTTGCAATTTTAATGGCTTTACCTCAGTAAGCTATATTGTAGCATTTCATCATCTCAGAATAATATTGTTTTTAGCTAATGTTCACTTGTTGCTTTTTTTTTTTCCAAGTAGTTGTTTTAATTATTTTTTCTATTTATTTGAGTCAGAATGGCAGCATCGTCTAATCCCATTTTTGTGTTTTCTAAAATATGTCTAGACTGGCTAGCATGAAGGTTGTCATCCTGGAAGGTTTTAGTAAGATCCCTCTCCGCTTGGTATATACGTCACATAAGCAAGTAGTGAAACTGAAAGTTTCAGATGCAATCCAGCACCTAGTAATAAGCTGTTGCAACTTTTTTTTTTTTTTTTAAAAAAAGCATCGCTTGGCAATGTTTCTCTCAAACCTCAGGCACTCATTGACCTACTGTGTAGACCTGTACCATGGCTGTAAAGTGTCAGGACAGAACTTAGGATTTTTATATCTACTCTTTCCATCCAGCACCCACAGTTCTTTTCTCCTTTCCTTTCTGTCAGGTGGTTTCTAAAGGCATGGATGGAACAGGAAGACAAGGGATGTAGAACTGACCACCAGACAGATAGATGCACACATATAGTGCCAACAACTAAGTCTCATTTCTTCAGCCTGAAAATACTTTGGTATTTGGAATGAATCAGGAATATTTTATTTCCTGTGAAAACTACATGTTTTTTGAGGGGAAAAAGCCAAGGTAAAAGTGACTAGTTCCCACTTCTCATTCATGTAATTGTGAGTCTTTGAGGCAAAGGACCCATTCTCTTCCCAGTCTAGTGGTAGGTGTCCCTGCCAATAGCAGGCATGTGGGAAGTAGGTGATCGTTAAGTTCCTTTCCAACCTAAACCTTTCTATGATTCTTCCTTAAAATCAGAGCTTTTTTTTTAAATGCGAATGATAGTTTTCTGTCTTCAAGTCCATTTGCAGGAAATGGTCCACAAATGATAACAACATCTAGGCCATAACTCCAGTAAGTCACTGGGATGTTGAATTTCTTAAAAAATTTTGGAAATTTCTGTGCAATTTTCTATGCAAAACAGCCAGTTGGAATGGAAAAGGTCATTTTGGTAAAAATCTAATGTTTCACTAAAACCAGTTTTCTTCACCACCTCATTCCAAAATCTGTTCTATTCATAGTGTTCCAGAGCAGCCTTGCCAATCAGTTATAAGCTATTTTAGGTAATAAATTGTTCAACTTACAATGAGTTATTCAACCTATCTGTGCCCTGTGTTGACCACACCAGTTGTGTGTGTCTTCGAAGTTCCCTGTGGTAGATAAACCTGAGGATCCCCAGTGCCTGCAGGACTCCCCAGACACTGAACAGGGAATCCTCTAGAATCAGGAAAAAGAAATATCCTAAGGGCAAGTGTGTTTCTGAAGCACCATCCATGTCCTGAGGAGAGATGTCTTTACCTAGTGCTGCAGAAAGCCAGTGTGTTCCAGCACAGAGGCTGTGCTGTTTCTGAGAGGAGCATTTGTCTTGCTCTCCCTTTAAAATAGATGTTCTTTTGCATATTGTTTGTTCTGCTAGGAAGTGGGAGTTCACGCTTAGACTCTTCCTGACAAAATCCAAATCCTTATTTTCCACCCTGAGTTACCAAAACTTAGGAAGAGCCTTCGAAGGATTCACCTCTTCCAGCTGTGTCCGAATCACTGGAGTGAAGATTCAGCCTTTTTAGGATCAAAATCTGAATACTTCTTGCCCAATTTCAGTAGGATAAGAGGGAAATCCCCTATCCAGAGCCTTGTGGTTAAGGCACCTTCTGTGAAGGTGAGAGACGTGGGGTTGAACTGGTGAATATGTATCCTCTGCTTACTTTCATGAGCGTGCTAATTGCTAGACAGTGAGATGAGAAGCAGACAGTGTTACCACTATCTAATCAGTTACTTAGACTGGTTATGAAAAGAAAGTGACCACAGCCAAGTTTGAAAGCCCAACCAGTGGTTGGCCAGCGTGCTCACAAGTGCAGTGCTCCTTGTGTGGGAGGTAGCCAGGCCTTCTGGATCCAGGTCTTGGTCTGGGTGTGTTTGGTCAAGTTTCTGGGGCTGGAGAATATCCTGGGCATTCAGGGGGAATATAAACTCAAATAGGGGTGGCTGTAGGGAATGGATATTGCAGGATCTGGTGGAGAGGCAAAGGGGAAGCCTTTTCTAACATAAGTTCCAAATGTAATTTTCTCCAAATGCTGAAATGTAAATGCAACATATCACTATAAGAGATATTAAATATTTTCTTGTGAGACCATTGAATTGGATAGACGCCGTGTTCACTAGCTGATGGTACACATTTACCCACGGTTTCTGAACTTAAGTGAATGGAACTTCACTCATGGTTAAAGGCTTGGGTTTTTTTGTTGAATGCACTTAAGTGTCTTGTTAGACTGGGACTTTTAACAGTGTTATTTTGTCTCTTCAAGTCTCCTTCAGATAAGGTTTTCTTGTATTCTGAAATGATGTGGCAGAAGGCAAAAAATAATCTTGTGACTCATTAGGAAATAAACAGAGGCATAATTGCCATCTGTGTTTCAGTCCGTTTAATCTTTTCTTTCTCCAGTCATGGAAAAAAGTTCATGAAAAAGTTGAGGTTTGGTTTTGTGATATTTTTCAGAGAAGCTGGCTTAAAAAATTACAGAAAAGAAAAGGAAAAAAAACAACACTGGCTCTATACATTATCTTGGACAAAATGGATTAAATTTCTGACACCCTACTCATCAAATTCTGACCTTGATATGACCCCATTGGCTTTTTACTGGTTGATGTTCTCAAACGATTTGGTGCCACTTTTCCTTTGTAGTGCAGTTAATTTTGAGTGTTAGATAGAGATCAATAGTCATAGCTTGAAATTGGCACCTTTGGAGGAAAAATATGTTGTGTGGCAGTAACATAGATTTGATAGTACTTCAGTTAAGAAAATGGTGTACTCTTTCATTATTGTTTTCAATGACAGTATCCAGAGTGTTATTTCATTCTCCAACCAAGATTCTGACAGTCTCTTGTAATATCTTATCTATCAAAGAGTTTTCATTCTTCTCTTTTCATGCTTGGCTTCTGGAGTGGAACTTTATTTAAAAGGTCCCTGAAATTAGAAAGAATGACCATGGCACTTCTGCTATCAGGCTGGTCAGTAAGAAATAAACCCCCTTACTTCTAGACTTGTGTATGGCCTCCTGTTTGCCCACACTGAAATCTCCTGCCATGTGTTGGCCTTACTAGGAAAGCTCAGCTGTCTGGAGGAAGTCAGTGGGCTGTTGGATGAGTCTAATCTTCTCCCAGGTCGCTGGGTTTTGCATATTGCATGAAAAGAATGGATGGGAATGCCATCCCTGCCTTTTTTTTGACCTATTGCTGCACTAGGAGGAGTTTTCAGGGGATGATTGTTCCTGCACAACTGCTTGGAGTACTTGGCTGGGGCCGAGGGAGTCTCTAGGACCTGAGATTTGCAGGAACCTGCTCCGTTCTAGAGGGTCCCACCCCAGAACCCTCAGTACTATGGAAGTGTGATGAAGTTCTTCAGGCATACAGCAAAGCAGGTACAAAATGCTGTACAGTTTGGGGGGTTTTAAGCTCACTGCTAAAATCTTGCCACCAGAGCAAGTGTGCCCTTCCTTCAGTGTAACTTTGGACATCCTGACTAGTTTCATCAAAATTGGACAGAAGGATGGAAATACCTTTTTGACCAATATCAATGCAATAGGTGCTTGGAGGTGGCAAGGAGAATGAAGACAGGCCCAGGAGAGGAGAGGCTGTGGAGAGAGGCACTTGGGAGGGAGGTGTCATGACAGTCTCAGATACAGGGAAATGTCAGCCGTGGCTTGAGCCTCCTTTGTACCAAGGAATCCAGCCTCTGGACACAGATGGATAAGGAGCCTGGCTGCAGTGGTCTGCTGATTCATTTTCACATATTTCCTAGGAAAATCCTGAGCGCCTCTGTTCCGCCAGCTACTTGAAAAGCATTCCCCTCATTTCCCAAAAAGCAGTTTTTTTCAAATTTGTTTGTGAGGTGCCTTCTGGACAGCTTTTTAAAAGCTAAGCATCAACAATTTCAGATCAGCAAATACATTAGTTTCTCTTTTAACTTGGAATGAATGACAAAAAATTCCTGAATGCGTTTTTGATTTGTGATGATGATAAAGCAGGGAAAGGTGGAGTTGTTTTGAGACTTATTCTCCTTTGCGTTAATTACCAGTTAAATACTGCAGTGTAATCTGGACAGTTGTTCCATTCATAGCACCGGCCTTATGACTGCTGCTGGGGAGCAGAGACATGCTTCCTCTCGGCTGGGAAACAGTCTCTACAAATGTAGAGATGGGATGTTCAGACTCCTGATTCAGGGGAAATCTTACCAACAAAAAACCTCATCAAAGTGACCAAACAGCAGTCATGGCACGTGCAGCTACTTTTCTTAATGATTCACTTAAGCTCCCGTGTCTATAGCCAGATTTAAATGGCAAATGAGGGGAGAGTTGTCACCTGCAATGAAGTGGTGCTCTGTAGGAGCTGATGCTGCCAGCAGCAACTGCTGGAGAGGACAGGCTTGTGCCATAGGCTCGCTCACCTGATTGAGGCTGTTGGCAGCCAACAGTAATTGTTCCGGTGTTATCTTCAATACTTCAGTGCGTTACTGCCGTTATTCCACTCTTCTGTGGTTGTGACTTTGGGGAACAAATACAATTAGTAAAAAAGACCACAAACACAGTCACTTGATGCAACTTATTAATATGTGCTTCTCACGTAATCCAAGAGGATTTTGAGAGCTGCTCTTTTAGGAGTGTTCAGCTTATTACAGCAGTTGGAAAGGAAAGAAGAGCGTTATCAAGCGAGGCCTTTCTAGAGGCACAGCTCTTTCTTATCCCATTCTGCAGAAAGGAATTATCAGTTTCTGGTTTTCACTCTCCATGGCCTCCTCAGGCTGTTTACTTGAGAACCAAGTGCCCAAGCCAGGAATCGTTTTTACACCTTGGAAACAAGCATGTCTAGTTTAATACCATCTTTATTCTTAGTGGCTGTTCTCTAAGTCACAATACCTAATCTTGTTGAGGAAGAGAGTACACAATATACAAAGTAATGCTTTTCTTTTACTACCCAATCGTTGGAAAGCATGTGCAGATAAAATGGGAAAGAAATATTTCTCCACAACTTTCTGGTTCTTTAGTAGAGGAGCAATGGCTGCGTGACAGGACAAAGGCTAGTGAGAAGGGATGTTGTAGGTACTCCTGCCTCATGCTCTGTACCTGACAACACTTCTGAGGTCTGCACATATGGAAGGGAGTTAGACCTTGTTCTAAAGAGCTTCATGTTTTCACTCTGTTTGGAAACACTTCATGCTTTCCTGACATTTATTGCCTTCTGAAGGCAACTGCATTTATCATGTTTTGCTATAGGCTCATGGACTTCAAGCCCCAACCTGCTGTCAGGAGGGCCTGGACCTATCCAAGCAATGTTCTCTGGATGTGTGACCTGTGTTAAATCTGCAGCTGTCTGGGAAGTTTTCCCTGAAGGAAATGCTGGGGGTGTGCTGAGATATCAGCTTCTCAGGTGTGTGGCTGGCTTTCATACATCATTGTGTTTCTATGATTCTATGACCATCTCATACAGGAAAACCCATACCTGTTCCCCACTCCAAGTGGGAGGACTGAAAACAAGTTCCTTGCAAGGGTTGTTAAATTGATCATGTAATCAATGAGTTCGTGATCAAGAAATCATTCTTCTAGAGATAAAGCCTCAGTGGTGCTGAACACCAACAATTCCCATCGGCATCAGTGGCAGCTGCAGGTGCTGAGTATCATGGTTGTATGTGGGAGTCTCCGTTTGGCCCAGGCCCCATTCCTGCCGGGGGGGACTTACTGTACTTCCTGCTCTGGAGCAGCCTTCCTACCTGGCAGATCCAGCTGCATTTGGATACAAGCTGTTCTCCTTGGCTGGAAATTTTTTACTAGTGGAATAAAGCTATCACACTTCTTTAAATCCAGTTTAACAGCGGAAACAAAGATTTAGTGAAAGCAAACCTTTAATAAAATTTTGTTTACCTTAACTACAATTCTTACCATCCTCTGAAAATCATTTAGGTAGGGCAGCTTCTTCACATACCCTCTGTGAGTGCCTGTGACTCATCCAGGGTTTCTGAGCAGCTGCCTTCTTTCCCAAGTTCAGTTTTAAGCCCAAAATAAGGTGCCAGCCTTGCTTCTCAACAGCCATTAAGTGTGTTTTGAAAAGTAGTTCCACTGTAGTTGCTTCTGCTCCTCTTGTTTACCCTTTTCCAGACTGAGATGTTTTGGTGCCAGTGTGCATTACCCATGAGTTATTCTAGAGCAACTCCAAAGCTGTACCAGGGAGTTCTCCCGAGTTCTGGCACTGGCTGTCAGAGAAGTGTTTACAGCATCCTTGACTGTGCCTGTAGGTGATTCGGCTGATTACCAAAGCAGTGCATACACTTACAGGTAAGTCAGTCCTTAATTCATTCTGCACATTGCAGGGTGCCGGTGAAGGCAGGATTTGGTTCAGCAGGAGCAAACCTCAGACTACTGAGCAGGTGAATGAAAGAGCAATCACTGGAAGACTTACGGCTGAGATTTGATTGCTGTGCTGAATCTGAGGATATATGAATACATTGTTCAGGGATGGGGTCTGTGAGAGATCCCTGGCATGCTGCTAGTTACATAAAAGTGCTATTAATAGCGAATTATTTTTAGAAGGGAAGGTGACATATTGTAAAAGTGTCAAATGATGATGATACAGTACGTAGTTAGTATTCATAATGTGTTTGCAGCCTAGATTGTTAGGCACTTCTGCTTTGCCAGAAATTTCAGGTACACTCTTACTGCAACTTTTAGTGCAGGCAAAATAGCTGGCAGTACTTAAATAACTGAATTTGAACAGCAATTGCAAAATTCAAAAGAAGTGTCTCTTGCTTTATTACTAGGGACTACACATGTGCTGAAAGTTTGGTCCAGTACATTAATGCCAGATGTAAAAATGCTGTCTCCAGCTAGCTTCATCTCTGCCAGCTGTCTGCTGTGAGTGCCTTTCCTCCCTGCCTCCCCTTCTCCTATGAGTCCTCCCACCACTGCCCAGCTAATGGGTGACTGCTCATCCTCTCACCGTTACAGCTCTTTCCAGTGGTCCCCCTCACTCCACCCCATAGCTCAGGTCAAAGCCTCCAAAACCATACTGTTATTTGCCTGGTGTGTGGCCATATCGGGGTAGCAGTGTTGTATTCTTTGTATGTCTGCATGCAGAAAGGAGCACCTGAGTATCTGTGGACCTGGAAGGGACCATTTTTGTATACACGTGACTGGTATGTGGGGCATAAGTGAGAGTAAAGACACAGTTTATAGAGTAAGGACAGTATGCTTGGAAGCTCTGAAGTGTTCATGGTATTTTATCTGAGCTTTTTGGTCTATGACTGAGTTTTTTTCTAAACTCTGGTGACAGCAGTTTTGAACAATCTCTTGCCATGATGTCCTGGAGCTAATTGTACCAGTGGGATAAAGGAATGGATCGTGAGAAGCATGGGAGATACTGGGCTTTAATGCTTTTAGAACAGACATAAAATGTCTGTTCTGCAGTATGTTTAGCAATACACGAAGGAAAAAAAAAAACAAAACACCTGTAGGTTGCTTAGAGTTTTTCCAATCTTTTATTAGATGATAAAGGTAAAATGTTGGCTAACTTGGAAACTGCGTTTGCCTCTCGTAGGTCAGGATTTCTCCCTTACATCTGTGTCCGTTGTTCTTGGCAAATGACCAGAAACCCCATACTGGCTCGGTTAGGAGAATAGAGAGGAGTGAGCATCTCAGCTGTAAACAGAAACAAAACGGAGTGCCCTCAGGTGGTGCTCAGGGGCAGAGGTTGTACCTGGCCACCCTCTGTCCAGCTCCACACTGAGGGTCTCCTGAGCAAAGAGAACACTGCAAACACGGCTGCTTGAAACCAAGGCTCAGGGCTGGTAAGGCCAGTGGCAGAGCTGGAAAGAGACCCTGTTGGCCTGACCACCTTTAATTGTGTAGCAGTCTATTTGTGCAAGAAATCCAGATGGTATCACAAGTAAGTAGAGTTACACTGAGTTAAATGCTTCCCAGAAGAAAGCAACTTCTGCTCCAAGATCCTGACAAACAAACAAACCAGAAAACAACCTCAATTGCCCAGAAAACTTGCTTATGATATGTATTAGTGCCTGGAAATAGTCCAAATTTAAATGACAAATATTTGGAGCTGCAGTACATGAAATGATGCTGTGCCTCATTTCTGAGCAATGGAAACCTGGACCAATTCAACCACACACTGCTTCAGCTTTGTCATGGCTGGGAATTTCCACGCTGAGTTTTAGCCTAAGAGCAGCTACAACAGCCCAATTTAAACATCTCTCAGTGATCTTGAAAATATGTTACTGATCTCCAAATGATAGCCTCTTAGATATTATTACTGAAACTTTCTAGAAGCAGCACAATCCAGGAGGGAGCGATTCATCCATGGAGTAACCCCATTTACTCCAACAGTTTGGCCCTGAGGGAGCAGGAGCACTTGACGTCTGACAGCAGCCCCAAATGTCAGTATTTCTCCCCTTGTTCGTTTGCCTGCTTGCTGTGGTAGATTTCATGCCATTATAAGCTGTTTATGTACAGCCTGATCAAAGTGCTTAATGACAGGGTTAATTTCTACATATAATGAGGAAGTCAAGACAGGAGACAGGTACTGTGTAATCAAAATTTTTCATTTTGGAATTTGTTTCTCTTCATGTAGAGCTTAGCTTTGATTTTTATTACCATTAACATCTGCATTTACTATTCTTTCTAGTCCCTCAGATGAGCTAAAGCTACTGCGGAAATAGCGGAGGCACTGAATTGTTCCAACAGCTTCCATAAAAGTATGATGATAAAGTAAAAAGAGTCTGTAACTCCTCAGCTACAAGAGCTCAAAGTGCAGTTTGGTTTGGGGGACAGTTCTTAATAAAAGTGTAGTGTGTAAATAGTCTGCTGAGGCCGCTTGTCTTTTTATGACTCAATAGGCATGTGCACAGGCATGGATTCTTATGTACATGTGTGCACAGCCATAGGAAGAAGAGAGAAAGATTGTGTTGAAATCCAGAAATCTTACACTTCATTAAGTGTGTGTCTTCAGCAAGATTTTCCAGATGTAAATGATTCCCCACAGCATCCCTTTGAAAGAGCCGATCGTGAAAAAGAAGTTAATAGTTCTCATTTCCCAAAAGGAAGAAATGAAGCACGGAGAGTTTCATCTGCATTTGCCCTGCTTGTTTTGGTTTTCATTTTTCAATGCACTGAGCACTGTGAATATTTTTGGATGTCCAAAAATCTAGGGATGCAATGATGGAGGCCTTAGAAAATATGGCTTTTGTGGGTGTAGCTAGCTTGAGGAATTAAGCTGGAAGTGGAGACAAAATTAAACATGGGTATATCCAGCTCTGCATCCACTGTGTTTGTCTCTTACAAGCACTCTATGAATTTTAGGAAAAAAGAGATTTGAAATTTTATGTGATCTTTAATTCTGCGAACCACTGTTAGGTAAGTTTCCTTAAAGCTGAGGTAGAAATCTTTCTTTGTGAACAAAATGTGCACCTCTATTAGCACCACTGTGCGAGCTGTAGTTTGCAAATGTGGTGGGAGGCTTTGCTCATGCTAATTTGGGCTCAGTCATGCACCTTCTTTTCCTCTTTTACATGCAAATAGCAGCTGTGTCAGTCTCTGGGATGCCTGCTTGTTCCTTTAACAGAGATCCCAGCTCACACCTTCAACCAGTGCATTTGTGCGTGGGCAGAGGTATATCATGGTGGTACAGTCACTAACAAGGAAAGAGCTGTGATGGAGGTAGGAATAAGTTAGTGAAATAGAGAAGTTTTGAAAGATGCTGAGCTCTTCTGGTGTATTTTCATTTATCAAAACAAAAAAAAAATGAGAGTAGAACAGCAGAAGACTGAATAAAATGATGATCTATGATCCCGCTCCCATCAAAAAGGGGTCTCTCAATTACCAGAGGGATCCATTTCTTTCTTCTTCTTGGGGAGTCTTCCCATTCGAATACATCTTGGAATGCACCTGCATGAGGCCAAATTTGTCCCTGGTTCACCGTCTCTTTCAAGTCCATAAGGAATGAAGGGTGTATGGACTGCCTTGATGCAAAGTGGTATAAATCTCCCCTCTTCAGCCCCATAGGGCTGCAACACCCGAGGTTCAGGCAACAGCCTCAGAGCTGGGGCAGGTCAGCCCCAGCCCTCCTCTTTATGGCTGTGGCCACCTGAACCCAGCCACTGCAGTGCTGTGGCCTCTTTCCTCTTCTGAAAGGCTGTCCATGCTCTTGTGTCACAAAAGTCAATGGGAAATTAATTCAGATAAAATCTTTCCCATGGCATCACGTTGGATACCACCAAACTTCCATACTGAGGAAAATGGGCATCAGTGCCATGCGGGCTATGTAATGTAAGTGTTGTACAACAAGGACCAGTTTAAAAGGGTGTTTGTTCTAGGATGCCGGTATTTCCAGGAATTTGGAGTACAATGTTTTCTAGGAAAGTCAGCTCAAAAAAATAGTCTGTCCCTGAGAAGTTCTCAGTTGACTCTGCAGGCTGCTTGCCACAGGGGTTCTCTGAAGGTGACAGCTCACCTATCAGAAAGCCCTGCCTCGTGTTTGTTCTCCTTCAGAAAGGCTGCCGCGATGTCCGAGTGCCGCAGCAGGACTCAGCGTACGACTGCTTCTTCGTGGGTCTGTGGTCGTCTCTGCAGGCTGTAGCTGTGCTTCAGCTCCTCTCTGACCTGCTTTAGAATCTTCTTATATATATTCCCTTGGCAAGTGTGCCGATGAGAGAGAGCAGGGTCAGGAGAAGAAGTGTGCGTCCATGCTTGGATCATACTGATGGAGTAGAAGTGATACCAGCTTTGTACAGGGAAGGCCCTTAACCAACTCTGCAACCTTTCCACTGATCCGTGGGGAAAAGAGGCCGTGACCTGTGGAGTTTCCATTGACTTCAGATTTGACAGCACTAAATTAAGTGGGTAATGTGTTGTGACACAACAGGATGAAATCCTGCCCCTAGTAATGACAGTGGATTTTGGTATTGATTTTGAAGGTATTTTAGGATTTTGGTTGTAGAAATTAGTGGCAAGCCTCCATGATGAAATAATCTAGTTATTTCCTGTTGAAGAGAGGCTTCTAAGCAACATGGGTACTACAAAATTGCTTTTAAAGTGGAACCTTTCCTATTGCAAAGGAACATTTTGAGCTATTGACCCCATGAAGTAATACATGCATATAATAAAGTTATTCCCTGTCTATTTAAAACTTCCTTGTAACAATGTGGGTGGATCTGGTTATGCTGTTCTCCACCATAACAACAATTTATCCAAAGCAATTTGTTGCCTGGCCTAAATTTTGCAAAAGTATCTGGTCTTTAAAACCTCTGAGAAAGGGAGATATTTGCACCTGACACGTTTACAAGTAACTTAGATCAGGTTATTGATTGGTCCTGTGTATGTTGTTTTCCAGTGGGAGGATGAGATGGAGAGGCCAATCCATTACTGCAGCTATCTACCGCTGCAAAGCAATAGCGCTAATGATACAGGTTTTCAATAGCTGATTTATATTATCCTGCAGTCAATAAAAACTCACAGTTTTGTCACTGTATTGTTTAAAGCAATGCTTTCAGATGCTGCAGGCCCCAAATCTGACCCTCTGTAACAGATGTCCTGTGTTCCAAGCAGGTGAAAGCAAAAACCCACCAGTGCTCCAGAGTATGGTCTGAACTCCCTGAGCGGTGGGTTCTGGGAGCCCTAAGCTGGTATGAGCTCGTTCCAGTGAGTGATTCCTGTAAAGATGAGCTATTGCTGCACTGACTGCTCCCCCCACAGCATGCCACCCAGGGGTGAAGGATGAAGGAGTTCCAGCACCATACCTGGGCAGAGATTGCGCTTAAAATCTCAGTGACTGACTGCTAATTTGGTGGTGATTAATGAGAAGTCTGTGTTGGTGGTTTTAAATGAGGCAGTAACTGGATCCCCTCTTCCTCCTCCTAGTGATGTGAGCACTCTGGGTGCTGCAGAGGAGCTTCCCACTGAACCCAGTGTAGTGCCATGGCTGCTGAGGAGAGTGTGGCAACAGCAAGAAGCTGTGTTTGCTGAGGAAAGTACTTGACAAGATATGTGAGAACCAGCTTGAGCACTCAGCAGGCATGGTCCCATCTCTTTCAGGTGTGTTTGAACATGAGATTGGCCACAGCAGAGATAACTGGCATAGCAGCTCAGCTCAGCTAGGCTGGCAGCTCGTCCAGGGATGCTCTGGGAAAGGGTGCAGGAAGCAAGTGGAGAGTAGTCCTTTCCAGGACTGGTGATCCTGCTTTCAGGAGGGTGTATGAGGAGTCCGGGGAACAGACTCCAGCTTTCAGCTGGAAGTTCTGGCTGGACAGCAGAACAAATGGTGGTAAGATGTGCAATGTGCAGAGGAGGCACTGAGCCTCTCTGGGCAGTCTCCCAGGCTGGCCCCCGTGGCTGGGCACTCAGGTGGTTCCCACAACACGTGCATGAGGGGAAGGGATGTCTGCGAACAAGCCGTGTGCTTAGAGATGAGAGTGTAGCCTCAGCGTGGAGGTTGGCATGTTCAGATGGGCTGACCTGCTGGGAAAGTTAATGTGTTTTTGGACTTGCACATACCCTGTTTTCAGGCAAACATTTCATGCAGATTTGTAACATGCGATAGCTGCCAAGCATCTTTTACACAGTCACAGTCTAGTGACTGAAGGATCCACTAATTAAGAAGCCCCTAATTAGGCTTTTAAATGATAAACTGTAATAGCTCTAGTGCAGCTGTTGTAAACTATAGCGTAAATTATACCCAGTTGAAAGAGACTTTAATTACGTATTTATATAACAGACTTTAAGGACTTTGAAAGATAAAAGAATTTTTAGTGTCTGCAATTAAAGAAACAAGAGAGTAACAATAGAGCTCTCAAACCAATGAAAGCAAGGAAATTCTAAGTTAATCTGAAAAGCAGTGCTGGCACTTTGTTTTATGCTCATGGCATTCTAATTTTGAGGGTTTGTTTTCATTCTATTTGTTTTTGTAATGGATGAGATAAAGAAGTATTGTCCCCAGCTCTCAGTTTCCTAGCTTTCATGGGTCTGCGTACAGTCTTGGTGATACTTCAGAAAATGTTTTTTGGTTTTGTTTTTGCAGAAATTCCAGCAAGAAGACCCTTATCAACCACTTTTTCTCCTTGCATCCTGGTTTACAGAATGGTTAGTTGCACACATGCCTTTGTGAAATCAGCAGGAGCCCAAAGATCGGTCATACTGGCCTGGAGACCATGTTCAGTCCAAATTTAGGTTGCACATTGTTGGTACAGTTTTGGCAGCCATTCACCATGCTGTGTTTACCAGATGGAGAAAAAGTTTGGATGTACCTGGAACTATTCAGGTATTTGGAGCTGGCAGTGTGGGCTCCCTTTTTGCAGGATTCAGTCCTGCCCACATGAAATTGAGGGAGGTTGAGCCTTTGCCCCTATTTAGGGCTGGCCCAGACTCCAGTCTGCCTACCTGTTAGACATCAGCACCACTGCTCTCCCCACAGCTCTGCCTGACAGTGACTCTCTTGGTAACTTCAAACTCTCATGTGCTCTCAGCCTCCCTGGTTTCCCCAATGCTGTTTGCTGCCCTTCCTTGCCACCTCTGATCACGAATAATATTGGTGTACAGCAGTGAATAAATACTTCTTTACAGAGAAAAGTAAAGCTGTCTCTAATGTGCCATCCATTGCCCAATGGGTTTGCTGAATGAGCAGTTGCCAATTCTTTTCATTTCTTAGATTACTGCTCCTTGGGACAAGGACTGTGTCTTCAGTGCACATATGCCTCCACCAGGTAGAGGACACAGACATCAGACTGCAATGTGCAGAGAGCTCAGCTCTTCAGCTGCTCCCTGGGACTGGCCTTCAGAGCTGTAGGACTTAGCAGCCCATGACAGCCAAAGAAGGTATTGTTTTTTTTTTATTCCAGCCACATCCAAGTATTTTTATCTGGAAATATCATAGCAAGAAAAATAAGGAATAACATTCTAATAGTTAATTTTTATGGCTGATTAATTAGCCCAAAGAGTATTAAATTGTGCTAATGTAGTTTGCCTCTTCGATGCTGTCTTTTGACTTCAATGGAACTTAATACGTGCTTAAAGTTAACTACATGCCTAAGTGCTGTGGTGAATCGGGGCCTAGGGCATTAATTAGAACTTGGCTCAGATTTACTTTCAAGGCTTTTTTCCCCTCTTTTTTTTTTTTTTAACTCTTCAGAGCTCAGCAGTTTAATTGGTATGCAGATGTTCCCCTTTATTGCTGGCAGAAGCCTCTGTCACTGTTCTGAAGGTACTCAGACATCAAGGCTGGTACAGTGGGCAGGAAGAAACCCCCCCTGAAGGCTTTCAAGCTTTGTGGGAAATAATGATGTATGAGACAGGGATTCCTTTGGAACCTGAAGGGAACATGACAGACAGAATAATATGGGAGGAAAACATTGTCTTCACAATTGAGACTGATGGTCTCATCTTGTCTCCTTGTTATTGTTACCAACCAAAACTGAGATGAGCTTTCTTATGAAGAACTTCATTTCTTGGCAGGTTCTATATGTTGGACATACTGCGCTCAGTGGTAGCTTTCCATCCAAGGTGCAGATATTGACAGGCTCTGAGGAACCCTTTGGGGTGGTATTTTAGCTTAAAACTTAAAATTCCTTCCAGCATTCAGATGCATTTTGTCAGGAGTGACAGTTGCAATTTGATAATCTTTTACCACTCTGCCTGCCTATCTCAAACAGCTAGCTGGAGGGAGAAACCCAGAGTTGTTGGGCACAGGAGTGTCAGCTTTATGAATCAGCTTTTCTCACACTTTATTAATTTCACTTTCCAGTGGTTAGTGCATGTTTGGAAGAGACAACTGATTTGTATGGATCTGTGTAGGATGGAGCAAAGCTGGAACTAAAGGAGTGCAAGTTGACAGCAATGCTATAGCTCTAATTGACAGATACCAAAGGCACTATTTAAAGCAACTTTTCTTCTGCTGTTAAAGTTAAAAACGGCCCTCAATTTGTCCTCAGATTCCCATGTTAAACAGAAGTTGTTTGCATGTATATTCCTTTAAAATGGATTAGCTGAAATATCTAGTGCTCATTTTATGTACTTGTATTTTCAAGTTAGATGATCCAAAATGCTCTTGTGCAAGATACAGGAAGATGGCTGATTCTGAACTCCTCCAGAGTTAAAACTGTCTTTCAGGGGACACTTGCATATGTGAGGTTTGTGCTAATATTTTGTGGCACCCACAGTTTCATCAGACATGCATTTCAGCTAATGGGAGGCAGAAGGACTAATACACATGCTGCATGTTGTGGGTGCAAAAATGCAAGTAGGAATTACACCCACTGTTGGAAGGTCTAGGAAAATGTACCTTCCTAGATGTGAGCAGGGCGAGCTAGGAAATATCAGCCTCCTTTTACAACTGGCTGTTACTCTTTACATTTCTGGAGAACTGGGATCTTGCTGTTAATCTTACAAAAATAGATGCTGTGGTGAAGCCTCAGGCATGAATAAAATTGGATGTTAATCTTAAAGCAGATTTTTTACAGCTATGCACTCAGAGCCAGTGAATCCAAATGATTTTGGAAACTCTGTGTTTGTTACTTATTTAGATCAGAGTGCTGTGGGGAAAGAGGTCAGCGCAGGGGTACATATTGTAACATTTGAGGGTCCTTGAAGTTGAGGAGATAAGCACAGCAAACATGAAACATCTCTAGCTTCACACAAATAATAGGCAAAGCTGAAAAAAGCCTGCTGACAAGAGGAGTGGGTGTTGGTGGGTGACTTGCTGCAGTTTTAGAGCTGTTAAGTGTAGGTTTTTTAGCATTTTCATTATTTAAAAGTGGAGCAGTAGTTTCTTCACTCCCTCTGAAAAGTTACTAATTTACTCTGGAATACAGGGTAACCCACAATGATTTAACAGATTTGTAATGTGCTTTAGAATGATTTCAAGTAACAGACGCCCTCCTTCTCGCCAAGCTTCCCACTGTCTCAGCTCTGCCTCCGCTCCTTTCTCTGTGTACATCTGCACCAAAATGCAAAGCAGGGGCTGCCCCACGTGTGGCTTTCATCTGCCTAGCTCCAGTGTTGGGGAGCTTTGACCACTCGTGCCCATGCAGGGTTGTCTTACTCCCAGGGTTCAGAAACAGAAGCTGAGTTTGTGATGTTTGGATGTTGAAAATCCCATCACAGAGCAAGGTGTGGTTCGAAAGCACCCGTTGCTCTGCTGATACTGCCACAAGTGGACATGCCTTCCTGATGCATAGGCCTTTTGCCTAGTGCATGGAAAGTCCCAGTGCAGCATGGTGTTGGACCACGAGTAAGGTCCCCAGGGTGCTCCTGGATTCCAAGCAATATTGTCATCTGCAGTCCTCTGAGTCTGATTCAGAGAAAGCAGCTGAGCTGTGTTCCCAAGAAGCGGTCCAACAAGACAGGCTGCATGTGGGGATGGGAGGTGGTTGGGCTGTCAGCTGAACAGGTCTCAGCCATCTCACGCTCCAGTCAGTTCGTGCCTTGCTGTGTTCAGTAACCATGCCTATGACAGGATGTTTAAGCCAGAGTTCCCTTTGCATGATGACATTTGAACATGATGGAGCCTTGCTGAGGAGGAGCTGGCCTTGCATTTACTCCAAGGGGTCTCAGGTGATTTATGGTGGGGAATTGGGACCTGGGGCTGAAGCCACAACCTTTAGGACCAAACCACAGAAGTTACACAGCTCCTGCCAAGGCCTATCAGTTTGCCTTTCCAGCTGAAGGTCTGTGTCACCACACATTTGCTGCTTTTGTAGACTGTTGTCTTTGCTGTTTGAGGGGGGAATCTATTTTGTCCAATATAGCAATATTGTTTAGCTTAGTTTAATTTTATTAGCTGCTGATAATTTGTTACTCTTCGGTGCATCCATGGGCTTGTTTAGTATCAATAACCAAGGGTAGAAATACCTGAATGGAAAACTAGATGAAGATGCTTTCTTTACCTCTATTCCATCCTCGTGAGACTCCACGCAGCAGCTGTAGCTGCTGCATCCAGCTCTGGGGCTCCCATCACAAGAAACACAAGGACCTGTTAGAGGGGTTCCAGAGGAGGATCACAAAAATGATCAGAGGGCTGGAAAGCCTCTCCTATGAAGAAAACCTGAGAGAGCTGGGGTTGTTCAACTTGGAGAAGAGAAGGCTCCAGGAAGACCTTACTGCAGCTTTTCAATACTTGTAGAGGGCTTATAAGAAAGATGGAGAGAGATTTTTTGCAAGGGCATGTTGTGATAAGATGTGGGTATATTTAGATTAGATATAAGGAAACAACTTTTTATTATGATGGTGGTGAGGTACAGAAAAAAGTTGCCCAGAGAAGTGTGGATGCTCCATCCCTGGAAATCCCTCAAGGCTAGGTTGGATGCGGCTTTGGACAACCTGGTCTAGTGGGGCCTATGGCAGAGGGTTACAGCTAAATGATTTTTTAAGGTCTCTTCCAACCCAAACAATTCTATGATTCTGTGCTGAGGTTCTGGAGCACTCCATTGTTTCTTCTGCTCTTCTTCCCTTCCCTGTTCTAGGAGGCCTGGAGAACACTTATCTGCTCATAACAAATGATTTGAGATGCATGAGACTGAAAGGTCGCTGTAAGTTTATTACTGTTCTGGTGTGACTGGTATAGATCACATGTTCTAGCAAATTTTAAGGAAGTAAGCTTTTGTTACAAGGAGAGATGCTAAGCTGGTGCCACTCACCTCTGTTTGGAAGAACACTTTGTTGTGAAGCCGTTATTGTTCTGGAGGCATAGCCAACTGGTTTTCACCTGGGAGCTTACAGCGTAGGTAAATGGGGTCATACGAGGCTGAATAGATCTCAGCCTCAAGGACTTGCACACATAACTCTCCTTGACTTGAATTGGAGAAGGATCAGGGTTTGTTCACTTTCACTTTCTGTAACTGAGAAAAATGAATTCTGTACTAGAGCAGCAATAATTCTTTCCTTTCTTCCCAAATAGATGATGACTAAAGAAGGCCTGAGCCGAGTATAGATATTCTTACATTTACTTGAAATGAATGTAGCTCATAACTCTTATTTTAGCACCAATCTGGAACACTACTGTGAACAGATTTACAAAGTCTGCCTGTTCCTTACCTTGGCATTCTGGCATTTATGCTCATTCTTGCACTGATACTTGGGAGTTTATTGAAGCCAAGTGTCTGAAAGGTGAGTAGGTGAAAGGGTGATAGTTTCATATACAAACCTGTTCCCTCTGTGTACTCCACAATTTTCTTTCAGTTCTTAAGTATGATTTTCTTCTCCTGATACTAAGGGGTGAGGCACTGTGTTTTCTTTCTCTGCTGGCATGTGTGTCATCGGTAGAGTTATTAACTTTGTTCTAGTTGCAAGGTCCTTTGTTGCTAGATTGAAAAGACATACTAACTTCAACCGTGTGTTTTTAGGCTAGACACTTACTAAAAACCTTTACTGCATTTATAAGATGAGAGATTTAGTCTGCAAGTCATTGAGAGAAACCAATAAAGAACTTCCTTGATGTGATTTCTAGAGTTATTCTTTGGAACTGAATTGCGTGTTTTCAGGTGTTGAACATAAGGACACTTGAAAGGATAAAGAAGGTTAAGTGTAGGTGATAATGAAAATGTTATCAGTATTTATAGGTCAGGCAATAATGTCAGTGTATTAATGTGATGTGACATATCTCTTTGATTTCATGGACAGTGTCATACTGTATATAGCTTACTGCAGTAATGTGATCCTTGGTATACTTAATTTAACTTTTAAAGTGTGTTAGTAATCTATTTGCCTTGAAATGCCTTATGAAAAGTATACTGATTACAGAACACATACAGTTGCTATCTGCCTAGTGCTATCTCTGTTAAAGCAACCTAAGCTAAGAGAACACATTTGGAAAAAACCTTTGCCAAGCAGAGAGATTTTTTGTTAGGCTGTTGCTGGAAACGTTCATCAATAGTTAGAGCTGTACTCTTTCAACTGGGCTTCTTTCACCCAAATTATATGCAGATTGCAAGATTCTTCAAGCTTGCAGTCATGTCAGGAGTAAGATACTAGCCTTTCTTTTAATAAAGATAACTTTGGAATCAGAATCTTGTGAATTGCATTCCTTGTCATTCATCACCAAGTAACATCTTCGTAGAACTGCAGTAACTGGAAGGAAAGAAAATACTGGAAAATGTTTCTATAATTGTAGCTGGGTTTGGCACAATTTTACCTTTCTGGGAAAAAAATGCTGGTTTTGGTACTTTGCTTTGCCATCCCATTTTCATGCTGTTGCGTACTGGAAGAAAAGAATAAAGGTGAGTACAGAAGAAGCTGTGAATTCTTTTTGGATCAGGCTTTGGGAATCTGTTCTGACACACATTTTGGTGTTACTTTTTCCTGGGGGACTGTATTCGCAAACTCTCAGAACATACTATTCCAGTACAATTTCACATAATTTGGTAAACATTTGAATAATTGTTATACCATCTTATCGAAGTAGACAGAATACTTCTTTCTTGAGTAACTGAGCTTAAATTAAATGGTCATTTATGTTGGCGGGATAACAATTAAGATTACAGATTCAAAGCAGTGGTTTGCCATTCTATTGCAGGAGTAGGCTGAATGAAAACAATGAAAACCTCTGTCAAAAATTAGAGCTTAAAGAATGAATTATCATACCAGATAATAGAGTGCCAGGAGTATAGCCTTCTACTCAGGACAATGTTGTGATGTACCTTGCTTGTAGAAGCTCTGGAAACACTGTGAGACTTGGACAAATATACTGCAACCTCAGATTGTAGAGATGTTAATGCTCTTTGGGCAGCATATGCTCAGTCTTGGCTGATGGAAATCTGTCCGGTGTTTAGGAAGCTCGGCAGTATGGGAGACAGCCACAGATGCTCTATTAGAATACCTTAACACTCTGGCATGAGGCAGGATACAGCCTCCATTCCCTTTTGCACCTCTGAAATTGGTGTAATATTAATTAGATTGCTATCAAGTTTCATTAGCGAAGCCCCATAAAACAAAAATGGCTCTACAGTGACACTAAAACTTTGCATGTCACTTGTATTCGGTGCATGAGCAGAGAACAGTATTTGTGAAGACAGTGATTTCCCAAAAATGTAGGTAAAATGTCTAGGTGAAATCTGAACAGAATTTTGATTGCTACCTGCTAAAACGGTGACCCCTTCCCTTCTAAGTTCAATTTTTCTCTTGATGATACCCCTGCACCTTCACCTAGATTCCTCCCCAGACAGCTGCAGTGAACGGATCTGACCACAGAGGGAATCTGGCCCACTGAATTCCTTTTCTTTCTGTGCAGTTGAATGAAAAGCGTGTGTCTTTTGAAGAACAGTGACTGAAAGAAATACTAATGACTGCTGGGACGTCTACAGAAAAGGATAAGAAAATTACTACAACAGGAAAGACAAAGGCGCTCTGTTAACTCTTTCTTGTAGGTTGTATATATTAATAGTAACGACTAAAGTTTCATATTTTTGCAGAGAAACACACAAGGCTTTGAATTGCATTGTTTTAATTGCAGCTAGCTGAATGAATCAACTGGAAAATCGCACACAGTGCTTTGATTGTCTAACTCTCTGTATGTGAGGCTTTGGGAACAGTTTGTTAGTACAAAAGAACAGCACTAACAAGAAATTAGCCAACATAATTGCTAGGCTGAGGGACAGTTTGGGAAAAGCTGATATTTATTTATAAATTATTAAATAAAAAGCACATAATATGTGGATCATTTCTTGCTGCCTCTGCACTTCAGATATTACTCATCTTCCTAAGCTCCATGTTCTTTAGGACATTGCTTCTTATAACCAATCCAGGAGTTGACACCACCCACATCCAGGACAGGAGATGCCTGGAGCTTTGTTACAATGGCAGTTTCGGTTATGAGACTGCACCTAAGAACATGACTCTTCAGTTCAAGGAAAGGACTCTTGACCAGAGAGGTGCTTTATGTGCCTAAAATACACATGAGCACTTGGGACTCTATTTACATAGCCTTAATTCTGGTCAGTGTTTCCTAATGACAGCAGCCATCCACCCAGTGCCCTAAATAAAAGCTTAAATAAGGCTTAAGGAACAGTTTTGGCATTCAGTTTAGTGGGGTTCTCAAAAGCATTAGATACATAATTCCCATCAGTCTGGGAAGGAATCATGCAACTTCTGGCAGCCCCTTGCGCTTTTCTCTGCCTGCTAGTGCTATACTACCTTAGAATGACAGGGAGGAGGAAGATGGTGGCTGGACTCACCAAGAGGAAGGAATGGTATTTCATCCTCAATTGTTCTGGCTACTAAACACCTGTTCCAGCTTCTCTGGGGAATGGAGTTTCAGTTCCTTCTTTCAGGACAGATCTGTGAGCTTTTCTCTAGGAGAGCAAATGTAACTATTATCCTTGGCCGAGCTCTTCACAGCTGTACAGTTTCCTCTCATTTCCAGGCAAGAGCTAATAAACTGAAATTACTAGGGATTAGCCTTCTGAGGCTTTCTAGCTGTGTGGGATGAGCATTCTCTCCTCCACCTTTCCCTTGGCAGCAGAAGAGGTGACTTCTGGGGACACACACAGCCCATCTTCCTTGCCTTGCCACCCTTTGGGGCAGCTGTAGGTGTTGGCAGAAGTGGCACTCGCAGTCAGATACACAGGGCAACCAGTTGTCCCTGCTACAGAGGAGCCAGTTGCAAAGCAGGTGCACTGATGCCTTAGCGGTTTCTCACACAGCCACACAACAAAGGGGTGGGCAATGCTTGGGCCTCACAGGTGAGATGCATGTTCTGCAGACCGGGAGGCCCTTGGCATTTTGAGGTGGAAGGCCTGGGGACAGAAAGGTGTGCCGTTACCAGGGTAGATGGCACTGCCAGACACAGCTTTGGGCTCACTGAGCTGCTATATACAGATGAAGTTCATGCTGTACAAACAAATCACGCTGTTAAACCACTCAAATAGTGTTTATGCAACTTCTAAATGGTAGAGGCTTTATTTCTTGATTTAATCTTCAGGCTTGTTAAAACTTCTGTATCCACATCACTGGGCAGACTCTCTCTCCTCATTTCTTCCTCCAAAGCCCTGCAGTTACAGTAAGGTCCAGCTGAAGTGATGTGAAGATTGTATCACTAATACTGGCTACCTACCCAGTGGGTGTGAGACTGTGTTAAGCTAGAAGGTGCTTGAGGGGTGGAATTGGACAGAATTTGGCTTTGCATAGTTCTTGCTAAGAATTGCTAAATATTCCTTTAACTGTTTTTTTGAAATTTGAAAATATTTTTTTCCCCAAACTATTTATTTTTCGACAAGGGAACATAGCTGCATTTGTGAAAGATCTTGTCTTTTGCAATGTATGAGGTCCATACAGTTTCCCCTCCGTATGCATGTTGCCGGAATAATTACCAACAGTTGTAATGAAAAATACAGTTTGTTACATGATCTTTCAACAGCTTTCAGAAATTTAGAAAAGATTGGAGCTATGTACAGCAAAAGAAAAATTAAAAACAAAAGAGCTTTGAAATGTTGATATACTCCGGAAAACAAATCATTTTTGATCCTGTTGTATTATTCTCTCTCTGATATAAAGCACTATTGATTCCAACTGGCTCAGCATAAGATAACTTAGTGCTTCCACCCTGCTGTGCCCAGCTCTGGGGGGATAGATCTCAGCAGCCTTTGGCTGTATTTTATGGGAAAGCCTCAACAGAACACTTGTGTGCACTGAAAAAGCCATTCTTGCTGGGAGGAGTAACTTACCTCACCTCTTTTTTCATCAAGACAAGGAAAGTTACGGCATTAAATTATCCTAGATCATGAAACCAGTTGTACTGGAGGCACTCAGAATGCGTGTCTGTTCAAACCCTTGTGAATACACAGTATTTTAAGATAACAGCACGGTATTGCCAAGAAATGTTGTCTTCCCGGGGTCTATGATTAACTTTATCAAAGGAAGGATCTTATTTTTGCCTGTTGCGGATAGAGGGTGCATCTCAAAGCAGTATAAAGTTAAAGATAGATACAGCGTCTGGTTCAGATCACGATACAAAGAAAGATTCAGGTTAATTAGTATTTATTCTTAGTTTACAGTCATTCCTTTTGGCTTGAGCAAACAGGCAAGAGTTGGAGCTCCATGGAATTTCTTCTCCTGGGAGGAGAACTGAGTGAGAGATGGTCTCTGTGGTGAAAACTTACTCAGGGCTAGAAATGTCACTAAGACTGGTCATTGCTCCCGGGCTCCGTCAGCCAGCGCTCATCCCGAGGTGCCACCCATCCCCTGACGGTCCCAGTGCCACTCCTTCAGCACCAGCCAGGCTGCTCCCCACCACCCCCTGCCTGGCCCTGCTGGGGATGTGGCATCCCTGTCTCGGGCACCTGGCCTGCTGGGCACAGCTGGGCCTGGGCACTGCCCACCTCTGCAGCATGGTGGCGGGCATCTTCAGGGCGTGCTCTGAGGTGCGGCTCGGCACCGGCTGTGAGGACAAGGCTGAGGCAAGGACCCGGGGGGCTGTAGGCAAGGGGATGTGCCCTGGGTCCCTCAGCCTGGTGCCTCGCACGCCTGTGTCCCTCTGGCCTGGTGCTGGGCCACCATTTTGGGTGTTTTCTCTGTCTGAGCAGTTGCACAAGGGCTGTGGGAGACTTCCCGCAGCTCCCTGAGGGCTTGCAGTTCCCCCTTTCACTGCCACTTTCTGTAATGCCACCACAGCTTTTACCAGCATCGACCAAACAGCCTGGGCATGACCATTTATCTTAAACAGAGCTATTTTTTGCACAAGGTCTCCTCGATGCTTCTGGACAGGAGATAGCATCCACCCGGCATGGGACAGCACTCCGCCTCTCTGCTATTCCGCTTTGTATTTTTCACATATTTTTCCCTGTTGGTGTGCAGTTGGAGTTTGAACATTCCCAGTGGGGTCTCCTGCTGATTTGGGCAGGACGCTGTTTTTGCAGGAGTGCATGGCCTGTTTTTCCACTCAAGCACCAGAACAGAACGCGATCTCCTTCTGGGGGCACCCTGTGGCTCTGCAGAGGTCGCCTTAACCGGGGAGAGCCAGTTGGGCGGTGGGGGCAGGCTCTGGGCCTCAGTCCCGCAGCCATTGGATGCAGCCTTTCCCGCTCTGCGACGCGATTGGTCAGCTTGTCTGGCGGGCGGGCTGTTGTCATAAAAGGTTTGGTGAGCAGGGCACCTCGTGCCCGAGGCGCGAGGAGTGGCTGTTGGTGCGGCTCTGCCTGAGGGCGGGAGGGGCTCGAGGTGGGGCTGCGAGCTTGGGTTTGTGATGCTCCCCCACCCTCCTCTCTGGGAATATTTGCTTTAAAACCTCAACAAGATTTAAATTCAGTTCTCTTAATGTGCCTTTGCTTGCACTATTTCCTTGCCTGCCCAGTCAAGGCGCTCAGGAGTTGCTAGCCCCCAGCTGCCTCACGGCTGCTGCAGCCGCAGCCCTGTGAGAATGCCACTGTTGGCTGCCCTCAGCTGTGCTGCTTTGTGTGGGGAGCGTGCTGGGGAGCTCTTGGGTTGGGCAGAGCCAAAACAGCCCCCCACAAGCTGTGCTTTTTAATGCAAGGTCTCTTGCAGAGGGCAAGAGGACTTCCAAGCTTGCACGTAGCAGAATTTTTGGTAATTCTGCCTCAGAAAGGTTGTGGTAGTCTCTACCGTCTTGGCTTTGAGAGAAATGAGAATATGTACTGATGGGAGTTCACCAGTAGGCTGTTGGGAGGTGAGTTGGTGCTCGTTTTGGGGCTGCTGCTTCTTAAAGAATGTAAGCTGGAATGTGCTTTGCTGCTCAATAAATTATGGGAGTCTTATTATGTCCTACTGAGCTGATCATAGAATTATATGATTCTAAAGGCCTATTGGTATGGCTAAATCAGATCTAGATCAGGTGTTTACTATGTCACTGTTGTCTTATTGGGTCTCAGCTGTTTTAGCAATGCAGCAAAGCATTTGGGGCCAGCAGCCCAATTCCTTGAGAAATTGCTCGTGTAGATGTATAGATCCTCTATGGACTTTAGTCTGGCCTTGGACTGCCTGCATGGCATCTGTGCACTGCTCTTATGTATGCAAAGATGCCGGCAGATGGGCCCAAGGATCATTAAACTGGCTTGAAACTTTGTTTCTCTTTCTCCTGCTCCCTTCCTCTAGTCTTTAATGAAATGTTGCAAAGATGTGCTCAATAAATGCTTACAGGCCATCTTTCTGTCTTTTTTTCTTTGCCTCCAGAAAGAAGTGAATAGCACTCAGACCTGTTACCTGAATCGTGAGGACAACTGTGACTACCCAGCGAACTCCTGGCTGTATGGCTGCTACAGGTAAGCTAAGAAATCAAACCTTACATTGATGTTGTTGTGGAAAGCACAGAGCTGAGAAGAAGCTTGCTCCTTGTGTTAACTACCTGACAGTACTTTGAGTTCTGCGCTGTGTTCAGGTCAAATCTTTTTCACTGGCTAAGAGTTCTGCAGGTTCACTGGGCAGAACTGACTTTTTTTGGAGCTCTGATGAGGCTGGGTGTGCAGATATGCCACCCTGAACAGTTACTGGAGATGGATTGTGGTTGTGAGATGCTCAAGTCAAGATTTCAGTGTGTCTCCCTTTCTCTTGTGCTTCTGGAAAGGTGAGACTTGAAGTCCAGGGCCTCAAGTCTGGGAGCTTGGGTTACTAATTCTTGCGCTTATCCGCTTCAAAGCAATGGTGATCCTCCTGCAGCACTTGTGCTGTCTGTAAGCTCTGAGTGAGCACAGATGTGTTCCAGGACTGAGTATGGATATAGTTGTCAGTGCTGATGTTCAAACTATTATAGCTGGTTTTCAGAGCAAGCCTTCCTTCTAAGATGAAGAGTGTACTATGTGCTTCTTGGAGCCGTTGTCTTGGGCTTTACAGATTCAGGAAGGCTATACTGAATGTTGGCAAGTATATATTAAAAAGGATGTGGCTGAGCTCACATTTTGAAATAGCTCTTCCACCATGTGGATTAGTGTTTTCTGCCTTCCTTTTAACTGATGACCTCAGTTCTGCAGTATGAGCATGTGTTGGTGTCTCTGGAATGTTGTAGCAAATATATTTGCTAACGAGATATATTAAATAATTGCTCTGTTTCCAGCATGTTTGAAGTGACCACATACAGAATTATTAGTTAAAAATGAATATGCTATGGTAATTACATATTTCTTTCAGCTTCTTAACACCTTACTAGGAAGTACTTTCTCCTGTTTTATTATGTCTGTTTTAAATGAATGCCATTGATGTGAGGAAAACAAACGTATATAGCCAGCACTGAAGAGCTGTGATGAATAAACTATCCATTTATTTCAGAATATTATGAAGCATTTTCACACTAGAGGTAATTCCAAAAACTAACAATTCAGTAGCACAGGAAGTTTGTGATTTTTGAGTATTTAGATGTGAAAGAAAAATGTTATAAAAAAGGCTATAAAAGACTTGTGGGAAATAAGGGGAGAGAAAGAGTTTAACTCACTTTTTGCACTGCTGATTGACTGGTTGACAAGTTGGATCACATACATTTCTATCTTATTATGGCTGGATAGGATCAAGCAAATGATGTCCTTGAAAGGAGAGGAGAAGTCTTGGATTTCCAAACATGAAGAGTTTCTTCTTAGTGATTATCATACACTGAGTTCTATAGAGTGCTAAGTCTTTGGTTTCCCATGCAGAGAAATGGAACAGGATTGGAGCATAGATTTACACTGCAGGATTGCTAGCACATCTCAAAGTTCCTGACTTTTCAGCAATGTTCTGCATGCAGTGCAAGTGTCTAAGTATGTGTATTTCTTGAAGTAACACTTCACAATATTATGTTAGTTTCTGAACTTGGGTAATTACTAACAGAGTAAATATATACTTGGAAAGAACTTCTTTTTCTGAAAGGCTGCTGCTGGTTTTGGTTGAATTTACCTTGCTGTACACGCTCACTTCTATCGTGCCCCTTGCATAAGAACGTTCCCTAATAATCAAAAATGAGCAGACCATAAGGCAATATCGCACACTCCTGGTGCTCATGTTGCTGGCTGCCCATCAGACAGTCTTTCCAAAGTGGGTGGTTTGGTTCAAGAATGAGAAATTTATTTATGATCCTGGCAAATCCCTGATGGGGGATATGTTTGAAACAATGTCTGTTTGCAACAGCTCTTGGGAAATAAGCGCACAAGTGTCCACAACTGTCCTTTCCCCTTTGAGTTTGACCTTGCTGCCATCTTGGTGGGAGGTCTCCTTCTTATGTGCATTTCTTGTCCTTGGGAAATGAATGTAACTTATCTGTTTATGGCTTCAGCAGCACTTGTAAGATGTAAGCACTTGTAAGACTTTTTCCCACTGCACTGAATGCTTTCCCATTCTGCATGAATGATGCACACAACGCTGGGCTGTTTATATTATTTACTAGAAATACATTTTCTGTCATGAAAGTGACCAATTGTAGACTAAACTTGTGGATTATTGCAAGTTAAGCAGATTCATGACAGATCAGTAGAATGAGTATGTGCATTGAAATGTTTCGCTTTCTGTAGCTCTCCTTGTACCATGTGACAGCTGAAATTCAGGCTGTCAGCACCGGCACCCTGTTTTCCTGTTGGCCCTTCAGATTCCAAGTGTGTTTGGTAGACTGCTGAGCCGAGTGCCTTGGGGAGGATGTGCATGATGCTGCTGTCATTGCAGTCTGTGAGGGTGAAAATAACTTCCTGACCTGCATGCTGTGCTTCCAGGAGACCCTTGCGATTTAAGGAGTGGGCAGGTGCTATAGCAGGCTTGGAGCTGAAATTTTTCTCCACAGCTCTTCGTGTAGGTGAGGCTGCTGGTGTGGGAGTTATTGCTGCGAGTAGCTGTCCCCTACAGTTCCGTGGGCCTGTGCTGTTTGGAGGAGGTAAGGGAGGAGTTGGAGCACCTGCCATCCACAGCCAGGGGAGCCAGCAGAGCAACTCCTTGCCCTCAGGCACTGCCAGGTACATCAGCCAGAAGCAGGCAGATGTCTCATTGGAAGCACGCTGCTTCCTCACTTGAAAGCACTCTCCTCAAATATCTCACACCATGTGCTTCTGTCCTCACTGAGGAACTGGAGAAATACCCAGCCACACAAATCCCTTCTCTTGCTGCTGGGAGAATGGTGGACGAGCAATTCCCATAAAGCTGCTTAGGTAATTGGGGTCTATCTGTCCACACTGGGTAGGAGACCAAAGAGTTGAATACAAACTCCAGCCCTCCTGGGGCTTCTGTGTTTCTCCCTATGGGCCTTTCTGTCTGTTAAACTCATCTGGATGCCTTGCTTTTACACTTGGATGTTGTGGTGTGTGGAATGGCAAACTTCGTGTCCGAATAGTTGTCCCACAGGCTTCCACAGAGCTGTGAATGTTGGATGCACCTCCCTCTCCCAGGCCAAGTCGCATCTCCAAATTCTTACTCTATCCCAGTGCAGAACCATTTGCCTCAGTAGATGCTTGGCCTCACTGTCTGTTGTGTGACTCCTATTACAGTTACTGTGAAACAGCCCATGATCTTTCATGAATTTTCTTTATCCTAGCAGTTAGAGAAGTGATACTTAAAGATACATTAAAGCAACTAAAGAACAACAGAGGCTACAGAACAAACTGTGGGAGCATTGCCTCTGTTATCCCAGGTCTCCAGGCAGGGTGTCCTAAGTGCTGCAGCTGCTTTCCCATCTTACCTTAACTCTCCAAACAAGGGTGGAGAGGAAGCAAGAAGAGCAAGACGTTTCCGCAGCGATTGCGACATGCCATGATAGCCAGATTCCCTCTCCCTGCCCTGTGACAAGCATGGTATAGGCCACAAAGTGCTGCAATCCTTATCGGGGCTTTTTGGGCTTTTTAAATAAGAATCCCATCTCTGCAGTCACTTCTCCCTCCCTCGCTGAAGGGAGGGGGACTGACTAATTAACAACTGTTCAGTAGCAGATGCTGTTGTGAAAATGGTTTGATGGTGATCTAACTTGGAATACAGTTCTCTTAAAGGTCCAGGCAGACTTTTTCTAACCTCTAGATGATATGGGCTCTGTTTGGTGCATGAAACCAGCCTACACCATCCTGAAATTGTGAACCCTATTGCTTGCAAGTGGCTGCAACAGATGATGAGACCTAGGCGTTATGGCTGTGTCCTGCACTCGTGTTCTAAAGACAACCATAGCATTGACTGTCTGATAGACCCAGTCACATTTTTTAGTTTGAGAATCAAAACCCAGTGTTGCTGGTAGTTACCTGTTTCACTCCCCCAAATAGAGTTAGCATGCAGTCAACAGTGGTTGTTTTCTTCTCAGTCTGAAATCACGTTAACATTAGTCATGTAAAAGGCTATAGTGTTTTGAAATAAATATTTATCAACATATCCTATTGTGGTTTATTTTTAGTCTGCTGATGTGATGGACTAGTATCTCATATGACCATGACATTTGTAAACAGAGTGGAGAGGGTGTGTCATTACCCTTTAGGTTAGTATTTTCTTGATAACTGTTGTCATGTCATGATATTCACGGGTCAGACCCTAAACTGTAATTGTAACACCACAGACAGGAGGGCTGTAAGTTGAGTTCTTGCAGTTGTCAGCTTTTCCAGTTGCGTGTAGCTGTTTCCCGAGGGACGATGCAGGTGTGTAGATGCAGTGAACTGATGCTACTTGAGGTGCCTGAGCCCCAGCTGTAGCTGCAGAGAAGCAGTGGTCTCCCAAAGGTCCTGTGGCAGTCTCAGCCCCGTGGAGATGCTGCGGGTGCCATGGGGTGCTTAATGATGTTGGAGGGTTTGTTCAGGCAGCTGCCTCTCGTCGTAGGCCTCTGCCAGCTGTTTCCCACAGGTGCAATGCCTTCAGCACACAGCCATCTGCTGACACCTTGCAGGGGCTCCTCGTGCCTCCCACAGAACAGGCACAGGCTCAGTGCTCTTAGTTACTCCCTAGCTACTCCATCACTCACTGCAGGTTTGGTGATTTGGGCAGACCTTGAGAAAGACATGTTTTTTCCCCTGATACCATTTAGGTTTCCTCACGTATATGGGAAAAACAGGTCTTCCTAGTGGATAGGGAAAAGCCTTTGTTAAAACTGCCACACTTCACAGTGTAATAAAGTAGACTTTGTACATAACTGAAGGCAGTATATGCAAGTCAGCTCTGCCTGTCACCTTGAGGTGGCTGAAGCCATGGGAGTTGCTTGGAGGTGTGGCTGCAGCGTGGCTGGCTGTGGTGCTCTGAAGGACGTCGCTGCGAGACCCACGGAAGCTGCTTGGTCTCTTGTGACTTTCTTTGTTTCTGATGATGAAACACATATAGGAGAAAGAGTCTCTCACATGCGTTGTGGTACTTTCTCAGTACCGTGCTGTTTTTCTCCATAGTAATTTCTCCAGCCGTGGTTCACAAGAGTGGAATGTGATTGGGATCGTGGGGTTGTTCTCCTCTGCCTGAGGTGATGTTTGGGAGTGAGCAGGCAGATGCCATTCCCCAGACAGCAGCCGAGCCACCGGTGAGGACAATGTTTGTGTGGTAATTCTGCACAGTGCTGCGCGTGGTGTGTGGTTCTGTCAGGCCTGCTTGGCAGAGATGGGGCTGAGCAGGCAGTGTGGGCAGCACTCTGGTACTTCTCGCCAGCCGTGTCCTCAGAAGGGAGAAGCGAGGGCTGCTTGGTGGGCTGCATTCTGCATGTGGGACCACTGCCTTCAGCTTGAGCTGCTGCCCAGGTGCTGATGTGCCTTTTCAGGCTGCAGAGGGGCATGAAATTGAAAGCCTGCTCCCATGAGGACACAGGCTGCTCAGGAAGTCAGTCTAGTTCGCTGTGGATGGTATTTTCAGAATAAATTAAGGAGTCTGTCCCCACTCGTCCCATCTCACCACTGACGACTGCAGACCTTCTCAGCTTGTGTGAGCACTCCTGAGGGCCTCTCAGAACACACTGTGTTAGAGTAAGCGCTGTCTGTGCCTTTCCTAGCCTGACTGGCTTTGAGGAAAGCCTGCCCAGCCACAGCTGCAGGAAGATGGTGATCAGCCTAGGCTGACAGGCTGGTTTAAGGTCCTACATCACTTTGGCTGCTTCAAACAGTCATACGCTGCAGAAGTAAAAACCTTGTGGATGAAACTACCAGTTATGCAGACAAGAATGAATGAAAAAATAAAGAAATGTAGGAACTAGAAAGTCAGTCAGCTTGTTGCCTAGGAGAGGAGGATTTATGGGCCGCCAGTGTTCCTGCTGCCTTGGGGAAATGCTCTAATGAAAGGCCAGCAAGGCAAGAGAGAGCCGGAGGGCCTCGTCATTGTGTCATGCTGATGGCATGGTTCAGACCTTGGCTGCTGTGAGTGGGTGGCATCTATTGCCTTTGCTTGTCAAACTTCTGGTCACCAAATAGCGAGATGATTGTTAAGACCCTTCAAAATGTTTTACAGAGCCTGCGCTTGCCCGCGATCGTTTTACTTTCACAAGTCAGTGGGGCTCAGGAGAGCTGCTGTCACAGTGGGGAGTGCCTCCCAACCCCTGCAGTGCTGCGCAGAGCCCGCGCCAGCCAGGAGGTCAGGGCTTGCCAGGGAGCCCCATCTCTTCTGCTTCATGGAGCATCCCGACTGACCTGCTGTGGTCCTGGCTGAGCTGCAGCCAACCCAAGCTCTGCCAGCTGCAGGCTGTGCGCTCATGGAGGATCAAATGACACCTGTGGAGCCTTGCTGCCCTCCTTCCCAGATACATATGTGCTGCTGTTCCTTTTTCTGCCTCTTCCAGTCTTCCTTCAGGATGCTGTAGACCTATAAACAGCCTGTGTATGAGGGCTAAAGGTATTCTGCAGTAGCTGGCATTTTTGGCATTTAATTTATCAATAGTGTCCTGGAGCAAAAAAGCACAGGTCTTGTTTTGGTGCTGCTCGTGGGCAGGACAAAATGCAGGGGGAAAAAAAAAAAAAGGCAGGAAAAACCTGATGGATATCTGGGAGAAGAGTACGGCAGGAGGAGTCCCTGTTCCCTCCCCACCTTAAGTTCTATCCCAAGGAGTGGGGAATTCATACATTTGGTGCCTTCCATCAGCTTTGCAAAAGTAAAGATAAATCCTAATTGCCAAAGCCTCTCTCAATATAAATGGGCAAACATAGGCCTCTGAAAAATGTCCTTGCTTTTTTAGTTAAAAACAAACAAATTCTTGGGCTTTTGAGAATTTAAGCTTTCTTAAGTAAGCGATATGTCTTTCAGAAGAAAGAATTTTTACTAGGAGGCAGTCCAGTAAGTCACAGGAAGAACAGGCAGGAGCCTGAGGAGGCACAGACTCACGTCTAGTTTTGCCAGCATTTCCCACTATATTCCTAGAAAAATCAACTAAATCATTTATAAGATGAGAATAGTTGTACAGTGTAGTCACAGTGTACTTTTCTGATAAACCCAGAGAGATGACAGGCTTGTAACGTCAGGAATAAAATCCACCTTGCTGATGGAATAACGTGGTAACTAATTAGGTAAAACATTTCTGTAGTGTTTTTGGACAAGGGAAAAGGTAGGTGCTGTCAATTCCTGGCTGTCCAAAATCACTGAGTGCTGTATCACATCTTGAAAGAAGCTAGAGCTGAAGTGGCCCCGTGGCTTATTTGCATTGAGTGAAAGGATGGTGTGGTCCTCATTCTTAATTTGTCTGTCCTCACTGAACTGAGAGCTGCGTGGTACTGGCTGTACTTGAGCTTGTACAGGGAGCACTTGTGAGCACTGTACTGTACAGGGAGATTTGGGCTCCTGGGGGGGCTTCCTCCTGCCAGGCTAGGCTGGATGCTGGAAGCGAAGAGCAGGGAAGGTCCCAAAGAGACGCTTCTCTTAAAACAAACAAACAAAAACCAAAACAGAAGAAACCAAAGTTTTTTTCAGTTTGTGTGTGACAGTGAGGCAGCCTTAGTTAGCATTTGTTTCATGGAAACCTCTGCAGTTGATCAAGACAGGAGATGAGTAAGATTGTGCTCGCTTATGAAAGCACCTTCTTCCAGAGACCACTGCTTGCTCCTGATCTGCTGCTCATTAGTCTCCGCCCTGTGATACTGAGTCATTATATTCTTTGCTCTTTTCCATGGCTGCTTTTTGGTGTGGAAACTGAGACAAATATTGCTCCCCTGCTGGAAATCATCATCATGTCATTTTCGTCAGTACCTGTAAGCCCAGATGAGATTTCTTTTTTTTTTTTTCTTTTTTAGTTTGGATAACGATCTTCAACAGAAACACTTTGAAGATCAGCCATGCTATATGTTATGGTGGTGCACTGCTTCTAGCATCTGACTTTTTTCTATAATGTCACAAATTTTCTTAAAACAGAAAAGCTGTTAAGCAGCCTATAAAGCTACTGTCAGGAGAAGGTAGTGGGATTCTGTACTTCAGGCTCTTCAGCACTTCGTTTGACTCCAGGTGCCTCTGTCTTGACACAAGGTGTAAGCATTGCCTTCGGCCCTGCAGCTTTCCTACATCCCCATGTTCTGTGTTGCTGGGTTAAATGCCCTCTGCCTGCCTGATGTGGCAAGCTTGATTTTGCTTTGTGTTCTCAGTAGAGGAAGAAGGGGACAGCTTACCAGGGTCACCAGTGTCTTTCACTGGTATGTCTGGCTTTCTTGACTTGGCAGGCATTACTAGCACTGCGCTATTCTGGAGAACGTGTCCTTCTGCTGAACTGTGCTCAACTGAGGCTGCTTCAGGCTTGGTGCTGTGACTCAGATGAGCTAGAGAGAGACCCTTGGGGCTTATGGAAGCAATTAGCTTAAGATGACTGTGATGGGAAGTTGCTAGCATGGCGGGTTAGTGCAGCAGATGTGTGCAATTGTCCCATTATGCCTTAACCCCTGAAGTGGGGCAGGAGCCTCCTGGCAGTGTCCACTGGGGTAGGCAGAGGCAAAGCAGTAGTGGTGGTGCCTAGGGAATGGAAGCAAAACTGAAGTAGGCCAATAAAAACTTTAGTCAACAAAGAGTAGGACACAGCTAGCAGTTCCCCAGGTGCCCAAGTCCCATGCTGTGTTGCTCCTTCCCATGCCATCTCTGAACCCCAGTGCCTGCTCTTTCCCTGTCTTCAGCACACTGGGGCTAGGTGGCACCTTGCCTTTCCAGAACAGCTCATCAGCTCAGAAATGTGGTTTGCCTTGATGGCCAGCAGATACCTTGAGCTGGCAGCTGGGAATCCTGCGGTGCTCTAAGTGCTTGGCTTTTGGTGAGGAATAAAGCAGACACATATGATGGCAGAACCTGTCTGGCCCTGCTGGGTCTGGACAGGACAGAGTGTAAGTGTGCTCTTCGTGGGGATGGGAGGTGGCTGTTGAGCCCTTTGCATTCAGCATGCCTTGTGTCCAACAGCAAACCTCCACTTCACTTCTTTGCTGTGTTCCTGTGGGAATTAGAGTGGCTGTGCCAAGTAATTCCACCCATTGCATGTGTACTACACTGACAAAGCTGATGTTGACTGTCTGAAAAGGCCACATAGATGGTGGCAACTGTTGGTGACTCATTTGATGGAAGGATAAGGAGATCATAATAAAACTATTTTTCTGTGGCACAACAATTACAAGAGCTGGAGCAGCCCAAGCATCCAGCAGCACCCTGAGGACTGGGGGCCTTTTCTGCTTTTTCTGCATCTTTCTCTTAAGCATCTGTTGCAATAAAAACAAAAGATGTAGGAAGAGGAAGAAGAGGACGTCTGAAATGTTTTAAAATAAAGGCAGATATTTTTAACATGCTTGGTGAAACAGTTCTATGGTAACACCAATAATTACGAAAGGGACAAATCCTCAGCAGTGAATATTCGTTCCCCTTGCAATGAGCCTCACTAAAACTTGAATAGTCTCTGACCTTATAGTACTAGTTTACAGTATCAGTAGTTTCCTGCCATGACTCAGTGGCTGGAACAGTAATATCTGTCAGTCTTTTTTTCCTCTCTCTTTCCAGATCTCTTTTGAAGCTTCTCTGAGTGGGCGGGGAGAGACGAGTGACAGATATAGTCCTGGTTCTTGCCCTTCCTCTTGCACCTTTTCTTTTTACAGATCAACCTGTTCCTGCCTTTTCTGTTCTTTTCAGCCCTTTTATCCATCAGACTTCCCTTTTGCACACATCTCTGAGCAAATCTTACTTTCCTTTTCGTTCCTACTGATGGTGCCTAGGCCTGCTGATAATGCCAGGGAAATACTGAGCTCACTCCCTCTCTGGCTTTTTCCCTTCACTAGTACTTCTCCCTTCCTCTGCAGTTATCTTGCTGGGTCTGTGCTGCTATAATAAATGCTGTTACCAGCTGAGATTGATGGACTTTGTATGGTCTGGCCTGGATATGGTTTACGGTTGAGGCTGGAGTAAAAGTTGGCTTTAGGATTGGAGGCAGCCTGGCCTGCGAAGGTGTTCCACAGCTGGAATGACAAATGATGTAGTTAGACAACAGCAAACCCCACTCACATGGGAGTGCTTTTGATTTTTGTCCTGTGGCCTTGCTGTCACAGGCTCCCCCTGGTCCAAGGCTAAGAAGCAGCAAGTGAAGCTTATTGTTGTCACCAAGCCCTGAGACCTTCCCAGGAGCTTGAAATAAAACCCCCCCATTTGTGCAGCCTCCAGAGGAGCTGGAGGCAGTGGTGCCTGGCCTAGCCTGGAGCTCTGGCTCAGGGTTAGCAGAGTTAGGAGCAAGAAGGGCGTTACCTGACATCCAGAAGGTACACAGAATCACAGAATCACAGAATTGCAGGGGTTGGAAGGGACCTCGAGAGATCATCGAGTCCAGCCCCCCTGCCAGAGCAGGTTCCCTACTGCAGGTTGCACAGGTAGGCGTCCAGGTGGGTCTTGAATATCTCCAGGGAAGGAGAATCCACAACCTCCCTGGGCAGCCTGTTCCAGTGCTCCGTCACCCGCACCGTGAAGAAGTTCTTCCGCATGTTGGTGCGGAACTTCCTGTGCTCCAGCTTAAGGCCATTGCCCCTTGTCCTGTCCCCACTGACCANTCCCCAGGTGCAAGACTCTACACTTGCTTTTGTTGAACCTCATCAGGTTCCTCTCTGTCCAACTCTCCAGCCTGTCCAGGTCTTGCTGAATGGCAGCACAGCCTTCTGATAGCTTCAGATAGCTGCTTAGTCCTGACTGTGCCTTTTAACCCTGCTTGGGCCTTTAGTCTGGGCAACAGAGCAAGGTACTCTTCTTGCCAAAGTTTAAAAACAAAAACAAAACCCTCCAGAGTCTCTGTATGGATACCACTTTAACTCTCCCATTTTCCAATGCTGCGCGGTAGCTCTGGCTCTGGAGCTTCTGCTCTGGAGATGCCCAGTCCTACAGCACCCTAGGAACTTGCTTCAGCTGCTCAGCTGAAGTCCATTGAATTTGCAAACTGTAGTCATGAGCCAATCTTCTAGATTGGCACATTTCATAATTTGAGTTCTGTGGTTTCTTTTCTGCTGAACTTAATGTAGTGTAGGGACTCAGAGCCCATCTTTACTGATAAACTTAGCTTGCTTCTGAGGTCCTGGCATGAGTTCTAGTCATGGCTCTGCTGGATGTATCTAGGAGATCTCTCCTGAGGAGGCTCAGGGGAGACCTTACTGCTCTCTACAGCTCCCTGAAAGGAGGTTGTGATGAGGTAGGTGTTGGCTGGTAACAGTGATAGGACGAGAGGGAATGGCCTCAGGTTGCGTGAGGGGAGGTTCTGCTTGGGTATTGGGAAAAACCTCTTCCCTGAAAGAGTGGTTAGGCACTGGAATGGGCTGCCCGTGGAGGTGGTGGAGTCACCATCCCTGGAAGCATTTGAGAAATGTGGAGATGTGGTACTAAGGGACATGGTTTAGTGGGTAATATTGGTGGTAGGTGGATGGTTGGACTAGATGATCTTAGAGGTCTTTTCTGACCTTAATGATTCTATGACGTGAAGTATTTTGGAGATTGACAACAGATGAACCAATTTCAGGCCAAAATTAAGTGGAAAATAGTTTAGTTCATGGGAGGCCTTCTGGAGCTTCATCTGATCCTCTCGCTTCCACCTGATCCTGGCCTACAGGCTGGGAAAAGCAGGTCCTCTGCGGAGTCCCCTGGTGGTGGAGCTGGCTCTGGCGCTGCCAGGGGCCCACCTCAGGGCATGTGACACTCAGAACAAGCCCAGATGGGCAGCCTGGCTGGCACTTGCTTCTGGGAACTCGAGCCAACTCCTGATAGGTGCGGAGGACAAAATGAAGATTGGACTGTTTGAATCTTCTGATTCAAAGCTGATCACAACTCTTGCAGCCTCTGTTTTTGGAAATACCCATGCTAATGGAGATGATGAAGCACAAATGTGTTTCAGGCCAAAAATTTGAGGGAAGGTCTGCTGATGCCAGTCCTCTGCTCCTCCAGAGCGGCATGCAAAACCTGATCACGGTTCTGGTCCTTCTCCCAAAATCTCAGGTCCTGTCCCTACTCTGGGGTCAAACTAGCAATGTGTCTTGAGTGGGGGGGAGTTGGGATGCAAGTGGTTCTGCAGCTTCTGTTGTGGGGACAGAAGCCTTAGTGAACCCTGAGCTTTGAAGCTGTGTTGTAAAGCTGGCTCTATTTGGGGCACTGTGTTAGCCATGTATTTCAGGCCAAACTCATCAGGAAGTCATCACAAGGTTTTGTTTAGGCTGCGGTCTAAAGATGGTTTTTGGAGACAAAAATAACCAAACCATCACAGGCTATGGACATCAGCCCTCGGCTCTTGCTAAGAGGGAGGAGGAGGCCTGTGTCTGCCACTTGCATCCAGAACCTCTGACTGCAGAGCAGGTCCTGGAGCAGAATAAACAGTGCTTTTCCTGTGAAATGTTAGGGAGCAACGGTAGTGTATGGGTACCAGATTGCTCTTTAGCTTGGAGGAGGCAGGGCAAGGGCTCTGGAGCTGCTCACAGAGCCTGCAGTCTAGATGTAAACAAACAGCAAAGCACTGCGCTTTGAAAGCAGCTTTTCTGTTGTCCTTTCTTATAGATCTTGGATGTTTACTTAATTTTTTTATACAATATGTGCAATTTCCTATGAGAATTTAGTCCTTCAAAGCCCTGAAACGTCTTTGTGTATATATGTGTTTTTAAAAAAGCAAAGACGCTTCTCTGACTTCCACTTTCCCACCACTAGCAGTTTCCACAAAGTCACACTTTCCGCCTATAACTCGGCGCTGTGAGCACACCTGACCCGGGCACCCGCAGCCTGGCAGCGCGTCTCGAACCCACGGTCCCGGGCAGCTCGGCCCCGTGCCGGCAGACGCTGGGCGCAGGAGGGGCGCGGGGCTACGGCGGCCGTGGGCACAGCCTCGTCCTGTCCCGCCGCGCTCTCCGCGCCACTAGCGCCCCCTCTCGGCTGCCTGCGGCGGGGCCGAGCGGCTCCCCGAGCCCGGCCTCGTCTCCTGGCTCGGTCCGGCGGCGCTGAGTCCCTGCCTCTCGCAGCGCGCGGTGCGCGCTCGCTTCAGCCGGAGAAGAGCTGGGACCTGAGCAACATCGCCCGAAGGATGGCATCTGTCTCCTGCTTGTGTGCACGGCAGCTCTGCCTGAGAATGCTCATGGCCTTCAGATCCCTACATTCTGAGGGATCTGGTGTGCTAGGAGGAGTAGAAACCTTCTTAAATTTTAGGTGTTGGGTAAGCTGTTCTGCACACCAGAGCGAGGTGGCTGGTGGGTAGCAGGTAGTGGGATTTCCCCTGCAAATCTTTCGTGTGGTGGTTTTTTTCACCATTGCTTCCTTTCGAAGCAAACCCTGTCAGCAGACATCTTTGCTTTTGCTAGTAAGGGATTTACCAGCTCACAGAAGCCTCTCAAACCTGTGTGAAGATAGATCAGCTGGGGGACAACCCTGCAGAACCTCCAGACACCGCATTTTGGGAGCGGGTTGGGCCTGGCTGAGCGCTGGCAGTAACCTATGCTCTGAGCACTGGGCTGCAGGCTGCCCTGCCACCCAGCCCCAAGCTGCTGTTTGCTCAGTTGTTACTAGTGTGTGTTTGGGGGCACCATTTGTGTTCATTTCAGAAATTTCTTTCCTCATACTGCTGTCTCCAAGTTCCAATTGTAATGTCAGTACCAGAATTTGTGAAATGACCTATGCTTCTGAAGGCTGATCAGGGGAAACTACTCCTGTTGCTTCAGAGCAGGGTTTTGTGATGACAAAAGTAGCAGCCCTCTGCTCTGATAAACACTGCATTGAGCGTATTGGGCCCAAGTGCTGTGAAGTTCCAAAGCATCAGTCATGCATTCCCTTTGGATCTCACTGTATGTGTGTCTGTGCATCGCTGTCACTGAGTATTGCGGTCGTGGTCAAAGGGAATGGTGGTGGCCAAGGAGAGGAAGCAGCTGGCAGCATGGCTTCACACCTCAGTTAAACCCAAGGCTCTCATTAGAGGGGATGGAGCTTATGTTTTCTCATTGCTCTGTCCATGTAGAAGAAGGAAAAAAGAAAATCTGTTAATAAAAGTGGAATTGCAGAAGGCTGCTGGAGCGCAGAAGCTACAATAAATCCCACTGCCTCCCAGCCCAGTGGGGAGGTGGAGCTGATGGAAGAGGCACCAACACGCCCTGCATCCCCTGTGCACAGTGGGAGAGCCCGATACCCTGCATCCCCAGCACCAGGTGGGATCCACAAACCATGTCAAAGCTTTGTCTGTTATCCTAATGAGCTTTTGCATTTAAACTGCTTAAAAAGTAATTGCTTCTTCTGGCTGGTAGTTGGAGTGCTTACGCAAAGGGCTGTCTTGCAAGGAGAATAGAGATGCTTGTCCATTGAGCGCTTCCGTGTCCCCCAAAAGATGCGTTAAGTGCCGTGAATCATCGTTTTACTGGGACAAATTAATTTCCTGACTTCTACTACATGGTTTTTTTGTTGTTTTCCCTGCACATCCTGTGGCCTGTCCTGTTTACTAGCAGAACGTGAAAATACTTGGGGAAAAAAATAATCTCTGCAGTTTGGGGCCTTTTCTTCATTTTCTACAGAAAAGGTTTATGGGGCCAGGAGGTTTTGAGCTCTTAACCTGTTGGTCTTCAGAAGATTTCTCTCAGCTAGTGGACTCCACAGACCTTGTTTCTCAGCAGCTCAAGGAAGTAGAGGAGCGGAGATGATGGAAGGTGGGTTATTGGCACCGTTTGCTGCAGAAACCGATATATCAAAATATCATCCAGTACAGTTTGTCAAGACTTGGTGTGTCACCTAGTAACAGGCTTTGCAATTAGATCTCTCTGTTGCTCCTGCGTGTTAAAAAATAAACTAAAATCATCCTCCTGGCCTCATGAGGACTCTGCTATTTTTCTCTCTCCAAAGAGTAGCTCTGGTGGCCCTGCACGTTTTGTATTGACCCCAGTTCCAAAGTCATGGAAATATGGGGCACGTCTCCTCCCCAGTCTGCCCCATTGGCCATCTGTTCCTCCAGCATTTGCCTTCTGAATGTCCCTGGGGTGTTGCTGTGTGCCCTGGGCCAGCCCTTCCTTCCCCATGGTGTTCTGCAGGGCGCTGCTGCCCCTCGCCTTTGGCCAACCTGCACTGGGAGCTCCTGAAAACCTGTGAGGCCCGAGAGCTTTGCTTCTGAAACTCCACTCACTGTGGGTTGATTGGTGGACTGACATCTGGAGTAGCAACCTAAGTGTTCATGTGTGTCTACATGCAGCGAGTCATCTCGGCAGCAGTCAATGAAATTTCTATGTGGCTTTAGGTAGCTGTTGTTTCTGTAAACAAATGGTTTTTCTCTGCATGTTTCTCCATAAGCAATGGTTTGAGCAAAGTGCTGCTGACAGCTGTGAGCACATAGTGCTGCTATGTCAGAGGTTTTATGCCCCTTTGATGTCACACGCTTTGTGGTAATGCAACATGGGGGTGGTTAAGGAGAAAGTGGGGTGTGCTGCCTCCCGTCAGCCCCAGACGGAGCCGCAGGGCTCGCAGGACTGTAGCTGTGTGCCAGCATCCCACAGGGTCGGCAGGCAGCTTCGGGGAGACTTTTGAGTGATTTGTTTTCTACAGCGTCAAATAAGCAGCCTGGCTCAGCACAGCTTCAAAGAATGACATTTTTAATATTTTGATTGACTCGATACAAAACGGAATGAAGCTAGCAGCTTGGGAAGGCACAGTTACTGTGGTAGGTGTTACCCAGTGATTAATGTCTCTTACTTTAAATCCAAAACTCTCAGCACCTTTCGTACATTTTTGCTAGCAACAGCAGATCCTCTGCCAGTCTCTCAGGTTTAAATTTTTTGAGGTGCAGACGCCAGTGCCAATTTTGGTTTCTTGGCAATTTTGGGCTTAGGAGTTCATCTTTGACTACGCATTCAGATCCCTGAGTATTCGGCATGGAAGCTGTTGATCTGTTGAGCTGATTTATGGAATGTATTATTCTGCTTTCCTGCAGCATTTTTACTGTATGGAAAACATTTTGTGCTGATTATCACTTGCCACGTGCATTTAATCTATTTTTGGTAATTCTTCAGGGCCCATCACCATGGTATCCTAGCACCAGTGAACATAATGCCGATATCCATTCAATATGAACTGCTGATGCACAACTCCTTTTAATATTAACACAGCTTCGCTATTTTACTTTGTCTCATATTTGAAAAATGGGAGATGTTATGCCTGAAGTCTTAAGGCTAAGGCCATGTGTGCTGTAGATGGAACCATTTTTGGGTGGACAAATGGAATTAACCCAAGGCCTGGGCCTGCCTGTTTCTGCTCGCTGCACCTTGGGGTGGTGTTGATGCACTTGAGATGGCTTTAAAAATAAAAACATCTGTTTTGCTCTAGTGACACAAAGTGGCCAAAGTGCCACAGGTGGCTCTGGCTTGTGACCCTGTCTTTCCTACGTGCCAGATCCTCTGCAGAGCACGCGACAGGCTGTGGTTGTTGAGAGGCATTGGCGTGCATGCGGAGGGGAGGTGGGCAGTAAGCCTGGTGCACAGCAGTGGATCCACACGTGTTGGGTGCTGCTAGGCTCCAGCATCACTCACTGTCCCATTTCCAGCCCAGTCAGTGGCACAATAGTAGTGCAGTCAGTTTTGGTAGGAGAACAAAGTGTTTAGGGGCCATAAGTGATGTGTATAGAAGATAATGCTGTGAGAGGTGATGATTCAGCTCTCACTTTTCTCAACGTAACAGAAATTTTCTCAGGTAAATGGGTCTGTGCAAAACAATGTGTTTAACGTGTTCCATGCTTTTCTTACTACCTATATTTATCTCTTGCTAAGTCATTATGCACATAATTCTGAAATAAATGCTACAGAGCTAAAATATGAATGAAAACAAGAACATACTTTATTCTTCTGACAAGTACAAGCACAGGGTTTATTTAAAATACATGCAAGTGAACTACATGAGAAAAATCTAAACACCTTCAGATATACATAAAGACTTTCTGTGCAGATATACAAGGAAAAGTCAGTTCTGAGAGCTGAAGGATATCTCATGGAGACAGTGCTGGGTCTCATTGATGCTCTGCACCTAACCCCTGCATCCTGCCAAAAGTGAGTAGTGTGGCTCAATATTTTAAGGCCAGTGCTACCTCTTGTTTTTGAAGGGTGCTTGCCCCAAGTGGTCTCAGATGCTGGGAAGTTGACAGCCTCCTGATGCTATCTATAGCTCTTCTTTCCCATCACCACCGAGAGGGTTTATCTCATGTCTGAAACAGACCTTCCCTGCTGTGCAGTAAGCCCATCACTTCCTATGCTTTTATATATGTTATGGACATTAGAAAGTAGATTTTTCCTTTCCTCCACACTGCAGTCTTTATGTATACAAGAGCTGCTTTTATGTGTTCCTTAGTCCTCTCTTCTCTAGCTGGAATGATCCCATCTTCTTCCCACTCTTCCTTGCTGGCACTGTTTTCTGGCCTTTTAATCACTGTCCTTGCTCCCAGCATCCTGTCCAGTCGTTTCCATGTATCATCAGGTGCAGTGCCTGGCCCTGGAAACAGGAGTGGGGAAGGTGGGAGCGAGGAGCAGCATGATGTGCCTTGGGGGAGTGACTTCAGGAGCTCAACTCAGCCTGGTTGTGTCAGCACCGTGTTACCCACGGTGGCATCCCCTGACTCCAGTTCCGTGTGAGCTGCCAGGCTCCCTCACTGCAGCACTGCTGCCTGCACAGCTTGTTCTTCTCCTGTAGTTGTGAAGCTTTCTTCCTGCATAGGAGAATCATCTTTAAATTTTCCATATTGAATTGAATTTTTTTTTCCCCAGAGCATTCCTACAACAGTCTAAAAAAAAGTTTGAAGTCCAAACCTATCTGCCAGTCCTTAACGCAAAGCCTGAACAGAGCTGGCTGTGCCGCAGGGCCCAGTATCACACTGTTCTTCCCCCTCAGCTGTGCACTGCTGTTGTCTGCTTTCTGCTTCCTCTTTTCTGATCAGTTTTAGTCTTCTGTATTTCCTTTGGACCATGCTCCCCTAAGTTGCTTATGACAGTGTCAAGCCAAACAATATCGATCTGTCTACCATGTATTTTGGCTAGCAATGGCCAGAAACTATTGGGACCCAGAAGTCTCCCATACAACGCACCCAAAAGCTCAGCCCTCCTGAGCAGCAGGGCCAAACAGCACAGTGCTGACATGTAAATCATAACAGCAGTAGTAAAACACCAGAATGATCTGAGTGACAAATCAGTTGTCCCTTTCACTAATACTGAAACTAGAAGTGTGTTTTGATTCAGGTAGGCACTCGAGAGAAGCCGCTTTCGCTGCACGGACATGTGACAACACTGATGGTTTTTTTCAGTCCTACTGCATGAAATTAATACCATTCCTTTTAAAAGTTCATCACAAGCTAGTTTTTTCTTTCCCCTGCTCCTGGCAGTCTCAAGGAAGTCTGTCACATACTGCATGAAAGGAATTCACGTTGGACACACAGGCTGGACTGGAAGGGGCCCGTGCAGCAGTGCCCGTCTGCAGCACACCATGTGCTGCGTGCCCACCTGCTGCGGGCTTCACGCTGCCTCTGCTGGGGTTCTGTGGTGGACCCCTCCCTGGGAGCAGCCGCAGCTCCAATCAGCACCAGGGGCGACGCAGACTCCCAGGCTGTCACGGTGGTATTTTTCCCTGGCTAAATAAATGCTTTTGTGGTTTTGCATTTCGCTATTTTGGTACTGTGCGCACCCAGAATGAACTGCTTTGCTGGGATGCTTTCTAGTTGTCCTTCCGGTGATATTTTGGTAATATACATGCTGTTTTAAGAGGAGATTTGTATTTCTGAGTAATATCAAGCAGTGATCTTGGCTCTTGCAAAGAGGGAGGGGACGATTCAGAGAGCCAAAGGTCAGAGAGAGAGCCCAGCAGGTGTAACCTGTGTTGCACAGCTCTCTTGCTCCTTGCTCTTTCACCAACCATGCCTGTCTGCAGGTAACTCCACAAACAACATCTGTGAAGGGGACTAACAACTTACAGGGAGCTTCTATCAGACACTGAGCACCAGTGGTCGATGATCTTGGTCTTTCCTTTTGCCTCTTGTAAGCTGACATCTTTTCCTGAGCAATGCCTATGTTGCACCCTTGCATCCAAGCTCTCTAAATTCTTCTGGTTTCTGTCTTGCCTATTGAGGCTCCAGAAATGAAATAGCCTCCTGATCATTTCTTCTGTAAATGTATGACTGGAAATGTAAGTGTGAAGGGAAATGTAAAGTCTCTTCCTGTTGCTTATTAGTTGAAGTAATACATTTTCTAGTCTCAGGGAGATTACAGTAATATTTTATGCCACTTTTTTCTAATCTGCTTTCTCAATTATCAGATCCCTCAGAGGAAAGCTTTTCAGTTCAGTCACCAGAATAACCAGAGTTGGTTTGTGTGCTGTTTCAATTTTCATTACTCGAGTCTGTATTGTGAAAGGGCAAAGTGAGGCAAAAACTCGCAGGAGTGCCTGTCCTCAGCCCGTCAAAGCACCCAGTGAGATGTGGGTTGCCCAGGTGCTCATGTGAAGTCCAGGGCTGTTTACCCTTTTCCCCTCTGTGTGCTTCTATCAGCTTGTGTCTGAGGCTCTATTCCGTGTGAGAGAGGTCAGCTCTAACTGCTGCTTTAGGAATCCCTAAGTGAGAGGAGGGACAGACCCTAAACGTGAGGCCAGTGAGACTGGCCCATGTGAGCCTGGGATTCACTCATGCTGAGGGAATTCCCGAGCACCGTTTGCTCACTTTATATCACTGGAGCAAAGGAGGAGATTGCGAGCGAGTGGGTGCCAGTCCTGGCGCTAAGTGGGTTTCACTCCACGTGGTGCCTGAATCACGGAAGGTGTAGTAGCGTGCAGCTTCTTCCAAGTCCCCTGGTTGCAGTGGGCCTTAGGGGCTGCTCTTCGCCTTGCCCTGTGTCCTGGCAGGATGTGGGCTGCCTGGCTGGGGACGCGGGCATGGAGCAGCATGGGGTCCTGCCCTGGGCAGCGTAGCGGGGAGCTGTGGGAGCAGAGATGCGGTGCGGAGTGCTAGAAGGAAACAGAGGTCTGGTGTGGGGAATGTAGCTGGGGGCTGTTGTGGTTTGGATGGCAGCTGCAGGGAGAGCGGATGTGGGCTTGGGGACCTCACTCGGGAGGGTGGGAGCAGTGGGAGAAGAGTGTGACCAGGGTGGGAGTCCTCAGCGGTGGCAGCTGGCTGTGGGCAGCAGTGGGGCACCTGCCTTTGGGAGCCCTTGTTTTACACTGTTCTCTCTGGAATGTGTATATAATGTGGAGACAGAAAGCTACATGCAACCTGCTGCAGAGAAGACAGATGTTTCCCCCTTGTAAGGGAAGCTTTCGGATGACAGCTATTGCAAAGCACACCTTTCAAAAGAATTCACTTGGGTACCAGTTAGCCATAATGAAGTAAGTTCAGCGTGGATGTGTTTATACGGAAGTGAGCGTTAGCTGCTGCAGTGTGAATGGAGGGATGCTTTGTTACAGGACTTCGCCGAGGGGGTCAGCGACATAATTGTTTGCAGCTGTTCCAGTCCTGTTCCTACTGTCAGTGTAAATACTGGAGATGAGTGCGCAAGCCGGCTAGACTTTGGGCTGACCTAGACAGCTACTGGAAATTCAGGATATGCCATTCCTAAAAGGCACTTAATTTTTCCCATCCCACCCTGATTGAAAACATTCCTCCTCCAGCCAAAATGTGGAGGAGAGAGCAAAGGATCCGGTTCAGCTCCCACTGAGAGCAGTGACCGGTCTAAGCCAGAGAGACTCAGAGAGTCTCAGCCAAGAGAGGCTGAGAGTGGGTGTCAGCAGCCCGAGCAGCAAATCAGTCTGATCCTGGTGTGTGGGGGTCCAGGGTGTCTGTCCATGCCCTCGCCCCACCCAGGGTTTTTTAAAGCTCTGGAGTCAGATTCTGTCCTGACACTGGTGCAGGGACCTGTCAATTCAGCAACAATTTCTGCCTTACACTGTCTGAAGATGTGGTACATTGTGACTGGTAAAGGGCATTCTGTGCGCCCTGTCCTACAGCACAGGTCTGCTTCAAGAAACAAAACAAAGTGAAAGGGCTTTTAGGTGAGAAAGGGCTTTTAGGTGAAACACCCGACCCACACCATGGTGAGCACACACCAGTTATAGGAGCACTGGAAGAACTCAATTCCTCCAAGGGACGCTGTACATTTCCTGTTTAAGAACAAACAAAAGTTAAGAAACAAAGAATGAAAGGGTTTTGTCGTAGGGAAAGATGGTTTGTAATGAGCCTGACCATGGCAGCATCTACCAGCTTCCCGATCACTGCTCTGAGTGATCACATTTTAGTCACAAATGGTCGAAAGAGGGAAAGCCACAGTCAATGTATTTGATTACTACTGGGGCTGATCACTGAACTGTTAATTTTTTATTATTTTTACAAGTTACTTAGTTTTAGACTTGCTGTGTATGTAAACAAGATGGATTCATGCCTGGCTGTCTGTTCATCCAGACGGAAAACACATGGGTCATCCCTTAGGAGATCTTACCAAGAGATCACTGCAGTCATCTCCACCGATTGCAGTGGATCCTCCTGGATCTGTTGGAGCTTCTACAAGCTAAGGTTTGGAAAGCTTGCACTTCTTGGAAGTGACTCCACAAACTTCTTAGAAACTGTTTCTCACCTTGTTACCAGCATTGGAAGTTGAGGTCCCAGCTCTGCAGCTTACCCCAAAGCTTTGTGTGGTCTGGGGATGCTGGTGCGTTGGGAAGCCCTGGGGGTGCTGGCCAGAGCTGTCTGCACATACTGGCTGCTCTGCACACAGCAAATCTGGTGCTTCAAGCAGTTGTGACTTTGCTAGCCTTGCTCCTTTTTTTAAGAGTTTGGTCTCTAGAAATCATAACAAGCATCTACAAGAGTTAAAATCCATGAGAAAAAGCTTTACGGGGCTATTGAACAACATGTATTATCCACATCATGATACATGATGGCCACAGGGCCCAACTGCACTGAAAAGCGACCTGGTGCCCAATAGCTTTCTAAACCTCAATTCTTTTTTCTCTGCTGTGCTGTATAACAGGCATGAGTAAACACACCTGCCAGTTAACACCTCTGATACTGTTGTCCCACTGTGCTAATAGTGATGAGAACGTAAGATTTTGTACCTCATTTTCACCATGTGCAAGCTTTTATTTTTGCAATAAGAACTCCATCTGAACAATGTGCCTCCGTGTGTCCGTGTGTGCTGCTGCCCCGATGGCTGCAACCAGCAACTACTTTGATTCAGGCACAGGCAAATCAGC
>WBMW01006194.1:2366830-2417484 GCA_013396635.1 Penelope pileata | reverse complement strand
CAAGTTCCTCCTCTCCATTTATGTGGAAATACATTCAGTTGGCTATGCCTAAAGCAGGATTTTCAATGAACAAGTAAATTTGTTTCCCTTGCTTAAAATATGCCTTCGAGGTATGAAAGATTGTGGTGTTTGCTGTGAGGCATTGAGTAGGCTTCTTGTTGGCACCTGGGGATGGACCGAGCCAGGCCATGTTTGTGAGCTTGCTGCAGTCTGTGGCATTTGGCAGCATGCTCCTGCCCAGGGAAGGAGTTCCTCCCCATTCGCAGTTGGTGTAGCCCTTAAACAAGCAAATAAGAGCAGCAGTCAGATTGGGAACTCGCTCCCCACCCTGGTGTGCAGTCTGCTGGTTTCTGCAGCTCCCAGGCAGGATGATTTGCTGTTAGCCTTTCATCCCTGCCTGGTCACCAGTGGAAGCTCTGTGTTGGATGGAAACCTCGTGACATGGTGGCTGGGGAGCAGTGGTGGTGTAATCCTGGGGAAAGGACTGTAGCTGCTCCTCCAGAGCTGCCAACAGCAGAGCTTCACCGTGAATTAGCAGAGGGAGAGTGGGCAGGCAGGCAGCCTGCGCCAGCCTGGGCTCTCGCCTGGCGTGTAGCGGAATGCAATCTTCCCCAGACCACAGACACAGGTATTAGGGCCAAAATCTGTTCTTTGATTAGCAGATTTCTCCTCAAAAAGAAGCATAACATAGACCAAAAAGGCAATATTAAATGGCAGTTGTTCAGGCCACCTGCAGCAGAGCAGAGAAGCTGCTTGGGTGGGCAGCAGCTCTGTGCCCTAGCAGTGGCATGCTGCTGAGCCAGGCTGAGGAGCCAACAGCCAGAGGGAAGTACTCCAGAGAACACCAAGAAACATTGATACTGCTGGCATTTGGGCTGTCAAGTGTGAGGGCAGCAGGCTGGAGTTGCTCTGTTTTTCTTAGGTGGGCAGGAGTCTGTGCTGCCTGAGAGAGGTGTGCTTATGCTGGGGCGGGCTGCCTATGGCACAGCCAGGAGAAGTCATTCATCTTGCACCCGGTATTTGGGTGTGATTTTAGGACTGTTTGCAAGCCCAGAAGCAGTTTAAAACAATGTCAATTGTTTATCGCTTTACCAGTCACAATATATCTTCTAAATATGATCTATTGCTAAAAATAATTTATATATAGTCCCCCCAAATACAAGAGTGTAGATAGAATACTAGAAAGTAACTGTGTGTATACAGTCATGCCTTAAAAAAAACGTGTTGGCTCAAAATTTTGAGCCAACAAGAAAATTAATTTAGCATCTTAAAGTTTTGTTATCTCTCGGGTAGAGCTGATTTTATTTTTTTTTAATGCAAATTTCTATGTCAGTGGATATTTTATTTAAATTTTGAGTTGTTGTGATCAGGGCCATATATACACCACACTGCAGCCTTTTAAAGTCGGAAGATGGAACTGCTTTAGATATGCCAGCTTTCTCGAAGCAGTTCTGTCTGTCATGATAAAATTAAAAAGAATGACCAAGAGATGTACTGGGCTGCTCCTTCATGCAGTCTCTGCCACAACTGACTTCCAGGCCTGTTAGTAGTGTTCACCTGAGGAGGCTTAATGACTCAGCCCCACTCCAAAAACTTTGGATTTCTTAAAGCCAGTTTTGCTAAAAGCTGTTTTGACAAATTTGCAGGAAGGAAAAGGTTGCACAGTCAAGGAGGAATTCATTCTTTGGTTATACATTGCTTCCTTCATATTTTTCATAGAAACGGATGAAACTTAAATTCCAGAGTATGATGCTAATGAAAGTGATAGTCTAGTCACAAAAGGGTTTTTTTTCCTGACTGCATGTCTCTCTTTCCAATTGATGTTTATTTGTATTGCTGTCTGAATTGGTTTTGGATACTGACCTTAAGATGTTTCCCTAACCTGAGACCTCACGATGTGAAATACAGTTTCCTCAAACCCATGAAGGAAATAAATCGGATGGGACCGGTTATTTAGATCACATTGTGCAACAAAACTTAAGGGAAAAGCCTTTGGAGCGGTTCCAGGCCAGCTGCGGCCCGTCGGCTGGGGCTGACTCAGAGGACATCAGACGGTTGGTGCTGGACGGCGCTGTGCTTGCTGACACAGTGGCTTGGAAGAGGCTCCAGGAATGGTTTGTGAGAGGGCTGGGAGGGGAAAACCAGCACCCATCCAAGGCATATCTCTCATTGTTGGCAATGACCTGTGCGATGGGTGGCCCTCAGGTTGAAGTGAGTGATGGGGGTGTGGGGCAACCTCTGCCCATGTTGTGTCGGCCAAACCTGCACATGGTCCTGTGTCAGGAGCTGGGCTGCCAGCGCTGCTCTGGGTGTTGGAAGCAGTGAGCTATTGTGTGTCCATCTGGAGCCAGCTGAAGCTGTCCCTAAGAATAGCTGCCTGCTTCTGAGTCACACATCATCGATCTACAAAGAATTGGATCCGTAGCTCTCAGCCTGGAGCACCCTCCCCATGTGTTTTGAGGAGAGGAGTCCCATCCTGGCCACGTACAGGTACCTGCAGCAACGAGGGGAGACTGATGCAACCATGCCCTCACCCCGGGCCCACGGACTAATTAGCTGCTGTGCTGTCATCAGCAGGAAAAAGTTACAGAATGGTCACAAATGCTCCGTGGTCACCTTTGTAAGAAATTTGAGGGGCTTCACCAGGGTTTTACACTGAGGACTATGGTAGATGCAGCCACGCTTTTGTGTGTTTTGTGGTGGTAAACCTCAAAGTATGGCAACTGGGATCTACTGGAGCCAAGCAATTATTTCAGTTTGTGCATGCTGAAGTCTGTGACTGACACCTGAACAAATGTGGTGGCTGGTGGGCTACTGGGTCCTTTGTCATCTCAGAAATAAGTTTTGTGTGATGCGCACTAACACCAGATAGCAGAGGTCAGAGGCTGGCCATGAGGAGCAGCTGTCTGCCCACTTCCCACTGTGGTGCCTGACTGTGTCCCACCATGGCTCAGCCTTGCTCCATCCCTGTGCAATGGGTATTCTAATGGGGATTTGGAGGGAAAATCGTCACCAGTGACTGTTGGTATCTACTGCCTCCATTCCTCTTTCTCCATTTTCAGGATGCAGCCTGAAGGCATGGGTTCGCCAGATTTATGAAGGATTTCTTTGCTTAGAAAACCATAGATTTTAGAGAAATCCACCTCTGCTGTGCCACTTATTGACAGAAACAAGCGCTTTCTAAGAACAAACACAAAACTTCCAACTCCTTTATCTTCCAGTAAATAAAAGCACGGGTACTGTGTTGTGCAGCCTCCCTGCTCCTGCAGCTGCTGGGGTGACCGAGGAGGGGACAGGTGGATGTGTTCGCAATGGCTCTGGGGAGCCTTGTGCCAGCTGCAGAGCACTCAGCTGACTCCCTGCTCGGCACAGCCACAGCTTGTGTGTGGGGCTTTCCAGGGCATCCCAACAGAGACCTGCTCGTATGATTCAGATCTGGGGTGGGACAGGCTTCAGTTCATACCAATTCCAGACATGATTTAAAATAGATTGTGGCTCAGCAGCTTGGCTTGATTCTTTTCTGTTTTCAGTCTGGAAGACGTTTCTTTTAGTCCTTTCTATCGAAGCTATTGGTGCATTTCTGAAATTAGTGTATTCAGGAAGCCATTTGTTTAGTTTGGATACCCCAGTACACCGGTTTCCTCATCACTGTAATAAGGGACTAGATAAAGTGAAATACATGACCAAATTGTCAGAATGCAATTCTCTTTCCTGAAGTTGTGAGAATCTTCTATTTGCCTTCATATGCAAAGTGACATCAGAGCTGGAATTCATATTAAAGAAAATACTCAGCAGCAGAATCCATTTCACTTCCACAACCGTATTTACCAACCTTAATAATAGTGGTTACATAGCTGTGGTTTGGTTTTGCAGCTCTCCACATATGTTAAGCATACAATTTCCTGTTAATTTTTGTTGGCAAAAATAGAACTGACTTTTTTCACACAACTTGGTTTTTATTTGCTAATATCCATATAAAACACTGGATTTATTGACAGATAGTTTTGGAAGGACACCCCCCTTCCCCAGACCTGAAGGCTTTAGAAATCTCAAGTGATGAGGAAACACATTTGCATTCCTCTCCAGCTCCGTGACACCTCCAGCACTGTAAGACTCTGCTGATTGCCAGGCTTTAGCTTCCAGCTGGACCGGATAGCAAGGAGCAGGACACGCCTTAACTGCGCTGAGTTACCCTTGGGCAGCACCTGGGAAACGACCACAAACACTTCTGTCCGGGTAGATCCAGCTGGCTGTCCCATCTTGCAGTAACCATCTTGCCTCAAAACTTCCCGGGTCGTTACCACAGGTTTTGAAAGAGGACGTGGGAAGCATGGCAATGTTTTTGTCTGCTACACCCTGAGAAAGCATGCTTCTGGACTTCCAAAAGTCCAGCTGCTGTGTGAGAGCTGCAAGAGGAGGAAATGAAGTCAGGGAGAGAGCCCAGGCTGTGGATGAGCCTCTTGTGAGGGAAAGTGGGAACAGGACGGAGAACGGAGAGAAGAGGTGCAGCTGAAGCCACTTCCCGTCCTGTTTGCAGCGTGGCCCTTCTAGCTGTGCTTGCTCTGAGGTTTGGTGTTGCAAGGAAAAATTCCAGACACATTACTCATTTATGTTAGAGTCTGTTGACCTGATATTGCGAGCTGGGAAAACAGAGTTGAAACAAAGAGGCCAGACGTGAGTGAACAGAATGGTAATGACTTTACAGTAAATTGTCATTTTGAAGAGGTTAATAATATGCTCGTATTTTACTGAATTTATTAAAACTCTTAGTTAAATATTGTATGTTACTGGAAGGGAAATAAAATTTTATCTACGTGGGAGCATTTTAATTTTATCACATTTCCTTTGATTTCCTTGAAGTCTCCAAAATTGATTTTACAGGATTTTCGAAGCGGTTGGTGTACTTACAGTTTTGCTACATTTGCTGCTGAAAACAAAGAAAGAAATGCTTTAAGATTAACATGATTAAGAACCAGACCCTGCCAAAACTGACACATGTGCAATTGAATGCGAGTGTTCTCCGTGCACTAATTCACACTGCTCACACGAGTAAAGTTAAGAGTCTAATTGCATGCAGGTATTGTTTCCTCAAAATTAAGTAATTTGGTTGCTGGGGCTGTGAAGACCTGGTGTTGTGCAGCTCCCATGACCCCTGAAATAAGAAAGCATTGTAAAGACTGCATAAAATGACTTCTTTTGTTAAAATATTACTGAGATGAATGCTCCCCTCTCTGCTCCGATCGATATAATCTGAATGTTACATCATTTCATCTAAAAGAGCTGCAGGTTTATATACTTTTTCTGTGCAGAACCACATGAAATGAAAACTAATGAGGTTCAAAAGGTTTCTGAACATTTCAAAAAGTTTCATTTCAGTTTCCCATCTGGAAACTGCCAGAATCGAGGGAGGAGGGGCCCTTATTTCTTCCACAAGATCCTCTTGAGATCTTTTGTTAATGTGAATGCGCCCTCATGAACCCACAAAGGGTCTATTCCCAGATGTTTCGCTGCCTGCTTTTTGGGGCAGACCCTGAGTCCTTTCCCACCCGCCAGCCCCGTGGTTGGCACTGGTTAGCGCAGAGTACAGGCCCATCTTGCTTGTGGGCAGGGCCACGTGTGGCTGGGCTGCAGCAGTGGGGTTCTCAGCGCGAGGCGAGCAGCACCCTGCTGGAGCCTTTCCCTCCCCAGGGCTCTCTGCATGGGGCATCTTCCAAATTGTGCCTCCTGGTGGGAGGCAGAACTCTACACAGTGCCCCTGGCAGGCTGCAGGTTCCTTGATTGCCTTTTGTGGGCCTCGTGGGAGCAGCCTGTGATCCCCAAGGATCGCTGCTCTAAAGATGCCCCCATCCTCCTTGCTCTTCAAGGTGATACTTGTAAAATCGCAGTGCTAGATCTGTTGCAGTTGTTTCAGCTGAGACTGTCCATCTCTTTCCAAAGAAGCGTTTTCATTGCAAATATGGTTAGAAGTAAACTCCTTTCCTGTGCTGTGTGGCATTCTTGCCTGTTCTATAGCTCTCCTGCATCCCTTCCTGATGAAAAGCATTTTCACAGGCACCTCGTAAGGCCTCGTCCATCCCCTGCTCATGGACCGCTACTCTCCGATGACAGGGCTCTCCCATTTCAGACTGAATTAATTACTCTATTTAACATCTGCTGACTCCCTGGAGCAGTTAACTTTTAATAATTCTTCCCCCCTCCCCAAGATGGCTGTTTTTGTGCCACAGCCTGGCTTCTGGGAGTCTTCTATCTTTCAGTTGTGACACCCAGGGCTCTCCAAGCATTTAAACGGAGGGTGCGTGTGATCCGCTTGTGACAGCTGCCCCAGCTTCAGCCAAGATCCTTTTAGGTATGTGTTTGAAAGGCTGATTGACTGTGGGGTTGGCTGGTTGTGGCCCCACAGACTTAAGCTATCTTAAAGTTGTCCTGAATTTTCAGTTTGGCATGAGTTCTTCCTCCAGGAATCACAGCACGCCTTGCAGGTCCCAGCTCTCTTTAAACTGAACACTCAAGCATGAACCTCTTCAGATCATGGGACACTTACAGTGAAGCTGAATCTACTTTTGGTGCAGGCTGCTCTAGCTAGTGGCATGTCAAAGTACCCGAAGTATAGCTCAGCATTGTCCCGGTGCAGAAGTTGCTTCAAGACCTGGAGCAAATGAAGTACTTTCTGTTCTGGCAGTGTGTGTACCTCCACACAGGCAGGTGTGTGCAGGAGCTGAGGCAGGGGCTCCACCAGGGATCTGCTGCACTTTCCCCAGCCCACTGGGGCTGGAGGGACCCGCTCTGCCTGCCCCATTCTCTGCACCGGAGGGAAAAAGAGTGGTGCTGAAAGAGGCATCTTCTCACAGGTACTAGTGAAGTCATCTAAATGTCACTTAGCAGACGTGTAGACACAACCCTGCTGTTTGAAACACGCTGTCTGCTCGTAATCACTGCAGGGGGAGTAAAGGCAGCTGTAATGTGCCTGTGGGATCACTAGTTACTCCAGAGAGTCTCATTGTGCCTGGATTTAAGCACTAGCAAGTATGTAGAAACGCCCAAGTTAGAAAGGCGCAGCTTGGCAGTGCGCTTTGCTGATACCAGCTCTGGGGAGAGCAGGAGGAGCTACTGCATCAGGAGGTGGGCTCGGGGCACACGTGGGCAGCAGCAGCAGTGAGGGCAGGTGCAGACCACCTTGAAACCTCCATCCCGCTTCCTGGAGCAGCAGTGATCCCAGCTGGGAGCTACGTGCCTTTGGCCCTTTTCACTGAGGCCACAGGGCTGGAGTTGTCTTTGTGCTGTGCAGCTCCAGATGAGAACTGTCCCCTTGCAGCCCATGCATCCACAGGCTGCAGCCACCCCTTCTCCCTCCTGCTCACTGCATGCCAGCCTCCTGCCCTGTGCCCTGAGAGCTGGCCTGCCCAGTGCAGGGCCCGCCACTGGCTTTGCTCCCCACTCCCGGTGTATCACATGTCCTGTTCTGGCACATTCTGACTTGTTCAGATCCTCTGTTTATGATGTGTAGCTTTGGCATTTGATATACCTCTTAGCTCCTTGTCATTCACAGGTCACTGTCACGTTCCCACATTCCACTAATATATAACACAGAATAAATAATGTCACTGATGAATAGCTGAACAGTGCTGTGGCAGCGCCGGGGGAGCTGATCCAGGCCCTCTCTCTGCCCTGCTGCAGCACCCGTTAATGACTCGCTGCCTCCCGGGTGTCAGCCCCTTTCATGTTCACTTTTGCTGGGCTAATAACTAGGCAGCAGTTCCTTGCTTTCTGTGAGCCACCTCTGTGCTGGAGGTTTTGTTAAAACCTGACAAATGACTGCTTTTCCACCACAGAAGTCTTCAGTTTTGCTATCTCTGTGCTCAGCAACTGCTAGGGCTAAAAGAGAGCGATCATTACAGTAATAGGTCCTAACCACTCAGTTGGCATTTGCTGTGCTAGTGAAAACAGCAAACAAGAGCCATAGGTGACTCACTGACAGGCTGTGGTGTGATGTTTGCAGTGGCTCAGCAGCCAGCAGAGCACGGTAGATGGCTCAGCACATGACTGCAAAGAAAAATAAATTAAGGGGCAGGAAAGCCAAAGAGAGGCTCCAAGCAAGATGCTGATACAATTACAGTAGAAACAAAACCCAAGCACTCTCTGAAGAGCTGAGTAACATGTATGGTAGAGCTGTTAATGTACCTGACACAATACCTTTAAAAACAAAATCCTGTTCATTTCCTGCAGCGCGTTTGTTCCGTGCCGAACAGGACGTGTAGCGGGAACGTAATACTTACAGCAGTGCAATATGTGCTGGCGAGCGGCCAGCGGCAGTCTCTCCCTCCCAGCTGCGCTGGGGCTGAGGAGCTTTTCCCCTAATGTGCAGCACTCCTGCCAGCAGCCTGAGCACTGAGAGCACCCAGCACCAGGAGGCTGCGAGCTGGTGTCGTGCCTTGTGTGGAGCGAGCTGCGGAGCAGCCACATGGGGCTGCATGAGGCTCGATTTTTGGGGTTGTGCGTCTCTGCTGGTGGGAGTACTTGGCAAAGGGACCCTGGTGCAGTGTGAGGGCAAGTGTAGTGGCTACAATGTGAGAAACAAGTGTCGGCATCGAGGCAATGCCACTGTGGCTGGTGTAGCAGCATTTGATCTTGTTTTGAACAGGAAATGATCTGGTTATTTGAAGCTCACAGACCCTTTGGCAAGTTGGACTGAGTTTAGAGACCACCAAAGAAATGGATGCTTTGGAGGACTTTTGGATATCATTTGTCCCAACCTTTCCATTTTTGAGTACAATTGCCTTGAAGGTTTGCTGTTACTTTGAACTCAAAACTCAAAAGGCAATCACTTCGATGGAGATCTCCGTAACTCCAGGTTGCTGAGTATCTCCCCCTTCTGAGGCTTCTCGCAGCTCTGGCTGCCATACAGGCAGCATTCAGCCATGCTCTGTTGTCTGGCTGAGGCACAGGGCCTTGGTCACTGCCTGCCCCAAGTGTCACCCGTAACATATCTGTTGCTGCTGGCTGCATTAGCATCTGTTGATCCCTGTCTGTCCTTGGGCTGTGGTTTAACAGGTGGAGCTTTACACTGCAGGCTTGCTTGAGAGCATAATTGTTTTACCTTGTAGTAACAAATCAGGTTGGAAAACAGAGTCCAAATGATAAAGGATCTAATAAAGAAAACAGAAAATAAGATTTCAATGCATATTTGGCATTTTAAGTTAAGGAGCAACAGTATTGAGGCATGTATTCTGACTGCTGGTGGCTTTTCCCAGTGAAAGCTGAAAAGTCAGACCACAGGTACTGTCAAAAGCAGGTATTGCAGCCAGTGGGGAGAGAGAAGGCAAAGCAACGAGCTGAGCTGTGTACTGTCACCTCAGCTACGTGCTGTTGGCAGCTGGCCTGAGCAGCAGTGTACGGAAGAGGGAACCCTGTGGTTGTTGGATGCTGTTGGGCATGACAGACCCATCACCCTGGCAGAGGTTCCCTGCCACAGGCCCAAGCCCCCAGCTCCTGCAGAGTGCCGTGAATGCTCCCCTTGGGCTCTTCCAGAGCATTGGAAGGAGGAGATTGATCCCACACTGGGGCCTGGGAGCACTAGTGACTGTTTTTTTTGCTCTATTTGACCTAAATAGCATCGTTTGGAGCAGGTGGCCTCTGCTTCTCTAGGAAATCATGTCTTTAGGCATGGAGTTCTTTTTTTCTGAATGGTAGGTAAATATCACCAACATGCATTTTAAATCTTTTGGGTTCATTTTTAGGCATAGGACATTAATGAGACAAAAATGTCTTCTGATGAAGGAAAGCACTCTCCCTCTTAAATAATATGCAATGTACTGATATGAAATAATGCAATGAAGGAAAACAAACAACAGCAAATAGCATTTCTAATTGGTCTTCCGTACATGTGAATATGAGTGGGAATTAAGTGCTCTGGACTATTTTTAAAGGATGACAGTGCTGCTTTCTGATGGTTCTTTTACATTTGTTTGTAATGTGCTGTTTGTCTGTTTGGCAAAACCATTCCCAGTGGGGCTGAGTCAGGCTCCTTGGTAGACACCCTACATTTTTCCTGAAGGATTGTGCATGAGGAGACACCCAGGAACTCCCTGGCACTGTTTTTTCAGTAGCCAGGCTCCAGCAGGATGCTTTTTGAAACATAAAAAACCTCAGGTTGAAATAAAAGGCTCTTGTCCCATGGGGCCCTCAGAGGACAGATCTTTCCCCTGTTGTTTTCTAGCCCAGCACCTCTCATGTTGTTCCAGCCCCAGCCCACTTGCCCATGCTCCCAGGCAAGCCACCAGCTCCACTGAGGCTGGTTTGGGGTGATCTGCATTCCTCCTGGGGGCATGCCAAGCCCTCCTGGGCCTTGTGGTCTTCTCTGCCCCTGCTCATGCTCCATCTCCAAAGTGAGGGTGCCCTGAGCTCTCCGGGGAGGGTCGGCCCCGTCTCCTCAGGAGGCTCCATCGCACCCATAGAACTGCAACGAGGCACAGTGCCCGTTTGTAGTAAGAGACTGACGCATTTGTGTTGGGGTAACCGCAAACTGGTGTCAGTGTGTTGTAGAAAATTGAGACTGCTTGGTAATATCCGGCTTTGCAAGGTTGTTTCTTTGCAAGTTTATTTACATTTGTTTCATAGTCAGGCCCATGCGGAAGTTGCTGCGGAAGGTACAAGAACAACTCTCAATTGGGGGAGTCCTGGCTGAAGCACCGAGGCAGCAAATCACATTCCTATTCTTTCTCTAAATAATTCAAAGGGGGGAAAAACCCTAACATCTTTGTCTATAAAGACATTGTTTATACTATGGAAAGTTTACACAGCTTGTAGATAATTGATTTGTAGGAAATGAAATCTCTGTATCTTCTCCATCTTATATACATGGTTACCACCTCATTCCAAATCACACTGGCACTTGGGTTAGGACTTGAGGGTTATCAGGAAGATTTCAGGTTTCAGAAAGAAGAGCTTTTAATTTTAGATTGAGAAAAATGAGCAGAAAGAACATATGTGAAGTTTCGGTTTGTGTCCTCTTCAGAGGAGAGAGGCTTGGTTAATATCCTGACCTAAACAGGCAGATCCTGGGAAAACCTCATGGAGCACAGCCCGTATGGGTTCCACCAGGTGCAGCTGGGAGTACTGGTTTGCCCTGGCTTTGGTCTGACAGAGGGCCAGGCACCACTGAGAGGTGGCATGGGTCTCAGCCTGCTGCAGCCTTCTGCTGAGCTTGGTTGGTGGAAGCTTTAGGAAGGCACAGCTGAGTTATGGATAGCATTGCCTCTCTGTGGGCACAGGAGCCATAAGGGCTGTCAGAACTGCAGAAAAGCAGGATGGAGGTGATGGCCGGGCTCTGACTCCCCCTTCCTGTTAGCCTGGAGGAGGGGTCAGGAAAAAGTCAAACTTTCCGGTCGAAGCTGAGTGGAGGGCTTACAGTGTCTGGGGTCACATTAAAAATGTAAAGACAGACTCCTGAGTGAACTTCTCATGTCCGCTGATCCTCGCCTCTGCACATCCTGCTCCCATGGGCAGTGGGAATGACAGAATTCTGAGCAATACTTGTAATATTTTTAGCCCTGACTGCAGAAAGAAGTACTGGACATCTTATGGGAGAGCACGTTTCCCCAGGCTTCAGAAACATTTGTTTTTATCCACAAGGCCTGGGTAAAAGTTGGCTGTCATCTGTCTCCAACACCGGTGTGTGCATCGGTTAGCTGACACCAGTGTGCCTGTGCACATGGAGGGTACTCGTGGTGAACCAGCACCGTATCTGTAACAAAGAAGCACCAAAGGGCACGTGAAATCTGTGAGCAGTGAAAATATTTCAGTAAAAGTGAACGTCTCAGGGTGCAGAGGATTGAAGCACGGGGGCTAAATTTCAACAGCAGCCATGCTCAGTGGGCTGGAGGCATTCTGTAGGGCTTCAGGAAGCTGCCAGGCTGCGTGCTGCTGTGGGGCCTTGGTGTGCTGCGCCAGGGGCATTTGGGACCCAGTAGAGGCCAGCTCACCATTAGCCACCAGCACCGCCTCTGTGTTACCAAATAAAACTGCACCTTCCTCACACCTGGAAGTAGAACCCCAGCTGAGTTCATCAGATAAACAGGAAGGAAACAAAAGTATCATTTCGGTGTTTTCAATAGATGTTTTCAATAGATTCCTCTTGCCTTCCTCGGGAATTCGAGTGCTCCCGTGGACTCAGCTGGCCTCTGCAGCTCCCTTGGCCTTCCTTGTTTAACCTGGCACAGCCTGAAGTTTTCCATCTAACTGTCACCAGGCATTCGTGGTAGCATCCACTCCCCCCCGCCACGAACCTCCAAGTTGTGGATTTCTTAAAATAATAGCAATGATAAATAAATAGTGCAATCCAGAACTCCTGTGAGAGAGGAGGATGCAGCTTTAGTAGTAATTATGGGTCAAAACATAAAGGGAAGAGCAAACAGGAAATAATGGGAGGGGGGATGGGACACAGTGGGATGGGATGTGACCCACGGTGTTGCCGGCTGATGGCTGAAGGAGCCAGCAGCCTCTGTTCCAGGCTGGAGCGGGTCGTGGTGCTCTCGGAGCACTGGGATCAGCAAGGGCCGTGCTGTGGGTGAGCAGGCAGCGGTGTGCTGCCCGGCTGGCCCCAGGGGCACCCTGCAGTGGGGTGCGGCCAGCAGTGCGGGCAGGCCCACGGGGAGGCTGCCTGCCCTACCAGAGTCCCGCCATGGACTCAGGCCAGTGCATCTGAGGAGTGCTAAATTCACTACGTTTTTTTTTTTTAAGAGGGGAAAAAATTAGATTTATTTTCAAGATGGATCGTGATGTCTTTAACTTCCTTTCTTTTTTGGAAATAAAGACCAGCGCTTGGAAGGAGGGACCTCTAGCACACAAAATCGATATCAATTACGATGCTGTGAAAGACCGGGCCGTGCATACGCGCTGCAGCAATGGCAAAACCGCGTCCCCTTTGTGCAGGGAGTACTTAGCTCTTTCATAGCGTTTGTGGCTGTAGTGGTGGTTGAGCTATTAAAGGAACAATTGATGAGGCCAGCTGACGTCAATACTTGAAAGGAACTTCACCTGTTTTAGAAGTAAAAATAAAAACGGATGTCTGTTTAAAAAAAATATAATTTAAGGTAATCAGAATGCTGTATAATAAGAGCTCTGCTGCACATAATTGGTGTTCCTCTCTTATTTAGCATAGCGGTTTGTCTGTATTCAATTTGCTCGCATGGTTTGGGTATTGCTTTTGGCTATTACCACCTATATCTAATAGCAAGTAAACTTCTGTTCCTTTTTCTCATTCGTTTCAAAATGGCCTCGTGTCATTTTGTGTTTAAAGAGAAGATACACATGCATGTGGCTGGACCAAAGTCCTAGTTAAGCTTAGCAGCTGCCGAACACTTTATTCAAAATTCAGAGATTGTCTGCCTTACTCCAGTCAGCAGCTGTGTGTGAGCAGAAGGGAAGGAGTGGGGTTTCACTTCAGAGGTAAAGCTGTTAAAATGCACCTGCAGCTCAGCGCTGCCGGGGGAGCAGTTTTCTGCTGGAGGTCAGGTTACGGTTCAGCCTTCTGGGGTGAGCGCCAGAAGCCCCGTCGTGGTTTTCTAATCTGATCTGCGTTGCTCTGAACTTCCCTGCATCCCCTGAACTTCTCTGCTAGCTCAGTGTCAGAGTCACGGCGAGGCTGAGGCTGGGACGGACCTCTGGAGGCCATCTGGCCCCATCCAGGACAGGACTCGAGACCAAACTGTTGTCGTTTAACATGGCAGTAAAATGAAAAACAGCAGAAGCATGAGCTGAAACAAAGGTTTTTATAGCTTCTGATTAATGGATAAAGAGCTTCCTTAAACCCCAAATTAAGCAGTATCTTTTGCCCTCATCCCCCCCACATCAGCGCCCAGCAGAAGCTTGCTTTTCTCACTTCCCTTTGCCGGAGCTCTCTGTCCCTGCCCAGCCCCGCTGTCCCCGCATTGGCCCGTTCGTGCCATTGGAGTTCACCCCCTAGCTGATCCGTCACCTGGCTCTCTGTCCAGGATATATTAATTTGAAAAAGAGGATCATCAACTTTAACAGCTTTCCTTTTCTGTGCCAGCTGCTGTAATTTCTCCTGTCACCTCTGGGGATTTTAGCTCAATAGCGAGACAAAACCATGCTGAGAGGGTAACAAAGTCTCTCATTTGAAGTGGGCTTTTCACGAGGAATGTTCCCCCGCCCAGGATAAGGGCTGGGTTCTCTCTCAGATGTGTAGGAAGGCCAGCTGAAATGTGTATATCCGAGTACCATATTTTGCTGCATGTTTACTGTTACGAGATTTCTGATGAGATTACTAGATGACCTCTTAAAGCCCTTTCCCACCCAATTATTTATGATTCTGGGCTGCTCTAAGTTCTCATAATGGCTCCTTTATGACTCCTTCCATAGTTTACTCGCTATTGAAGTTAAATGAATTGGTTAGTAAATTCCTGGATGCCCCTTTTTATAACTCAGTTGAGTGCTGTATTTTGTTGCTCTGAAATCCTCTGGCACCTCATCTGTTCTCCATGAACTTTCAGAAATCACTGCTCAAGGTATCACGCTTGCCTCCATTAGCTCTGTTAGCAATCTCGGATGCTGTCATTCAGTCCTGTGGGTTTATAAATACTTCCCCAGGAATTCTTTTCATCTTCCCCTTTGATTTGCTCGTGACTCAGTCAAATCGTCCATTTGATTACAAAAAGGCAGCAGTATTGGCAAGGAGACCTCTGCTTCCCAACACAGGAGAAGTGGTCTTGGTTAAGGCAGTCAGCTGAGACCCAGGAAGGCTGATTCCTGCTGCACGTCGGGCAGCTTCTCTGCGTGCAACTGCAACCAACACGGTGGTCAGAGCGCTCGTGGATGATCCTTCTCTAAGGGGAAGCTGTTGGTAAACTACAAGCAAATGCTTGATCTGAATATTGGGACCAGAGTTGCTCGAAGAGCTGAGCACACCTCATTAAATCATTTTGCTTCAAAATTCCAGTTATGGCAGCTCAGCAACAGATCAGATGGGGTGTAACAAAAATAGGGTTGAACAAGTTGATGTTGTAATCAGAAGAACACAAATTAAAAAAGTCCTTAATACCTGTAACGATCCACAGATTTTAAATGTTGTGATAATGACATAAATCTGATCAAATCTTGACTGAGCTGGCCTTAATAAGGAATATGTAGGCAAAGGATCCATTGAAGGTATGAAAAATTCGTAGTAATTTGGACAAAAACATCATCAAATAAAATCAGTAATTATTCAGATTAGTTTTCAGTGACTCCCATATGTTACAAACTAACCTGTAGTTAAATTTAGCTGAATGCTAATTCCCCATTATATAAAGATGCATTTAAGCAAATGAGAAGCAGCTTTAGCAGCAAACAAAACATAAGAATAAAAACACCAAAGGCAGTAGTATCCTGGCTATTGGAGGCCCTTCTGTTCAGTGACTCTCACGGCAGTGAGCCCGCAGTGTCCTACCCAGGCGTGTCTCTGAGCAAGTGCTGCTCTCCAAGCACTCAGGCCTGCAGGAGGGCCGTGCAGGTAACTGCCCCAAATCCTTCACCTGCAGCACACTCAGAAGTTTCGCTGCAATTGGGCGGAAAAGTGCTAAGGTCCTGAATCTGCACACACGTGGATGTGTGCACTTGTGAGTTAGAGGGGGAATGCTCATGTGCAGCAAGCTTAGTGTATGTACGTGTTGGTCTCTGCAGGGCTGACATGCCCAGTCCAAGAATAGGTGGTCTAGAGAACACTTCTTCCTCCCTTCTGCAATTCTCAATCCACATGACATTAAGGCTCTTGTCACATGTCGTGTCTCTTCTTTATAGGAGAGAGCAACACTGGCTGCTTTTTGTCTTCCAGCCTTCTCCGGTGATGTCCTCTTCCTGTTGGGTAGCTGCTCACTATAGAGGTCTCCCTGCATGGGTGCAAGGCGCAGCAGAGCTCAGGGCCGTCTGTCTGTACTCGCAGACCTTGAGCTTTGCTCTGGAAGTGGCAAGAGTGGAGAGGGGCTTTTATGGAAATAAACAGCACTTATTTAACCACATATTGTTGTGCCTTCTGAACTCTGGTAGTTACAAACATCAAGAACTAAATTATTAGATTTCACCAAATTGAGACAGTATCTTGACGAGTGGGTGTCTCTTGAAATATAGATCTTTGGAAGAGCACGTTGCATGGTATTTGCAAACAGCCCAAATCCATGTAATCTCTGAGCTCCACTCATGCAGATCACAGCTCTGTCCACATTGTCCCTGATGTGTCCCTTCCACATGAATTGTTTTGCTGAGAGAATCCTATTTAGCAACGGTATTTTGCTGAGATCTTCAGTAAAGCACTCTTTGTCCTCCCTTCTTCTTCCTCCCCCACAGCTTCATTTGCTTTCACACTTGCAAATGTCCCTTCTACAGCTGATGGCTTACCTCCTGTTAAAGAAAATATAGCAGAAAGCTAGCTGGTAGATCTGTCTGAGAGACGTTGCTGGTGCTCGGACGCAGCCGTTATACACAGAGACCGCACGGGGTGCATGGTGCACAACTGCAGGTTGTGAGCACCAACTGGTGCTTACAGCTGAAATATTTTCTGTGTATGTGAACAACAACAAACTGTCCTTTGCATGCATAAACAGAATCACGTACATCAGCAGTCAGGGACTATCCATATTCATGAACATAATTGAAGATTTTTTTCAGTTGGCCATTTAAGTGGTACTTATTGTAGAAATTGGTATTGTTGAAATCCAGGTGCAAGAAAATGAAGCAGGGTGGAAACAGACTCTTCAACGTGCTTAAACCTGTGGCATTTGTATTCCTAGAAGTATCACATTTTCTAAGCTTCCTAAAAGTGTGAAGTGTATCTCTGTTTCCCACACACATTACTCCAGAGACATCAGTCATCTGTTAAAATAGGTTCTGTAACAGTCTGAGAAATGCTGCTGTATCTTGCATGTTTGTTTTGGCATTGACGCTCCAGGCAGATGCATGGGAGATGGGGCGGAGGCAGGAGGGGGTGGCTGCTGTCCGAGGGGCCTGGGACAGCTGGGGACAAGGAAGGAAAGGCAGGGAGTTTGTGAGAAGCAAGGCAGCTCTCCCAGTGCTCTCATCTCTTAGAAGCCAAGTGGATCAGGAAATCTGGGGGATAGGAGCTCACACATTTGTGCATGTGCATAGATGCAGATATAGAGCTTCAGCCCCAGGACCTTTGCATTGGTACCTCCACAAGTGTCCCTGCCTGCTTCCTAAGCAGCTGAATAGAAGCTCCCAAGATGCCCAGTGGCAAGGTCAGGACACCCAAAATCACAGCCCAAGTCCCTGGGTTTGTCTGAACCAAACCGGTATCCCAGTGCCGGTAAGGGAGTGCAGAGGTGCATCCCTGACAGCTTCACTCATCGACAACTGAAACCAGGAGGGGATGCTATGGGTTGCCCAAGCAGCACACTGCCAGCCCAGCATGTGGCTTCTGCTCACCCGGGCATCACTTCCATTTTCAAGAAAGGGAGAAAGGAAGACCTGGGGAACTACAGGCTGGTAAGCCTCTTGTCTGTGCCTGGAGAGATGGTGGAGCAGATCCTTCTGGAAGACACTCTAAGGGACATGCGAGATTAGGAGGCAATCCAAGACAACCAGCGCGGCTTCACCAAGAGTAGATCATGCCTGACCAATCTGGTGACCTTCTGCGATGAAGGGACGGCATCAGTGAACAAAGCAAGGGCAACTGATGTCATCTACCTGGACTTGTGCAAGGCCTTTGACATGGTCCCACACCACATCCTTGTCTATAGATTGGATAGAGATGGATTTGAAGGGTGGACTACTGGATGAATAAAGAGTTGGTTGGATGGTCACAACCAGAGGATTGTGGTCAATGGCTCTATGTCCAGGTGGAGACTGCTGATAAGTGGTGTCCCACAGGGGTTCGTCTTGGGACTGCCACACTTCAACATCTTTATCAGTGACATAGGTGATGGGATTGAGTGCACCCTCAGCAAGTTTGCTGATGACACAAAGCTGAGTGCTGCTGCAGATACGGCAGAAGGAAGGGATGCCATCCAGAGGGACCCGGACAGGCTTGAAAAGTGGGCCCATGAGAACTGGATGAAATTCAACAAGGCCAAGTGCTAGGATTTGGAAGCAGCAGGGAATGGCATTGTTTGTCGTGCTTCTGCTTCAAGAGGGTGCTGTTGAATTACTGCTCAGTGATCCATAAGCCTGCTGCATCACTTGTATTTAACATGTCCAGTTACTGCCATCTTTGTGTTTTATGATGGAATATTGTTCACCAGTAATGTACCTGAAATCAGAGGGACAACAAAGGAAGCAGAGAAGAGCTCTGTAGCTCTCATTTTTCCCAATGAAAGGAATTTTCTATGCATGACAGATTGTACGCCTGATAGAAACTGTAGCAAACAACATCCGAGTCTGTTGCTTGCAGTGAATCTTTGTGGATAGTGTGCATACACCAGGGCATGGATCATCTCTGTAAAATGTCCTCGGTGTCATGAGGAACTTCCTCAAAAATGCCTGGCTTTGCCTTGTGATAGCCCAACACGCTGCATTCTGCAGATGTTCCAGACACAAAATTATCTGAAATTGGACAAATGTCTACACAAAATAAACAGCCAGAATGTACTGAAAGAGAAAAATTTGGAGGTATTCTTCAGTCTGCAGCAGTCAGCCCTGAAAATACAATAGCAGGGACTGGAAAACATACCTCGAGTTAATGGCTTCTCAATTGTAGGCTTCAGAGAGGCGCAGGCTCTTCTTTCTGAAAGGGCTGAAGAGAAGTCGGCCATTCCTGGGCGCTCTCCAGTCACACCGTTGCATAAGCACCGTGAGCTGCACTCCTTCCACTCCTTTACAAGTGGCCTGTGGTAGCGGAGCATATTCCTAAGAAAGCAGAGAGATGGCATTTCATTTGGATGTTTTGCCTAATGCAGTCTTGTGCTTTCCTGTACAGTTCTGACTTTTCTTGATGAATGCAGAGACCAAAATTTACCAGGGAAGGGAATTGGACTGCTTTTTTTTCTTTATACTTTGCATTCTTTCTCTACTCGTCCTTCTGTTAGCCGTTTCCCTCTCCCCACCCCATCTCCTCTTTCCCCTCCTCACTTCCGCAGCTGGAGGTGTGCTGCAGGCAGGTGGGCCCAGCACTGGCACTGTGTGGCAAGGCTGAGGGCAGCGCTCTGCTGGGTGGGGAGGGCTGCAAGCCAGGGGAGACTTTTCTTTCAAATTGCATGGCTTGTGGTCTCGGTGTCCCCTGTGCATGTTACTGGGACTGCACGGCTTCAAGCACACGTCCCCATCACCCTGGATGGAGGGTCAATGGGATGTTCTTTGTGACTCTGAAGAGTACAGGATGTTGTGCAGGTAACAATATCTAGGTGTCTGAGGAGAGAGAGCCTCTTAAGGCTACCTGAGAGCCTTACTGGTACGCTAACCTGTATCCGGGATCCCTGGGGGTGTCAGATGCTTGCCAAATGGGAGCACAGGAATGCAACACATCGTGTGCCACTGTGAAGCAGAAGCATGATCTGGTCATAGCCACAGAAACAAACATGTAATATCAGAACCATTAAGGCTGGAACAACCACGAAGCCCAAGCATCGACCCATCACCACCATACCGCTAAACCACATTACTCAGTGCAACAAGGCAGGTCTGAGTTGCATGGAGCAACGTCCCCTTTCACTGTTAGCCACTCAAACTGCATTTCAGTTCTTGCTGCGTTGTTTTGCACAGTACTAGGTAGCAAGATTTGTGCCAAACCATCCAGAGTCAGGGGGGATGGAAGCCTGGCCATCGGGGCAGGCTCATTTCAGAGGGAAGCACCAGCCCCAGCACACTGTAGTGTGACAGAAAGCCTGCCTCTGTGGCATGAGGCAAGAGGGTGCTGGAATCTGGGGCTGCAGGGGAGTTGTGGGGTGGGGGGGCATGGCCAGGAGCTGGTGCTTAGGGGAGCTGTGGGCCCACGGAGCGGAAGGGGACACACTGCCTCTGCTGTCCCTGCATGGTGTACACGATGTGGTGGGAGAGTAATAGCCACTTTTTGGTGGTATTTCCTTCGGCCTTTTCTCCAGGTATGAGGTGTGGTATCATTGCAGGGCTTGCACACATGGAGCTTGTGCTGGGTTGCTGGTTTGGAAGTCACTCTACAGTTATTTCTGCACACACCAGGGCAGTGGCTCAGCCCATTCACAGAAAACAGCTCCAAAATGAAACCGAATATTTGTTTGTGAAACTGGAAGAAACAGAGCCCCCCGGCCCTCGCCTTCCCACTTCCATCTATCACTGTTTTTAAGCCATATAAATGAGTTGTAATGCCAGTCATTTCAGCAACACAGATGTTTGCAATAAGCATGCAGTTGGGAAGTGTAAAGTAAAGATGAATGTATCATTATTATGCGTAAGTAAACTTTTGTGGCCCATTTGTCAGATCAGGCTGAATTGCGTTCTGTCTTTCCAGATTACAAATGGCTTGCATTAAAGCAACAGCTTTTTAAGAAGGCTGGGAAAATGTCCTGTTCCAGTTGCTCGTTGTAAATACTTTGAGCCCAGAGACTTTGCCTGGTCTCTTCTCTCCTGGCCTTGGAAATAAAAGCTTAGGTGAAAGCAGCGTTATTGCCAGTCCAAGGCCCTGTGGTGCGAGAGGCTGCCAGATCCTTTCCTATCAAGGAGAGGTTCTCGTAGCTATCAACTATTACATCTATGACAAGATGCTCCAGTGATATATAGATGCGTTCCCCCATTTATTTTTAAGTTGCTCTTAAACACATTTTCTTTGGAGCAATGTTTCAGCCAAACAAGACAGGAAGGTGGATTTTTTTTCTTGTTGCCTTTAAACTAGTGAACATTTTTAAAAGTGAGCTATGCTTCAGTGTTTTCTGGCACACAGAATCCATCTTAATGTGGAGTAGATGACAAAAAGTGCCACGCTTTCTATAAAGATCTTAAGGAGAGTGACTGAGCCCCAGTACCACACTGTAAATTAACTATTGTCCTTTGTCAGCATCAAGTGTGCCCCGTCATGTCAAATAACCACAGTTGGCATTCTGTGTATGAGCACGGCCCATTCATTCCACCCAGCAGTGAATAATTCATATAGCAAGTTTTACCCTGGGCAAAATACACTGACATCAAGAGTCACTAAACTGTAGTCATTCATTGAACAAAATAGTTATTCATGCTTTCAATGCGAACCATTAAATCTTGCCAGTTAAATTTAAGAATGAATCAAATTAATTCATTTAACATCTTCTGAGCTCACAATAACATTGTTACACACTTGCTGTGCTTTGCTTTTCTTTTCCCCTCTTTTTCTTCCAAACTGTTTGTACCTGGCAAATGAAATGCTGTGCCAAACAACTTTCAGGAAGCCCTGAAAAGGGAGACCTGGAGAAAGAGGTGATTGTTGAGCCCCGATGCGGTGCCTTCAGCTTGCAGCTCCTTGCACCACACACCATGAGCTGCAGCATGGTGAAGGCTCGCTGCTGGCTGGAGGCACAGCTGAGCCCATCGGGAGCTGCGGAGCAGGGGCAGATGGAGCTGTGCCCGCAGGGGCCTGGGGTCTCGTCCTCTTCTGCTTTGTGCCCTGTCACTCCTATGTGGGCTTTAGGGTCGCCACTGGAAAATAACAGTAGCTTGGTCAAGTGGGAACATGGAAATACGTCTTCCTTACAGGAAGGAGAATGGGTTTTGTATGGCAGCTCTGTGTTGTAAAGTGTGGGTGCAAGGGACAGAGCCCTCCTCCCCATCCCTCCTTTGCTGATGGGCACTGGTGTGGGGCTCATGAGGCTGTGGCAGGGGCCTGGGGAGAGATTTGTAGGTGATTTTTCAAAATGCTGTCACAGGAGAAAAAAAAGCCAGTGTTGTTCGTTATTGGAGGTTTATCGCAGGATGGCAAACAGCGGAAATGAGTTTTTCACCTGCCACCACCAGGAGGGCCAGTGGGTGAGTGGGTGGTGCTGGAACTGTCCCACCTCATCCTGTGGAGCAGAGATCGCTTTGTTAAGGCTGCAGGCTGCCAACTCAGCCCCTTCAGAACCCCAAACACACACAGGTAGAATGGGAGTGGTGCCTAATTAGGGGCAGTTAATCATTTACTCCTCTGTGAATGAGGGGTGTGCTAGCGGTGTTTGTGCTGCAGGCTCTCCCCACTGTAACCCGCTGGGTGCTGTGGTCATTTCAGAGGTTGCAGGCAGCCAAATGCATGCAGCATTTCCTCGTCATGAGGGCACTGATGTGGGTTCTCCTGCTCCCTGGCCCATCAGCTTTTCTCCCAGCCCGCAGTATCTCCGTGCCCACACTCATCCCCTGGCAGTTTCAGCTAGCGCTCAGCAGCTATTTCCTTTGTATTGCACAGGGTCCAGCTCGTTTTCTGCTTATTTGCTTTATTTTTACTGCATATGCGTTTAAGTTGCTTTGTTTGGAAAACAGCAGTGAAAAGATGCAAGGGAGGGACAAGTGTGGTCAGCCACGTGTTGGCTGTAGAGGAGGCTGCAGCTCTGGTGGGGATGCACCCAATGCAGGATGGACGCCGTGCTGCCATCACCCATCCTGCTCTGGGGTCATTGTCCAGCCTAAAAGTTGGCGTGAAATCCTCCTTGGTCACTGCATTAAAGCAGAATGGTTTGGCACAAAGTAATTAGCTCAAAAGCGTTTATCACATCCTCCTGGAGAAACAGATTGTATTCCAAAACACCAGCTTCCCTCTTAGAAATCGCAGCTTCTGATCTGTGTAACTTAACACCAACAAATCCTGGCCACTGCATTTATTGTGATTAGGGACGTGTGTGCCCGGCAGCTCCGCTGCGGCCGCTTGGTGCCCGTGAGAAGTGGTGGGGTGCAGCCAGGCTCGGGATGCATGGCCAGGGCTGTGCTGGGCTGTGGGGCTTCACTGCTGCAATGCCCTGCAGCAAAGTTGTGTAGGGCTCTCACTTCACAGTTTCTCTATCAGCATTTGATCCCATGGTGAGGCTGTCTCACCTCTGTAGACACGTGCTTACAGCTGTCTGAGCCCTTGTGCCTTGGCACAGAACAGCTACGACTGCTGCCCCAGCACAGTGGTGGGACGGATACAAGGTATGGAGTATTCTTATCAAAAGTGGGACATTTTTACTGGAGGCACGCTCATGCTTTAGTGAAGTGGCTTTCTGACCTGATGCCTTGAAATTGCGATGGCATCCCTCCAAAAAGGTGCTGGTGGGGGAGCAGAGCCCTTGTCCTCTCCCACAGCAGTGGCTGGGGCTGGGGCTGCTGCTCTGCTCTGGGCCCCCAGGGAGGCAGCCCTCAGTGGCAGCTGTCTGCACACAGACAAATGGCTTCGGTCTGCTCTCAATTTGTTTATACCTTAATCCTCCGGCAGCTTCAGGACCAAATAATTTATTTCTGATTGCTGGTGATTTTTTAACCTGGCACAAAAAGGCACAGGAACAGTCCGTGAATAAACATTAAAGCCAGACAAATCTGGGCTCAGGAGAAGGTGCACATTTTTCACAGTGGGCACAGTTAACCATCAGAGCAACGTGTGGAGGGATTCAGCAGATTTTCCATCACTAAAGGTCTTTAAGTCAAGACTGCAAGTAACGTAATACAATGTGCTTTAAGCAGAAGTTTCAGGCTCAATTCAGAGTTGCCTGGGTGAGATTTTTTGGTCTGTTTTATGCAGCTGGGCAGAGCAGATGGTCAGAAAAGCTATGAAAATAACTCCCTGTAAGAGATCTGTGTTTAAACAAGCAAACAAACAAAACCTTTGAAAACGATACCCACACATACAAATGGACCAAAATTACACATCCTTAGCCACGCTGGAAAAGGAAGTGTTTGTGCCTGCCCTAGCTGGCTGCTTCTGCTCCTCCAGCCATGGGCTGAGCTGCAGGGCAGCACCGCTCGCTGTGCTGGGGCATGGGAGGATGGCCCCACACCTCACCTCGGGCAATGGGCAGAGCCAGCGAGGTGGGGGCGTGCCCCTTCTCCTGGTGACCCGGCTGGGATAGGGAGCAGCAGGTCCCTGAGGAGCACTGGGGGACAGGGCTGGGGAGACGTCACACGGGGACTGGGGTCCTCCTGGGAGGCACCTGCCAGCTTTGCTCCGTCTGTGTAACCCATCCATGTAACCCCCAGCGCCCCGATCCATCTCCCGTAACAACGTCAGGAGGCAGCGGTCCTCCCAGAGAGCAAACAGTTGGAGCTCTTCATTAGAGAGAACCTAATTAGACGTTTATTATTTATGTGATTTTGCATTAATGGCCTGGCAACAAGATTTATTTCTCAACATATTTGTTTCACGATGTGGTTTCTTCAGCAATCAATTGATATTTGGTTAGCTTAATAACTATATTGTTAAAATTAAATTAAATGCTACTCTGATTTAACTGTATTAAAATAAATGTTGTCATTGTTAATGAAATGCAAATAAGTATTTAAATTGTGGCAGTGCTTCACTGAGTTGCCACCGTTGGGTGGAAGGGCTCTGAGGAACGTGCTGGGGGAGCAGGGGGTGCCAGGAGCCCCAACCAGCACCCACGGGGCAGGTGGCAGCCTCCCTCTGTCATGGGTGCTCTGCGATGTGGGATGAGGCCTGACAGAAAGGTCATCCCCAGGCTTAGTTCTCAGCATGATGAGATCCCACAGCCCTGAGCACCCTCGTTCTGCAGATGACAACAGGGATGGGCATTCATTTGCCTCTGCCCCTCCTTCCTTTGGCAGGCAGCGAGCATGTACCTGGAAAAAGTCTTCTGGCAGGAAATAACTCGGCAGCAGCAGGCAAGCAGCTTGTTTGCTGTGACATCCACTGCTCCTCACACCTGGGGAGGAATCCCTGGGGCAGGCGGTGGGACTCAAGTGCCAGCCAACTTGGCTGCTTCTGTGCGTTGGCCATGGGAAGGGGAGGACGTGGATCGCTCCAAAGTGCTGAAGGAGGAACGATGTGCGTACAGAAGTCAAAATATGTCACCAGAACTCTTCATTTGCATGAGTGCTAAGTGAAACAGGAGAAACAGCTGGAGTCTACAGGAATAAGTCTTGACATGTTGCCAAAGCACTATGCTGAAACTAGCAACGTGAAATGTGTGGCGAGTCAGGCTGATCTGGCCCCACTTCCAGTGCAGGCAGCAGCATGGCCATCGTGGGAGTGGGAGTCCACCCGGGGAAAGAACTGGGAATGCAGAGTCCCGTCTTCATACACCCCTGTGTTCACAGGAGTCTGTGCTGTTTCCAAAGCAAAGAGGAAAATGGAGACATAGTGCTGTGTCAGTAACTGTTTTCCAGACTGTGTGTGTGTGTGTGCGTAGATACCTTGTTTGTTTGTTTTCTAAGTGGCCAGTTTGTATGCACAAGCCCCTGTTATTGAGCTACAAGTACTGCAAGTGCGAAGTTGGAGCAATGCCGACCAAGAAATCCTTGCAATAACTGTAGCTGCAGCAGCGATGGCGAGGGAGTAGTTCCCAGCCCTCCCCTTGAATGCACGCACACATCCCAGCAGCTGATGTTTGCAAACTGTTAATCACCAGTGCTGAAACATGGAGCAAGCCCCTACCAGAGAGCACGCTGCAGTTAGTAACATTTAGATTTTTGCCCACATTAATTACCAGTTGTGACAAAAGTGTGAGTAGCACACGGATGATCCAAAGAGAAGTTATGCAAGGTTAAATGCAGTATTGGTTCTATATTTCCTGCACAGTTGGGACACAGCCATTTCTTCTCATGCCTGTGATTTTCCCTTTGCAGTTCTGGATGCAGTGATGCAATAGCTCTCTAAGCCTTGTCGGGGTTTTAGCAAAGTTGGAAGAACAACACACGATGCCTTGTGCTACATTCGTCTTCCAGTGCTTGATGCTTCGTGTGATTTTCTAGCAGCTTTCATTTACTGAATTTCCTGCTTAGATTTTTAGTGAAAAGCAAGGAAGATAATGAAACATCCCCTTTTAATTCTAACTTAATTGCATACAATTAGCTAAATACATCACTCGCTGCAACTACAGCTAATGCGTTGTTAAATATTATTTTTACAATAGTGTGCCAAATGACATATTAATAATATTTGGTATCATTAGCGCTAGATTACAAAAATATTTGCATACTGCATATTAGGAGGTGATATGATGCGTTTCCGCATTGGGTAACTGTGTAAGTGACTAAGGATTATGAAATTGTTTTCCACCCATATCCTGGATTTTAAAGCTTCCAGATTTGTTTGCTTTAAAAAAAGGGTTTAAAGTCAAGTTCCTGATACAGGTCTTGTGGCTCGATTTGTGGAACAGGCGCATTCAGTCCCATTCCTGAACAGACTGTGCTTTCAGTTACGCTTTGCCTGCCCCAATTCCCCGCAGTTTGGTTTCTTGATTCGTCTCTGTTCCTGTTGGCCAAGAATGATGAGGGGAAACTTGATCCTGCCTTGGGGATGAGGGCTGGACTGAATGACCTCTGCGGGGTCTTTTCATCCCGTTTTTCCTCAATTCTGCATGGTCTGGAGCTACCACGCATCCAGCCAGCTCGCAGAGGAGTCCAGGCAAACCTCTCTGCAAATTGTGCTGCTTCTGCCCTGAGAAAAACAGGGTGGTGCCACTCCAGCTGCCACCCAGGGGCTTCAGGAGCGCTGCTGGGATGGGGAGATCCTGGGCCTCCTGTGGGGTCAGGCAGCCCCTCGGTGCTGCGGTGCCTGGGCAGTTCGGTGCTGGGTCAGCCCTGCAGGCTGCTTCATAGGATCGTAGAATGGCCTGAGTTGGAAGGGACCCCAAGGAACTCCAAGTTCCAACCCCCCTGCTGCAGGCAGGGCCACCATCCTCCAGATCTGGTACTAGATCAGGGTGATGGCCCTGGGCTGCCATGGTGCAGGGCTGTGCTCAGTGCCCCTCACCGAGGGCCCAGGGCCCTGCAGGCACACGGCATGCAAACACACGGCATTGTGCAGTGCCCAAGAGGTTGATGGGGCACGGGAGAGACTTGAGGTGCAGGGATCCAAACGTTATCTCTCATAACTCTGGGGACAGCTCACTCCAGGACTTTGGTCTGGCCCAAAAGTGATGACAGGAAGCATTCACTAACTTGAAATGACATTTGGCTTTCCAGGGCCACCCAGTGTCCGGGCTTGCCTTTCCAGGGCTCCAAGTACTTCCAGGTGTTTGGGGCAGAGCCACAAAACTTCCTTTTGGTGACCAACAGCTGTCTGTCGCTTGTGCAGTCTGTCATGTGGGAGCAACACCAAACAGGAGACCCTGGGGGTGGGTGATGGACAGAAATACAGCTTCTAGGGACTACTTGGAAGTGTCAGAGATTGATGTCTAATTTAGGAGAATAGAGGTGAGGTGCTGCTTTAGCAGTGGTGCGGCTCTGGCCAGGCTGGGGCTGCTGGGTGCGCTGCTCAGACCCGCAGCTGCCGTGCAGCAGTCACATGCAGTGTTTCCGCGGTCCTCTGACAGTTGTGATTTGCTTTGAAAATAAATACAAGTAGCCCCAACGTGAGGAACACACAAGCTCTGCCCCAGAACTGCTTTTGCTCTCTTCAAGGATCCGCTCTGGCAGCAGGGGACTTTGAGCCATGTTTTTCCTGCAGTCCTCATGCTGGGCATCTGTGGCAGTGGCTGGGGAGGCTGCTGGCGTGGTGAGCTCACACAGCAAGCACCTCTGCTGTGGCTTTTGTTGCGCCCTTCTGGTTTTCTGTTCAAAAGCAGAACTCGAGGATGCTTGGTGGAGGGTTTCTGTATTTCCTCCCTTTCTTCTCTCTCTCTCAGCGCCTCGAGACAGAAGTGTTTGACAACAGATCTTAATAGAGGGGAAAGTAAGGGAGAGTAAAGAGCGAGCAGAGAGGTGAAGTGCACATGAACTCGTTTCCGCAGCCTTTGACAGCTCATCTGGTGGGAATAATGAGTAATTTATGTAGCATTCCCCACTTCAGATTATCGAGTGGCTAGACCGAAGCTGGGAAACACTCCAGTTCCAAATCAGATACAACAAAGGGGATATTTGTAGTCCTTTGTGTATTCCTGTATTGTATTCATTTTTATTAATTTCCTGATACTGGAAGTATTCGGGGCGGAGGACAGAAAGTCTCACGTCCCGCTCTGTCCTAGTGGTGGTCGCTCCAGTGTCAGGGCCAGCACAGCTGCAGCAGGACGGCCCCGCCGCACTCGGGCGAGGTCCCCATGCAGCGCTGGCAGCGAGGTGCTGGGCAGGCGGCAGAGGCACACGGGGGTGCTGCCCCCCCAGCAGCCGCCCCCTAGCTGCTCTGTGAGCACCGTGCCAGGGGCTGTGTGTGCAGTGCGTGCACCCCGAGCAGGCTGTGGGGTGGTCTCATGGTGTCACGTTTTAATCATACCGCTAACCAGGAATGTCCTTCTGTGCGCTCGCCTAAGGAGAAATGATGTGCAGCAGGCTGGGAAATACCTCTCCTTCTGCAAAAACGAACAGAGAACCAATGGAAAGCAAATAAACTCCTGAGAGGCCTTTTCCTATGGCAGTGACTCTGGTGTCAGGATTTGGGAAAGCACTAGTTAGAGGGGGAAAAAGGAATTTCAGCTTGCAGTATATTTTGCCTGTTTGGCTGCTAATGGAATCATGTGCTACCCATAGCACTTAGGGGCATACTGCGTTACAGATTGCAAGCAATCTTTTTGGGTAACTATTAGACAAATTTAAATGTGTCCTGATAGCATTTATTCACAGCAGTTAAGATTATTGAAAGTAATGTTACTTTTCCACTGGAAATCTTTATAGCCAATTTAGCGTTCCCACTAGTTTCCAAACAAGTATGTCCTCGAAAAAAATATACCAACAGCTCCTCAGAGCCAGGTTCTCTCCCACTGCAATCCCTTTACACCATTGCATCTGTCTTTTGCAGACAACGTTAGTCTGGTTTTATACCAGCGCAGCTAGAAATAGAATTAGGAATCCTACCTCCAGCCAATGTATTCAGAGTAAATCCTCTTCAGCAAAGGCAGCAGCCAGCTAGCTGCCAGCTCTTGGCAGGCCTGCGCAGCCCTGGAATCAGTGTCAATTTTAGAAGTTGAAAAAGCACACGAGATTCAATGGAGGGGTATTAGAAATTTATTTAAAACGAGTTAGCTTAAAATCTAAGGCAGCTGTTAGAATGGGCCATCCATACTCCCATGTGTATTTGGTATCTGCTAAGGAAGGAAACTGAAAATGAATCACCTATTTTTTCCATTCTGATGCTGATTTACTACGTTAGCCTCTCAGTATCTGTTTGTAGAATGGACTGACTGCTTACCTGGGCACTGCCTCACTCCCTGCAGAGCTGCACAGGGCAGTGGGATGGACTGCAATCCGCTGGCAGGAGCAGGGCTGGTTATCTCTGTTGTTGTAAGCAGAGAAATGTCCATAGCTCTCCCCTGTAGCATTCAGTATTAAGATTTCTGTAGCACAGTTGCTGATGTACTCTTCCTCAGCCTGTTCTCAGGTCAATATGAGTCTAAATTTTCTCTTCTAAGCGAAGGGCTAGTATTTCTTTCCATTCTACACAATGGAGTACCTGCAGTTAGCTTAAACACCACTAACAAAACCTCTGTGTTTGCAGTGAGTAGGAGGCAGGATGATGTAAAGTGACTCATGGTTTATGTACCAGTGTGTGAAAGCCAAACTAGCCCTTGGATAGCTGTGGATAATACTTTCCATCCCATAGAGGACTGGTAGTTCATGCTGTTTTTCATATTTTATTTGCTGGGATTTCATACCAATTATGGTATTTACTTAAAATAACAAGTTGTGTGAGTCCATCCAGTTCCCAAGAACCCCGTTGCCATTTTTCATTATGAGCTACAATTAGTGACACAATTAGATTATTCATGTCCACAGGCATCCTGAGCTTTAGCCCCATATCTTGTGTGTAGTTTTCCCTTGTTGTTACCTGGCAGTTGTCTGCTTACATTCCCTCACTTCAGTTCTCTACCCAGCAGAAATCACACACTTGTAGAAGAGGCGTGCTGTTCTGCTGCAGTGACTCAATGGCTTTGCTTGCAGTCCTTTTTTGTGTGTTAGTAAAAATCAAAGTTTCTCCACATACAGCATCAGTGCAGTTGCTGATTAAAACTTTGCAGTAAATTTTGAATTGAATCTCCAGTACAGGGGGTGAAGGTAAAGCATACTGACAGCTTTGAGCCCGTGGTACGTTTCTGTGAAGCTGGAGGTGAGAGGGAGCATGGTCAGTGGGTCTTGGTGTCCACTTGGAGAAAGATCAGACGATGGACTAGCTTTTGGTCTCCATCTGGTCTCCGTAAGACAGATTCATATTCGTTAACACAAGCTGCTGTTGGCTTAGACCATATTCAGATGCTTAGCTGAATTTTTGCCCAACTCGTGATGCAGATCTGCCATTCTGATTTGTCTGTACTGTCCCTAGAACATAACTTAATCTTCCTATTAGCCTGCACTTTTATTTAAAAACTCACACATTTAAGTGGGGGAGACAGTTGCAACTCCTGGCTCCAGTTGGAAACCCCACAGGGAGGGAGCACGTCTCAGGAGCAACAGCCAGCAGCAGCCACGTTTGCTGCAGCTTCTTGAATGAGCAGGACAACCTGCACCGCTGTGCAACTGCTGCACACACTCGCTGGGTAGCATGGTTTGACTTGTGGCCCAGGAATTCTAGAGGTTAATCATACGAGAAATCCTTTGGGGTTTTAGTTCCAAGATGCATGTATCCTAGCATGGGGTGTTGGCCTTTCTCTGTAATGCTGTTTTCGGGAGCTGTGCGCTGCCCCGTATGTATCTCCATGGGACGGTTTGCATGGGTGGGAAGGGCTCTCAGCAGAGCTCTGCAGTGCAGTTTTGGTGTCACCACAAGGAAGTGGCCCTGGCCACACTCATAGCTTGGCGCTCAAAAGCCAGGTCCAAGCTGTGTCTGTCAACAGAATATACTTCCACGGGAAACCGAACTGCGGATAAGCTGAACAGGATGCTTGCAGCAGATTGTAGTCACTGTATCGCTGTAAGAACCATGGCAGCCTGACCTGAAATTAAATCTGAAAGAAACCTTTGCTCTGAGCCCCATCTTAACCAAACTGAAACCAATCTGCCTCGAATTTCATAGTCAAGATTTTGTGCCAAGATTACGTATAAAGTGGGTCAGCTATTCAGAGCTGGTAATTTATTTGAATACTGGATTTGTGCTGATTTGTTGTTATCTAAACTGACTATTGTTTCCTAGAAACAAATTTCTGCCTGTGGATTGCTCTGCAAGTGGCAAATCCACGACTGTGCTATCACGTTACCGCGGGGAGCTCCTCATGGGCCGCCTTGTCGAAATGGGGAAACGCTTGGGAGAGGGGGAGGCACTTCTGGGGTGGAAGAGGAGCTGTGCCAGGTGGATTGAAATGTATTTAGGACATCTAATATTGCTTGGGAGAAAACCCACAACCTTTTTAATACATATTTGTGACCCTAGAGCTACCTGAAGCTTTCTTGGGGCAGCAAGCAACTGCTCATCAGGACTGTGTGCATATTGCACTGGTAGATGTCTCAATGCTGGTCACAATAGGTGCCCATGTTGCTGTCTGTCCGTTGCCTGGGCGCAGGTCGCCATGGCTTGGATTGTTCTGTGTTGAGCTGGGCATGGCACAGCAGCCCCCAGGCAGGGACTGCAGCGAGGTCCCCTCCTGCAGCTGCCATCCTTCTGCCCATGCCTTTCTTCCCTGTGGCAAAGCCTGGGACCCTGGGACATCTCCCTGCAGCCCCTGTTTCAGAGGCATCTCCACGATGGCCAGGACACCTCTTGGCTCTGACCGGTGCGCGGGCTGCGGTGTGAAGAAGCAGGTGGGTGAGCTCTAAAAGCACAGGGCCATTTGGCATGCAGCCATTAGCTGCTGCCGAGTGCATTAGTCCTCTTATGTCTTTCAGAAAGTCATCGTTTTGTAACAGAAAATTGGCGTTTTGTTCTAAGCAGACTTAATTTCTATAATAAGAATAAAGCCTCTTAATTAGGGTCAGGAAGAAGCACACTCGTGCTCGACAATCTTTGGCTGTCATAGTGGAAAATGCTGCTTTTTGCCAGTGGTGGATAACGTACAAGGCTGGCTCTACCCACTGAAGAAATGTTGGTAATTGGTGTTCTCTTTGCGTGGTGGTGAGACAGGTGCAGCTGATGCTGCTGTCCCTGTGCGTGACCACTGGTAACACATCCTCATTGGCCTTCTCTTCAATAAGCAGCTCTAGCTTTTTTTAATTAAGTGATGCCTGCACCTCTTCGGCAAGGTTCTCTCGTTGCTCAGTATCTCAGCCCGAGGCTGGGCCGTGCCTGCTGCTGGCAGAGCCCGAGAGGAGCAAGCAAACCCGGCGGGGAGCAGGGCGCGGGGGTGCAGCCATTCGTTGTCAGCCATCACCACCTAGTGGCCAAAGGGCTCCTCGGGCTCCATCTGCCAACTTTGATTCAAGTTTTTTTCCCTGAAAAGAGAATTTTCAGACTGGGCTCGCGTTTGCCGGGCTGACTCTGAACTCACACACTGGGAAGTGTCCTTCCTTGCAGCTGAACCCCACGGGCTGCTCTCAGGCACCTCAGCTGCTCGGGTGGATAAGCTGGGAGGTTTCAGCTTTTGCCCGGGAGGAGGGCAGGCCTTTTCCAGCACCTGGATTCGCCACCCCAATCCTGAAATCGATGTAGGTTTTCATCTACTTACAACAAAAGGAATAGAAGCCTCTGCCCATAAAATAAAAAATAACCTGGTTCTTCTAAGTCCTTTCATGGTGCACCCTGGAAAACAAAGTGGGAATACCATGTGGATGGGGGCAGGATGGGCACCCCTATTTCCTCATTAACAAAATGATGAAGTTGCTGAAGCCCAGTAAAAGAACAGAAGGGAGCAGAGGCCGTACTGGCACCCTGCTCCCTCCTGCTTTAGCACACACCACGTTATAATCTGTTTTGACTACACCAGTTGTGTTTCCCTCATTTTCCCCACCTACGGTTCTGGAAACCTGAACTCCTGCCTGTCCTTTAGCCAGTGCTCTGCCTGCATCCCTGGGACCCGGCTTTGCCTTTTGTTTGCTGCCCTCAGGTGCCCTCCGTGGAGAGGCGGCTTTGGTGAAGCACAGGTGATGGCTCATAACAAATTTTTCTTTAAGTAGAGCGATACTCTGCAATAAAACCTGTTCTTGGTGGTTGCGTGGTCACCATGGCAATTAAATGAACTGACGAAGGAGTTATAGCTCCTTCATTATAACTGGGGTGGTGATTTTAATTGATTTGCCAGCACTTGAAGCCTGTAGGAGTGCATCCACACAGCACTCTGCTGGCAGAGCCGGCTGCCCCTGCCCCTCCTGTGGGTCCCTCAGCTCCCAGCACAGCTGAAACGCTTCCTTGGCCCACAGGATGGGTGAGGGGTGGGGGTACCCCCCCACAAACCCTTTGAGACACCCTTAGAGCCTTTAAAACCTGTTTTCTGAGCTGCTGCACACAGCAGAGTTTTTCTGCATCCCCACACACCATTGTCCCAGATCTTTTGTGGGGTTGGTGGGAGCCAGAACAGCCCTGGGAAGCGAGAAGCCATGGAGGCAGCCAGAGGCATACCGAGAAGCTGGAGCCTTTGGGAGGTTGTGCAGAAGTGGGCTCCTTGTGCCCCAGGCTGGGCCTCGCACAGGGCCCCTGCCCGGGGGTGGCCCCGCGTGGCTTGGCTCAGATGCCACAGCGCAGCCTGGCCGTGGGCAGCACCAGGGCTGTTGCATGCTCCTGCCCAGCAGCTGCCTGCACAGCACTTCAGAGGGGATGATGGAGCTGCCTCATTTTTAGCAGGTCAACTCCATGCTCCAGACCTCGAGGCGGCTGGTGGCCAAGTCACCTGGCACAGGAACACTTCGTGGTGCGCTGCTGTGCTGGTTCCTTAGCGTAAGCCTCATGGATTCTGGGCAATGCTGGTCCATGATAAACCATTCCAGTTTTTCTGGCTGTTTGAAGCCAGTAAGCTATGGTTTGAACAAATACCGTGAATAGAGTTTGAGGAATTTCTTTGAAGACTTGATCCTAAACTTGATTCCTTTGAAATTAGTAATTAGGCTCCAAAGCATGGATCTAAGGCACGATTTAAAGAATAAATGTGTCAGGGGATATGTACTCTGGCAGGCTGTGGGTGCTTGCGTTGTGTTGTATGCATGGCTCCAATCCCCCACCTCACAGCAGCACGCAGCCAAGCCCCGCAGCCAGCCGCCCCCAGCGTGGGGAGCAGCTCCTTGGGCACGCTGGGATCTCTCTGTGTCCTTCTCTCCTAGCTCAGAAGAGCCTCCTCCTCTTTCATAACATTGTAAGGAACCTTCAATCTCTTGTGTTTGTTTTTTTCACCATTTTATGAAATATTCAAGCCAACTTTTACCGGTCTGCAGTGTGCATGGTTAGAACAGAGGCAGCAAGGGGAAGAGGGCTTCATCAAGCCTCTGCCCTGGGCTGCTTGTGTCTCCTCGGAGAGCCACACAGATGGGCATTCAAGAGACCAGGCTACAGAGCGTGGCTGGCTAGAGGGTGGCATTAGCAGCAAGATGAGAAAGGACATTGTGTTCGGGTCACAACAGGATCTATTTTTAAGAGCTCGTTCCATGTTTCATGTCATAAAATCATTTCTGGGATTATTTTCTCTAAAAAAATAAAATAATAAATGTCCATGCCTGCTGCAGAGAGCACTAAAATAGTCCACTTCAACCACTTCAGACAGGATGTATGGAAATAATCAGCATTAGCCTGATGTAAGAACAAATAGAAGCAACTATTTGGTGACGCAGAATCAAGAGAGAGAATAGTGGGACTTCACTCAAGGAGGCTGAAAGAGCTGTGGCATTGGGAGAGATTATTAGGGATGATACAAGTGGTAATTTGTTTGACTTAGCAGCTGCTCTAATTGGTGGCCATCCCATTGAATACAAATATCCAACTGAATATTTCCAGCGATTCTCCTGAAAACAGAACAGATGTGTTTAGTTCTGCAGTGGCAGGAGGTTGTTTTTACTGCTGAGACAGGGTGGGGGGGTAGATACCATTGAGTGCTTCAAAAACACACACTCTCTTCTTTGGCTGGCAGGAGCATCTCAAAATGCTTGTGGCTTTTGTATGAAGAGCTCTAATTGGAGGTCTGGGTTTCAATTAGTCTCTTGTTTTCCTGGCCAACAATGTTACGCGTGTCAGAACGTTTTGTTTTAAGCAAAGGTCACCTGTAAGGGCCCAGCCTGCATGCATACTGCTCTGAGGTGGTTTAGTTATAGACCAGGTGCTATTTTAAAAATACATGGGGACTAGGCATCCACGTCCTACTTGGATAGGAGTGTACAACTCACCTGGATGTCTTCAAAGCATCTCAAAGGGAATAAATGTGCCTCAAATTAATTTTCAAAGATGAGGGGTCAACTTCCTCATAGTATTTTCAGATTTTAGTTTTAAAGATATTTTTAAATGGATGTTTTCTGATTCCAGTGTTACCTCCCCCAGAATCCTCCTAGGCAGACCCTTCCAGTGTCCCACCTCTCAGCAGTTAAGTCCTGTTGGTGACCTGGCCCCCACTTTAAGCATGAGGCTGTATATTGTGTAAACACGGTCAAGTTTGTACACATTTTCCAGCAGACCCTCTGCCCTTCACTTCCTCTGGCTGACCCTTTCACCCAGCTCCTGATACGTGCAGGTTGTCTGACCTCACAGGTTATCTTGGGAATTCTTTTCAAGCATCATTACGGTAAGAGAAGGGCAGGAGGTGCGGAGTGCGAGCGGGGTGGGCAGGATGCTGCAGCTGTCTGCAGCCCCATTCGGGATGCTCCCAAAGATCGCAGTGGCCTTTGATCTGAGGAGTAAACACAAGTGCAAAGGGGGCTATTATTTCTTGTCTTTTTCTCTGCTGTTGGGTAGGCTTTTGTAAGAAACATTGCATTTGCACAAAGTTAACCAACACAGTAACTGAGAAATATAACTTTATTATTAGAATGTTTATATTCTAAAAACTTTTATCTGGGGTTACAGTGCAATCCAATTTCTCTCTAATTATCTAACCCAGCATTTGTTCAGCAAGTAATTGCAACTGAGGATTTGAAAAGTTTAAAACCATGCAACTTCTTTTTACCCTTTTTTCTTTTCCCCCCAAAAAAGAACAACTTACAGTCAAGATTTTGGTGCAATAAATAATAAAATAAACATCTAATTTGTGAATTAGTAGTTGCACTTAACTTTGGTGACAGAGTAGATAGGCATGTAAAAATAAAAATATTCTTTCAATGTCAAGTGGATAAAGGAACAGATTAATGTATTTACTTTCTAAAGATCACTTTCATTATCTTCAAAAAGGGTCACTTTTCATGTTTGTAGGAATTTGGAACAGAAACAAACAAAGGTTGTGTCTATGATGTGGTTAGCCTAAGGAAGTTCTTGTAACACACAATCTGACCCAAACCCATGCAACACGATGGACAAATCCTTTTCACCACACACAATGGTTAGTGTAAGGCCAAGTGTGGCCCTGTGACAGAGTTAAATATTAAAATGCCATTTAAACCTAAATACCTGAATTGGTTTTACACTGTGACTTTCTATCGAAACAGTGCTGAGAAACTTTAAACATATATCTGATTGTTCCACAAATACTATTTAAAATAAAAGTGAGGAATAATACTCTTTCTTCACTCTGCTACGTTCTGGGATCTCTGTGCACTGACAGATGTATGACATCTGTAGTTACCTGATCTGACCTCACAGATCGGTCATCTTCTGCTTCAAAAATATTGCAACTCAGGTGCTTATTGCAGCAGTAATCATAGTGACACGCTGTCTTTTAATACTCATTTCTGCTTACAGTTATAAAAATGAAAAACATTTTTCACAAATCTTTATACACATACTGTAAAAATCACCTTCCACAAAAAGAATTTACATCTGTTATGAGCATTTAAAAATAAGTCACGCAGACTTGTCTCACCTATTCTTTCTTTTTCTTGAGAAAACAAATCTCGTCAGTAACATCAACAGGATGTTCCTATTTGTAAACATGGAGTGAGGATTCATGTTACCAAAAAACTGTACACACAGAAAAATCATCTTTATATATACTCTGATGAATAAGGATCCTTTTAATTGGCACAAACCACTGTAAACACAGGTATTCCCATCCTGCAGCCCTCCTTACTCTTGGGTTTTTAGTTGAAATTCCAGAATCTAGCACCCCTGGAAGGATTCCTCATGGAGATAAAGATCTGAAGGGTTTAGGTTATGATCAACAGCCACTTCAGGCCTCTCATGCCCCACACCAAGCACAGCCTTGCAAAGGGTGCCATGCAACACAGCGTGCTGCTCCACTCTGCCACTTGCTGCTCCCCAGCTGCTGCTGCCAGCTGCCTCCTGGGCTCAGTGCGCTCTATGGGGTGAGGGCTGCAACACCAGGCTCTGGCATCACGGCCAAGTGACACCAGAGGCTGGTGGCAAGCAAAGCAGAAAGCTTCTGGGAGGTGGAAACTAGGCTTTAGACATTGGAATAGCCCAAATTTGCACCAACAAAGAAAGTGGCTGCTGGACTGCACTGCTTAATGCAGGTAATATGGCATGGAGAAGCGCCCAACAGGGCAGCAGTCTGCTGCTACAAACAGCCTTCAAGCAACTTGGGTAGGCTTTTTGCATCTAAATATGCCTGCACAGGTACCAGTTAACCATTGCTCTTACACCTATCTAGGCTGGAAGAGTGATTGTTTAGGTGCCCATTAAATGGATTCTTCTGAACTTCAGCAACAGCATAGATGGAAAATAAATTACCAAGCCACATGCTGACACTAAAATAATTAAATGTACAGCCACAGTATTGCCCAGCAAGATAACTGCAGTCATTTAAAATAAGCTCTATAAATAAATAAATAGATAGAAAACCCTCTGCGTAAACTGAATAAAATGTCACTTCTCTTACAGCGCCCAAAGAGGGAAAGGCGTTACTGAATAATATAAATATGCCATATTGTATATATTCCTTTCTATTATACTTGATATGTTTGGCATGGCCAGATGGATAGGAAAAAGTGGAATGATTAACTTCATTCGCTGTTTGTTCTGTTGAAGCCAAGCTCCTGTGTTACTGCCGCTCCTATAGCTGTTTGGTCTTTTTACCCATCTTGGACTTTGCGCTCACTTTCCGGGCAGAGCAGACTTGTTCACCTTTCTTTTGTGCTCTCCATATTTCTCTTGGGCAATCAACAGGTTCATAGAAGCATCTGACTGGCTGCAAGCAGCTTTTCTCTTCCTTTGCTTTTTTCAGCATGACTCTTCCTTTTTGAAAGGAATGAGGCTTTGTGTCAGGGATGTTATATGAAGCGTGTTGACTTCCTCGGCTCCTGAAATTCATAATAATGATTAACAGTAATTACTAATCTTTCAAAGTGAAAGGTGTCCAGAATGTCCCAAACTCACATATTTTTGAAGGCAAAAAATAGCCTTGTTCTACAGAACCAGGCTGAAAGTTAAAAACAGTTGCAAAATGGATTACATTTCTTAATACTCAAAAGCACCCCTCACTACAAGAACTCCTACATGTGTTACTGGCAGACTCCTCGTGTATGTTCATCTACACTTGCATTCAGGACAGGATTCTGCTGCTACTGGAGTGCTGTCACCTTGCCCAGGTCTACATCCTCTTTAACTTGTTGACCTAAAGGGATTTTAATATTCACAGCAACCTTCAGCAAAGAAGAAATGTCCCCATGGTCTTTGGAAGACCGCATTGGCTCCAATAACAGCAGACAGTGGGTGCAGGAACTGTGGGGGCTGCTGGTGGGATCTGAGCACTGCCTGGGACTCGGCCAAGCCCCAGTGGACCACAGCTGCTAGAGGCCTGTAGCCCAGGAAACTCAACTGCCTCTGTGCTGGCCACCTGGCTCCAGACACTTGATTTACTTTTGACTAAAATTTGAAAAGGGAGGAGAGGAAAGAAGAATAAAGAAATTGGTGTGAAGAAGGGTATGAAAGCTTCAAGGCCAAAGTAAGCTGAATTATTTGGTATCTCTGTGATGATTTGGGCCCAGTGGGAGCTGATGAAATTGGTGAGCTCAGGCAGTTACTGAACAGTACAGGCTGAGTTGTGCCCTCTGCTCCGAGATTTTATCTTCACCACAGTTCCACAGTTTAGCTAAGATCACTGCAGTCCCTTTTAACATGATCTCAAAATGTTTTACAACAGCTTCTTGCAGTGTAGCAGCAGTAGCGTGGGTGTAGCCACCAGCTGCTGTGACCAAAGTGATGAGCAGATGTGCTGATGTACAAGTTGGTCTCTTAAGAGTCCCCACAGGGCTATTTTCCACAGTCCCCTGTGTCTGTGGTATTAATTGTCCTGGGAGTTAAGCAAAATTGCACATTGACAAAGGCAGTTGTGGAAAAAGCTGCAGTTGTGCAAGTGCCACAACTGACCTCTCCGGTCAGGACGTGCAGCCTCCCTCTCTGTCCTCTCTGTGCCTGGCTGTACCTCATTTGCAGCAACAGTCACCAATATTGTACTGTCTTAAAATAACCCGATACGTTCCTGGTTGTGAACAGTCTCCTCCTCCTCACATACTTGCACAGGGACCGTCTGCTTCAATTACAAATGTGGTACCAACAAAATGTGTTCCTCTTCATGTATCTTTTTCCTCTAAATCTGGCCTTGTTTTTGAAGATTGCTCTTTGGAAGACCAGAAGGGTGGTATGAAAACCTCAAGATTTGTGAGTATGAGGCAGTGAAAGCACAGCTTTGCCTACAGATTAGTTTTACCTGCAGGCAGGTAAGATTCACCTTCATTCACGAAATGTGTGGAGCAAACTACAACTCCCCTACCCCTGAGCATCATCTCCTCTATCCTCTCCTTTAATAGGACAAGATGGGATATTTTCAGTCTGATCGTTCCAAATAAAGGCTACCGCTGAATGTTAGCTTTACCAGTGTCTTTTTAAAGGAGAACTGTATCACTACTTAAACAGAAACTTCTGAATGGTTTTACACGTGCCTTTGAACTCTCACTATTTGTCATCAATTAATGGATTTGCCTAAACTGCGTTATATTGAGACCAAAGACTTGTCAGTGGAAGGACTCATCTCACCAAATTATTAACTTCACTCATTTTATCTCATTTCTATCTTCCTTGGTTACATTCACATTAAGACACCTACAAGCCTGAAAAGTAAATACAAAGTCACCAATACCTTGGGAAAACAGCCTGGATTAGTTCTGCTGCTCCCAGAACAGCTGCTTCAGTAACCTGAGATCCTGCTAGCAGCCCTATTTTCTGAGGACACTTGTTTGCTTGCACGTGATTTTTAAGTTGACAGTGTTAATGTCAGTTAGGAAATGACAACTGTCTCTCTCCTACCTACAGAATATTAAAGATATTTTCAGCTGAAGCTTGGCTTGCATTTACCAGAGATTCAGGAACTGTAGTGTTACAATAGGCTATTAGAGTCAAACAAGAAAGAGTCATTTATTTTACATAAAATTATTCTTTTTTTTTCCCTTAAAGAATATCTCATCTTATTTTTGATTTAGCAGAAATCTGTTTTCCTTCTATTGCATCACATAAATATGCACTACACTCAGGTACAGAACTTGATCCAAACCCAACCTGATTCAGGCTTTTGGTTCAATTTGAAATGCAAAAGCAGCAATGTCAGCACGTCAAATTACATCTTTAAGTAAGAGAAGAATAAAAAGACATACATACAGGCATCTGGGTTTCTTATTTAATGAAATGTCTGTAAACTGCAAAGAAAACAGAAACAGGCTATTAATATTAAATTATCAAGTAATTAAAATGTGGAGATAAAATACGTGCAGTCTTCAAAATCTCATTTCCATTCCCACCTGCTGTTAGCACTAGAAGAATATTCATGAAAGAAACTTAAGAAAAAATTGTTCTACGGATTATTATTCTTCCAATTTACTGTGTTTTTAAAACATGTCACGTGAGTTGTTAGTGGCTGGAGGTTTTCCCCACTATTTTCATCATAACTATAATCACAGTAAATTGCTAAACAAGCATGGGCTGAACGGAGATGCTTCACGTTAGATTAAACAGTATGGTACAATGAGAAGTAATTATTGTGTTCAAGATAATTAACGGGACAGTGCCCAAATAAGCTGTATTAAATTAATTTTCTCTCAGAGCCTTTAATTTTGCAGTGATATGTTTCCTGTACATGAGCAGCTAGCAAACTTCAGCTACCAGCTCTTGGCTCTCCTTCAGCAGCACTCAAGGTTGGAGGGCAAGAACATGAGAGTTTCTCTCCCTTCCCACCCTAAATCTCAAGACAGGGTAGGGACAGCATAACCTCATTGCCAGCACAACTTTGCAGGACTTTGTTCCTTATAACAGTCTGGTTGACAGCTTGGAATCCCTTTGTCTAGCCTCTCTTTCAGTAGGGGTCAGGAAAGGAAGCATTTAATGCCAGCTCAGCCTAAAACAGTCTCGGTATCGCTAGGCTTCTTTGTATTGATCTCCTGTCAGTGTCCCTAGATTGAGCCTTTGAATATCACTTAATGAAGTCATTGAGCCAAGCAAATGTTCCCTGTGTCCCTGGTATTATCCACACTCTGCAGATGGATTCTTGCCCAGCCTGACTTTGCTTGTCATCTGTCTTGGGTGAGAGTCTGGAGCCATCCCATGGTGTGCTTTTCTGTAATTACCTCGTGAAGGTCAGGCTGGCCAATATTTGGATGGGTGACCTTAAAGGAATGCTGAAGTCGCTCAGAAAGCAGGTCAGCTGCCTTAAAAATTACTGCCTTCCCCAGGGAACACTGCTGAGCCAGGGATCCCAGTAAACACATCAAGCGCATGGGAGAAGACTTAATACTGAGGCCCATCTTGACAGCCCCCCTCAGTGTTCTCACAGACACTGCTTGAGATGCCCTATGCAACGTTTCAGCACATCTACATTTATTCAGTTCTTGCCTACAGGTCTTTGTCTTCCAAGTGCCTATGGGAACCTTTGCTTTCTACCACCACTTGCCTGCTTAGTGCTGTGCATGATCAAATGCCTCTCATCTCACCTCTGTGGGGAAGAGCAACTATTTAACATAGGCAGTATGGGATATCCACTTGAACGTGAATTTGTGAAATTGAAATGCTCCGTGGAAGTCATGTGGATAAAACTTGCCATACAGATGTAGCGCATTGTACGGAAAACACTGAGTTTAAGTAGTAATAATGAGGGCTTTTACAGAAATAGTTATTTTTAAAAGCAGTGTTCAGACAGCAGTGGTTTCTGGTCTGTGAAGTCTGACAAGGAATTCACTCACTCTTCCTACAAGTCTTCTGATAGGGACTACAGAAAGCAAGCCGAATTGCCAGCAGCCTTACATGTCCACTACAGGGATCCACCTCTTTCCTGAATATCTTTAAGGATCTCCAAAAAACTGTCAAGTCAGTAAGTGATGCAAGGGAAGTGTTTCTAACAAAGGTAACATCAGCAACAGCCAAAGCTGGAAAAAAAATTTAAAAAAATCTGGCAAATATTTCATTATTCTCTGCTCTTCTCTATCACTGTTCTTTCCATCCCTAACGTAGCAGTATGTGGTACATGACTGCAGCTGTAGGGGCACAAAGCTGGAGCTCTCATGTTCTCTGTTCAATTATCCCATGATTTGGTTACATTAGGTTACAACTAGAGACTGTTTTCTACACCGTCCGTTACAGTGAACAACAGAGCCCTTAGCTGCAAATAGAATTCATGCAAATGAGACCCAGAACTTTTCAGGTTTCTATAATGAGGTGCAAAATCGTTTCAACCTCACCTTTTACTACTTAATACATGCTCTGCATGACAAATACGTGAAGTGGCAGTTAAAACATAAATAAATGTAAGCCTAAAGAAACATTTTACAAATCCAGATCTGTCTGGAGTAGCAATTACTCATCTCACTGAAGGTACTCATGTTCAAAGTCGAGTACTTTCCCTCTGGTGGTGGGTGACAATTAATGAAAGGACTTTGTTGGCTTACCACGTGGTCGCTGCCTTCGGTGTGGTTGCACGCGATCTGCTGATTTTGGTAATACTCTAGCTGCCTTTCTGCCAGATCCACACGCTGCAACAGGTTCTCAATGAAGTGCTGGAGCCTGGCTTTTCCCCGCACTTCTTTTTCTGCTGCTTCTTCGAGGAAGTGGTTGAAAGTAACAACTTCTCTATAAGACAAAAATATCACAAAGAGGCAACGTTTAAATAATGGGAGGGCCCTGGTCTCACTGATGTCAAAGAATTACTGATGCTTCCCCTTTTTTCACAGTGATTTCCCACGGTGGCTAATTACTGTCTTTCCCTTTTATTAAGGGTTTTCAACCTTTTTCTGGACACTGACTGAAGAGCTGGAACCCTGAATGCTGAATTTAAGTTTATAGGCAGTGGGTTTGGGGGTTTTTGTCACATGATTAGATCTCTCGGAAATAGTCCTGTTGGTCTGCAGGCCGCTGGGCAGAAATATTATCATTAAGCATCACCATTCACCTCTTGAGGTCGTTGGACACAGCCTCAGCCACCTATCTGGAAATAGATCCACCTTCTCTTTTTCTATTTACAAATGTGCCCATCAGACCTGAAACACGAAGAGAAGTGGATGAAGCCCCAAATTCATCATCCTGGATCATTGTAATCTCACAGTGGTAGCTTAATGTAGCTGCGGCGGTAGCTCCTAACTTGAAAGAACTCCTGCGCCCATTAAACTCCATTTTGGCTGCAATCCTGCGAGTACTTCCAAGTGCAGCATTAGGATCTGGAGCTGGTGGGAGCACAGGAGATTAAGAGATAACCTAGAGATTATCGAGCAAGGAGTACGTGTGTGGGAAGACCAAGTTTAGGTCGGGAGTTTAGAAATGTTTCTTGTCTGTTAACATGATTGGAAGCAACAAATAGCACTGCTGACTGTGAAAGGTCCCAACTGTGTACAGAGACAGAGCTCATTCTGAAGGGTCTGCATACTGGTGGTGGCAAATGGGCCACCATTTAGGCATCTTCTTTCAGGAGTTCTGGGTGGGAGACGTTTGGCTACAGCAAGCCATGTATTATGCAGAATGGCAAATCTGAGCACGTAGGATTTCCCCAGTCAATAAATGCCTGGATAAACAGCTCCTGCTCCGCCAGTGAAGCCATGCTAATTTTTGGTTTGTACAGAACTCAGGGTGTGGGAGTTGGGGGAACTAACGCTTGCCAAATGAAAAAGGGCATGATTGTTCATTAGAAATACAGCTCCAGAGAAAAAAAGTATTTTAAGACTAAAGTAGGAAGCATTCTGTAGCAGTAATAGCCTTTCAAAGCTTTGTTTGTTTATAACAAATCCAAAGCTTCTCTGCATTTCATCAAAGATTGTTTTAACTCAGCATAGTTGTTGACAATTATTTTAACAGCGAGCTGTTTCTGCCCTGTGCAGTGAGGCACAAGCTATGGAAATCTGCCATTGAGACTTCAAGCTGCAGCTGCCTGCTCTAAACCACAGCAGAATGCATCAGTGCACTGTTCACACAGCTGATCTATTGGAAGGGATGAGCTGAAAACCAGCACTTACTGTTTGGATGAGAACATTCATGAATGTTAGTTTGTATCAACTTATCTACAAAACCTAGCCTAAGAAACTGAGAGGTGCCTTGTTAAACTCTGCTAACCCAGTCTAGTTTCAAGGCTTTCTACAGTTTCTGTGATTGTGCTTGCTCAGAGTGACCTGGTAATAAAAAGCTACCAACGAATGCTTAGGAAGAAGCAAATCTAAACTCACTGAGGTCATGCTTAGGGCTTAATTGTCACCTCACAGCACTGTTGTAATGCCTTTAATTTCACGATGCCACTCAGGATTTCTGAAGCCCATGGCACTCCAGCAGGCTCCTCTTACGCAGTGGGCAGGAAGCAAAGAGGACAGAAACTTAGCAGGTTGGAGAACTGTGCAGGGCCTGCAAGGCTGCTGGCCTTCCTGCTGGGCTGGAGCACGGACCAGCCAGCCCAGGGATGTCCCTGCCAGGGCCATGCTGCCAGCCTCTGCATTTCATTGCAGCAAGAGGCCACAAACATCAAGGACCTGGCATACGCTTCTAAAAGGCTGACAGCTTCATGGATGCTAATATTTGTAATCATGTCAATAACGGCAATTAAAAAGGATTTATTAATTTCCTGCTCCATAGTATGAAGAGATCACTCACAAATTTTCCTTTCCTACAAGTATTTAGTGAGCTGTGCCACAGGAGGATGGGGAACAGTGTTTTTTCTGGAAGACTTAGATCACTATCAGGAGAAGACACACAGATCAATAAATCCCCTAGTACTTGCCTTGCTTTCTAGACTGTTCAGCGTAACTTGGCATCCTACAAGCTCTTATTTGTATGAACTGTTATTAGCAGCACTAGTACCATCTCCTTCATTTTTCTCTGTTTGTTCAGATGCCTCGATACAATCTATGAATCTGCCTTTAATAGCTTTTATCTAAAATGTTTCCCTTGTGCTGTAATGGTACAACCACTTTGTTAATTCTTTCTGTAAAGACAGGAGCCAGAACATGCCCACTAGAGCGCTGCCTCATGCCTCGTCCAGGTAAGCAGCGCCTTTCTTAGTTCAGCTACTTTGTTTTCATTCAGACCTCTCAGAAGGCCACCAAACCCCAAGGAGTGACTGCTGATAAGGTTATGCAGAGCCATTAGCTCCCCTGGAGCCCCTCTGGTCTCAGTGACACCTCTTTCCCACTGTCCTCTCCTCCTTCATTTGCTCCCTGTTCCGTCAGCCTCCTGCCTCTTTTTGTTCAGCTGTAGCTCCCACTGTAGCTCCGTAAGCTCTAGATCCTGCCACTACATTTTCTGAGTGGAGCAGATGACGTTCGCTGCAGCTTGGATGCATGGAAATTTCTGTAAGAGGCAGCAGAGGGATTTGGTCTGTTTGTGTATAGTTTTTGCAGTGCTAACATTAACATACGTTGTATAGCATAATAAGGGTTTGTTGAAAGGCTACAGCCGGGCAGCAGGAAAACGGGTCAGTTTCTTGCTTTGTCTTGGGGGCTGCAACCTCCACCAGACAAAAGCTTTTAGAAGGAGGGATGGGTGCTCCTTCCCAGAGAGCACTTCTAACTGGTAGCAGCTTGTGGCATCAGGGTGAGTAAAGCAAGAGGGAAAGACAAACTAGTAAGCTACAGCTGTTGTTACCAGGGCAGTTGCTGGTGTCTGGACCCTGCAGATACCTTCAGTGTCTGCAAGGCTTTCAGCAGATAAACGCGACACAGATGCAGAGGCTGGGGCAGCTCCAGCTCCTTAACAACTGACAAGAAGGGATAATGGTTTCACACATTGCAACCAAACCCTCCTACAGATACATAATCCTGGTCCCAGGACTATTTACAGCAACTTTGACACCTGCAGCTGCTCTGTAGGTGGACAAGCACGAGGCTCTATGCCAACTCTGCGCCCAAGTATCAAATCCCTTTGCAGAATTGCACTCTGAATACCTCTGCCTAAAGTGAACAGAGAAACAAATCCTTCTGTTATTTTACCCAAGGACAGCAAAGTTCCCACCAAAACAAGTTTTCATTCACTTGTGAAAATTTTTAAAGTATATACATTCATTAAGTATTGAGGCTGCTGACCTGATCCATCATCCCATTGGTGCTACTGCCTGAAGGCCGGTGTCTGATACTCATTAGGCTGTGGTTTCACATTCCTACGCCAGTATCAGCACATCTGATTTAAGAGATTCACACCTCCTCCTCTCAGAAAGCTGCTGTCCTATCAGTTGCGCCTGTTCACTGGGTTGATCTGAGCCCTGAACTTACTGGGGTGAGGCTGTGAAGATTAAAATGCTTTATTTCACAGGCCCATCTTGTGGGACGGTCCTGCTAGGCCTGAGGCAGCACAGGCAAAAGGGGGAGTGATCTCTTGAGTGGGAAGATGAAAGGAGATGGGAAAGAGGAGCAGTACCCCCTGAAACCAAGGGTGGAAGAACAACATCTAGCTGTGGTCATATTCTTACAGCAAATTCAAAACTGTTTTGTTGTACAACTAAAACTTGGATTTAAAGAAAAGTTGGTATTTTAACAAAAGCATCGACTGCAGCGATCGCTGAGAGCCAGCTCTTAATCCCATTGTCAAGCTGTTATCTGCACAGCTTCATTCATTGCAAATAGCAGGTAAAGGCAGTGGCATAAACAACCACTCACCGCAACAGCTATTCTGAAATAGCCCTTTTCTTGCAGGCTATACTAGAGCAGAGGTATGACCAGACAGTCTTAAAACTAATGTACTAGATTGGTTGAAGAAACTACTGTCAGAGGTATGACAACTTACTGCACGTGTGCTCTTGCCCTGTAATTAGGAGACAAATTGAAATTAAGTCACCACTGAAGGTAGCTTACAGCTGAAGACCGTACCTTCAAAAACCCTGTTCAGACCTACTGAAAAAAAAATCAAGCTCTACCAGTTTCATTGTTTTTACATGACTTCCAGAAACAAGCCCCTAGGTGTCCTCTAGAGGAGGAGTTTGTAGCTGGTTTTAGTTTCAGTGGTTTTCTTGGTGTCTTATTCAACATAATCTTATTCCCTTTGGGAAGGCTTCTGTATTTCAGCTTCAAGATCACAGTACTCACACTGTGTTGCAGTCTCCTTCATCAGACATTGAATAATCCCTTTCAGGGCACATTTTCTAATTAAATGATTTGCTTGCTCAGCAGTTCTGCTGAAGGCTTAACCCTGTAGCCATCATGCACCAAAACTACCCAAGGTCTAACTGTGGTAGGTTGGTGAACTGACGCCTCTCTTTGGTAGCTGTGACTGCTTCTCTAGAACACCTAATTTTCATTCTTGTGACCCTGTCTAAGATTTGGACTAGAATTTCTTTCCTTTTTTGGATAAATATATCTTATTTTAACCCTCATATTGATCTAGAGAAGCCACATCTCAGTCTCTCAGATCTAAAACTACATAAACGATAGCCACCTTCTGGTTTCCACATGCACCCTATTCTAGGGTATCTGGTAGCTGGGACAACCATTCAGAAACCAAAGGAAGACTGGTTTCCTTTACTTTGTTAGAAAAAGCATGATCAAGAGATGTTTCTGGGAGGAAGCTGTTTTCTTTTTCCTTCTACAAAGAGGAAAGGAGAATAAATTTTCAGTTATACTGGCTCAATACCAATTTTATGTCTGGGAAAAGTTATCCATATTCACGAGGCTGCTTATGGAAAAAAGCAGTCCGAGGAAACTGATGAAAGCATTTGTTTTTGAAGGTCAGCAAGTATCAAAGCAGTCCCTGTGGGCTGCCTTTGACTTTTCACAATCTGCAGCAAGAACTGCTTCTGCAATTTCCATTAAGCAGTCCTGTTTGGCTTTCTAATCACCTGGACTTCTTCCAGAAATCAAAGTCAAAGTTGAGATCCTCCTTTTTGAAGGAGAAAGTCTTTCCAGCACACCAAATTAGCAAGTTTTTGAACACAAACGTATAGATCTCAGAATTTACCAATGAGAAAACCAAGAGAAAACCAGACAGCAGACACTGTTGTTACCAGAGCCACGAACATCCTTTCTTTTCCCCTTACTATTCTCTCCTAGGTTAACTCTACCTGTTCTCAGACCCTGCCTGCTCCTCCTTGCAGCACCTCAACAGAGCTTGGTACTGAAGAGGCAACCTGAGGATACAAGAAGGTGAGGGCACCCTCTCTTCTTCACTCCTTGCCTTGCCCCAGCACCAGATGCAGGATGGGGAGAGGGCAAGCAAACCCCAGCAGGCGCAGAGCTATGGTGATGCACTGCCAGCGCTGTGCTGCCCAATGCCTCTCCCAGGGAGAGCCCCTCAGCCTTCCCAGGCCAGCTCAGTTTGTTCCACTGAGGTAACATAACTTTTCCCAGTACGCTTTCTCCATTTTCCAAAATACAAGAAGGTGCGTGCCTTGCATCTCAACTTTTGCTGCCTCCTTTTCAGAGATCAGTGTTTTAGTCATTCCCCCATGTCATGCTCTTTCTTTCTACCTTTCCATTCTCCCAGTTGCTTTTTTTTCCAGGAGGTCTCTTGTCTTCCGCAGCACCACTGAATGGTTTCTGCTTTGCCCCAAGAGGCATGTTTTTCCTGGGAATCACAAGCCCTGCATTTTTAAACATCCTGTATTAGTTTGGGGTATGACTCTCACCATTTAATTTTAGGTTCAGCATCTAGCCCAGTATGGCTGTTTACCTGAGGTCCCTCTCTAGTCTGCAGAAGGACCTCCACAGAGCAATTCCTCCCACACTAGGATACTTTTCTAGAACAAGTAGGATGAATCACGCCATGACAGAGCCCAAAAGGGGAGTCTGGCTGGATGGGGATACCAAAACTGCTTCAAACTGAAAGTTATCTTCACAGCCTCCTTCCAGCATACTTTCAAATCCCTCTCTCAATTTCACTATTATCTTTAGCTTCATCTCAAGTCCTTGACGTTTCTTGTCCTGATATCACCTGGTATTTCAGAATCACTGGTGCTGCTGAATATGGCGATGCTTCAAGGAAGCTGGGCACCCCAGAGGTCTGAATCCCACCACCTTTGCTGCCTCCCTCCTAGGGGATCTGTAGCACTGCCTCACTGTAGATGCCTCCTACTGATACAGGAGCCAGCAGCATCTTTCCAGTCCTTAGATCAGACTGCAGGAAGGAGCAATGAAAGCCCTCCAAACTTCCTACACTGAACTCCTACACCACCTTCCTTATTTCTTCTAAGATCAGTGTCATGGCAACTAGCATCTCCCTTTGTAAGCTGGTAAACTGGTTTAGAGGCACTCCATTACCAAGATTCTTCATTTGCATTCCTCTAAAATAAGCTGTGCTGCTCCAAAAAGCCTTAAAGATTTTCAGCAAGAGCTGAATAAACTAAGTAGTTCATGTATAAATAATGTATCAGCCATCGCTACATCTTTAATGGCTGCATCCCCAACATACTTCTAGATGGATCAGGCAAGTCTGAAGGACTCTGGCATGGGGTTCTGGGACCATCAGTGGCTCCAGTTTTGTGGTTCGTGTCCACCTACTGGGACCTACTGTCCCCAGTGCAGCTTTGCTGCTGTGCGGGGGGCAGCTCCCCAAGCGGGCACCCCTCATCATGGTTGGGCGACTTCAGGGGAAAGACACTGCTCATTCTTGTTGTGTATTTCCCCCTGCACTTATCCAAGGGTCTCTTCTTCAAAAGATAACAGACTGGAGGTGTCAGTGTAAATCAGATTACGTGCTGATGATAGCTCCTGCGTTTGTGCCCCATGAAAGCAGGGTCATGACACGGGCACCAGCAAACTGGAAGTCAGTGGCCAGAGGCTCACTGCTCCCAAACACGGAGCCACCTGCTCAGAGGAGCTGTGCCTACCTGCCCCATGGGCACAGGGACAGCTCTGAAGTGCCACGCTGAGCTGCTGGTGAGCACCGGGCCCTCCTGCGGTTAGGGTGAGGCCGAGCCTTCCCTTGCTTTGCCCCCAGAGGCCTTGGGCCGTGCCCGGGCCGGGCCCCCACTTACTCCTCCCTGCGGTGCAGCTCCTCCTCGGACTCGGTGAGGCGCTGCTTCAGGGCAGCGATCATCTCCACGGCCACGTCCACCTGCCGGCTCAGGGCGCGCTCCCGCCGCTGCACCTCCTGCTTCTTCTGCGAGAGCTGCACGAAGGCCGCCCGCACCTCCAGCAGCTCCGCCGTCTTCTGCGCCAGCTCCTTGCTCAGCTTATCGATCCTCTTCTCGATCGTCTTGTCCACCGCCTCCACCATCCTGCTGAACTTCTCCCGGACGTGCGCCTCGAACGAGCCCTTGGCGGCGGCGGGCAGC
>WBMW01006194.1:2330883-2366389 GCA_013396635.1 Penelope pileata | reverse complement strand
GGTGTAGCAGCGGCCGTTGTGGGGTGGTGCTGAAGCGCTGCTCTCCAGGAACGCGCTGCTTGAGAGGCGTGGTGGCGGCGTGCTGCGGGTTTGTGTTCTTGCTGTGGGAGAAAGCAGCGCGGTGAAGTTAGATTCTGTGCTCCTCTGTTCCACGAGTGCAGCGTGCAGGGAGAGCCCTGCACGGAGGAAACCGCTGCTGGGCGCCTTTGGTGGGATTAGAACGATGCCGGTGAATGACTCACCGGATGGCACCTCAAAGGCAGCTCCTCAAACTGCATTTCAGTGCTGCAGCTGCTCTGTAGCGTGCAGCTGCCCGCCAGGCTGCATGGCCTCGCAGGGCCCCTTGCCCTATGTGCCCCGGCTCCAGCACGGCCGTGTCCTCATGTCACCGTGCGGGACCAGCGGGGAGCTGGGGGAATGGCTTTGAGCCACGCTCACCTCAGGACTCGGGCTTCCTGACCAGTTCTTTGAAGGAGGCCGACTTTGGCAGCATCAGACATGTGGCTGTTTCGATGCCCATTTTCTCAGCTGCTGTCTCTGTTGTTCCCTTTTCTCTGTTGTCTCCATCCTGCAGCACTTCTCCAGGTCAATGCTGATGCTCACAGGTGCAGATGGAAATGAGGCAAGCTTAGGCTGGGGGTGCTGCCTGAGGCCCCATCCACAACCAGAGCTGGCCATACTGTAAGCCTCATGGGTGCAGGGATAGAAAACGCTGACGGCTGTGAGGGAGCCAGGTGATCTGCAGGCTAGGCTGTGTGGTTTGGGTCACTTAGATCCAAAATCCCCAGTAATTGTCCTTCCAACATTTCTCAGGGCAAACTTGCACTCCAGATGTTTGTTTTGCTGGATGGGGATCCTATTCATTATTTCCTGACCTATCTGCTCACAGGGATCCCATCTGGATGTGCAGTTCAACTGTTTTCTCAGCACTCAGGGAGGAGTGATCTCACCTTGCTCTGTCATTAAGTTTTACAGTGGAGAACGTCCACCATCCACTGCAGGTCTGAGCTTCATCCCCTGTGATTTAAATCTGGAGCAGGCAGCACCCAGCGCTGTGCTAACACAAAGCCCAAGTTTCCACAGCCACACTGCATGACTCACCCCTGAAACCTGGCCAAGTGCTTGGGGAGGCATTATCCCATCTGTATGCATCTCTTTCTTTCAAGATCTCTTCAAACCCCTTTCAATAAGACTTCCGGAAGGATAAGCACTATTTAAATGAAAACAGAGTGTACCAGCCTGCCTGGTGCTCTGTGCAAGATGGCAACACTCACAACATTCAGCTGCCTCAGGTAGTGATCTGTACCTGCCATGCCTGGCCCCAGAGCTGCTGACTGGGTGGAAACTGATATGCTGACCTCTTCCTATTCAAATCATATTTCAAAAGCGAAGAACATTTTGTTTGGCAAACCATTCCACTTGACTGACGGTGGCTGAGAAAAATCAGTTTGCTTTTCAGGAGCTGCACAGTTGTTTGCCTTCTGATTTTTTCCCATCCTAGACAAGGAGAACAGGTGAGTCACTTCTGGTTTTATCTGCAGCCACTTTCCCCATCAGACTCACGATGCTGAAATGTTTGCGGGGGCTTTTTTCTTGTAGTGTACAGCTAGATTCACTACTAACAGTTTGGCTATGTTCATCAGCCTCTGTTTTCCCTTGTTCGTTTGCTGCTTTGCTTTGAAAAGGGCTCTCAGAGATGTTTGTCTGTCCTGGCCATGCCCATGCTCCGTGCTCATGGAGTTACGGTGTGATCCAGCCGGTTTACAAGAGAGGTGAAGCTGAACGGAGTTTCTGTTACAGATGTTTTCCTGAGCTATATATAGGTATGCAAAGACACATGCACACAAGTTACAAATCTAAGGACAGACCTTAGAAACTTGTGGGAGCTATTTTAGTGGCTTTTACGGTAGTGATGCCTCACACCGGAGTTCATATTATCTCTACGTGCAGATAAATTCAGGATGCACGAAACACACATCAAAGTTCATGCTGCTGCCATGGGCACTCACACCCACCTGGCAGCAAAAAGCCTTCCTGCAGTGCACTCACAGCAGAGCAATCGAGCAGCACAGCACTGGCGGCAACAGGGAACCGAAAGGAAGAGAAGAGGAATGTACGCCTTGGTTTTGTGTGGCTGCCCGGTGCTGGCTAATTCGTTGCCTGCTGTTCTTTAGGGGAGCCTTAGATCTGATCATTGAATGTCCTTTTACCTTCTTTTGATTTCTTTTTTTAAAGGTAAAGTCTGTGTTTTGAAGAGAGTTTTGCTGTCACGGCAACAAGAGGCCCATGCCCTGCAGGTGCTCTTGCTGTGGCAGCACTTTGTCGGGCCAGGTTTGACGTCAGCTTCCAGCAGACTTTTGGAGCCCATTAGTGATCTCATGGGCCAGACCTGGCTGGAGCTGGAGTTGTTCAACTTTCTTTTTCTCTACCCGTACTGTGTCATGCTTTTCTGGTTAGAAAAGGGAGCAAAATGTTCTCCTGTGGGTTGATAGGCACTGCTTAGCCCATACTCAGTGGGAGCTGTCAGGTCACAGTGGTTTGCCTTGCAATGTGGTGAGATGCTGCAGGCCTATCTTCCAGAAGAGTGAGGAGTGTCAGCAGTGGGCATGGCCTGCATTTCATCCAGTTTAAATTTTCCTCAAAAAAAAGTTACTTTGGTTAGTTAGGAGATCAAATAAAATATAACTATCACTTCCAGAGAGAGGAAAAGCTGGAGGGCTTGCCTGCCAGCTGGGTTGCTAATTCCTGTGGTCATTGCAAAGGGAAAGAGTTGTATGGGCTCAAAAGCTACAGCAGGCAAACTCAGGGCAGTGCCAGGCTGGGTGCCCGGTCCTGGCTGTGTTCTCAATGCACCACCTTATTTTTTGCAAGTTACTTCCTTTGCTGAGGCCTCCCTTCCCATACGAAAATGGGGACACGCTACCTGGGCTACGTCAAACGTGCTCCAGTGGGCAGTGTGAGCTGCTTTGGTAGCAGCCTGCCTCTGTGCTGGGTGGAGACTGCTCCTGCTGCAGGCAGAAGTCCCAGGGCAGCCTAACCCTGGGGAGGAGGCCCTCAAGCATCCGAAATTTCCACCCCCTTTTCCTAGGAGGGTAAAAGTCAGAGCTGTGAGTTGCAATGAGCACCAGAATGAGCTCAGCCTTTCAAGAAGGCTGCCTCTCCCCTGCTCCCCACACTGCTGCTCTTCTGAGATCCTCTGCAGGGCAGCAGCACTTCTGGCAGTGCCACTGAGACCTCCAGGGCTGGCAGCAGCGGCAGCTGTGCAGGGTCACAGCATCACTGGTGGCAGTGGAGGACAGACCTCACATGGTACTTCAACGGGAACATGGCCACAACAAACTGGCCTTGCCTAAGCCAACTCTGTGCAGCAAGTGAATTACAGTCCCGGCACTAATTGTACGATTAGCGAGCAGATTGATGCGTTGAACGATGATGGAACCGAGCCAAGAGGTAGGGAGTAATTGCTGCTCCTGAAATTCGAGGCAATCTGCTGCAGGAAGGGGTTGTTCCTTTTTGGATGAAGCTGCCCTGCTCAAAATATGAGTGAAATACAGAAAAAAAACCGTCAGGATAACTTTAAAGAAAGATTTCTCCCTACAGCAAAGCCATTCCCTCATTGGGACTTATTAAAATATAGACATTTTCTCCAAAGGAGAGAAAGTACAAAGTACACCATCAAAGTCGAATTTCTAGCTATTTCATTCTGATGGTGTTCTTTCTGCAGCAGACACAGGACAGTAAGGAGCTTTGCTTTTAAAAGTTCATACCAAACGCCTTCCATGTTTGAGGAGTTACATGTGAAATAAATCACACTGATTTCCCAACTGAAAAAAGTGTCCAAAAAGGTGATAAGAAGGACGGAGAATGGCCATCAAACCTAATTAACTTCCTTTGGTGCCTATTCCTATGTGTTTTAAAAGCTTTTCATTTACATAAGCAGATACATAAAAAGAACTGCGCTGAAAGGCTGTGGTGGCAAATTCAGTCCTCCACCATACCCAGGCACGTGGGAGAGCAGTCCCAGGCCCTGTGGGAAGCAGTGGGCCAGCACTTTGCCTTTCCCTGCTCTGCCATTTCGCTGGCAATATTCAGGAGTCCAGTAACAGCTCAGACTGGGTGAGAAAAGCAACGTGGCTGCATGGCTGCTCTAAAGTCCTTTGCCCCTTCCACAGTGGACTGCATATGCTGATTACAGAAATTTGTTAGACACATGGGGTGAAATTCACCTGGACACACGGGGCCAGCACGAAGGCGATGTGTCAGTTGTCTCTCGTGGCAGCCCTGCTCTCCTCTAGGTGGCATGGACTGGGGGGTGTCAGCGTTCTGACTTGCTGCAGGAATGGGCTGTTATTTACATCTGATGTTTTTGCCACATGGCCTATGTAAAAATAAAGTCTTGTGCAGTGCAAAATCAGGCATACAGTCATTGTCCTTCGAAGGACGGGTTTTGGTTGTAGCGAATACTGCCCTTTGCAGATCTTAAATCCGCAGTGCTCAAAGCAACGTGAGGTATCATCTTTAGTATTTGCTGCTTTGAAGGCACAGACTGTGGGCATGTGAGCAGGTTCAGCTGGTGGCTTTATGCACAAAAGCAGATTCTTTTCAAAAGAAGGCTCTGAAGTTGATGTCCTCATTCATAGAGGCTAAAAAGTGCTGCACACTTCTGGGGTCTAAAGATACGTGCAGGTAGCAAACAGGCAGCACCGTGCTCTGGCCAATTATACAGGGTAACCATCCTCGGAAAAACTGCATCAGTAAAAGACACAGCCCTGGGAAATGCTGTGCTCCTGCCACTGCCGCATCTGCAATGAAAACCTGAGAGAATGTAATTTGAAGGGTGTGTGACAGCTGATGTATAACAAAATTACTGAAAACAGATGTTTTCACATAAACTTCTCTTTCAGGCAGCAGGACTTGAAGGCTCTGTGACTAGATGCTTCCAGTGCAATGTGAGACTGGAAGCTGAGCGTGTCTTGACTAAAGGGAAAAAACAGCAGTTTTGCAGTGTGGCACATTCTATCTTTTGCTCAAATTTCTTGCACCCAGATGGCAGTTAGGTATATAACTTGTAGCCGTGGATCCTCCCACACGGAGCAGGAACAAAACCCAATCTGCTCCCATCCAAATGGAGCTCACTCTTGTCTCCTGGGTAATCAGCTAACTCCTGTGTTAGGCTCATGGGAGCCTTTCAGCATGAGCTCCTCTCCGAGGCTCGCATGAAAGCTGGATTTCTACCCAAGGTCTGAGTTAGGACACATTCTGAGCTTCCCATTCTCTCTTGAAACATTTTATCCTAAAATCAGGCTATTTGGTTCTTTTAGTAAATTTAGTTTAGAAATGCCCAGAGGTGAAACTATGAGCGGCAAAGGAAAGATTCATCCCTTTTAATATAGGCCCAAAAATCTGACTGCTCAGAGATGTATCCTGGAGAAGGCTGCTTGCTCTGGATGACTCTCCCACAAACTGTTGCAGTGACTGCCAGTAAGATGCAGCTCGCTGCACATAAACCAGTCTGGCGCCAATAATACCAATTATTATGTTATTACCCTCAAAATGGTAAAAGATGTATTTGTTCTCCACCAACTTAGTAATGCCATTTAGTAAGATAATTTAGAGGGAACGTCTAAAAATTTGTGCAATGAGCGGTGATGAGAGAAACCTGTTCAGATTGGAGATGTGTGTGCTGCCTCCATGAAAGCTGCCAGCAACGTTCTGGGTGCTGCAGTGACTGTCGGTGCCAACCGCCTGTTGAAATCAGTTCGGCAGGAGTGTTTGCTTGCCTGTGTAGCCAGCAGATGTAACCACATGCAAGTGTGCGTGAAGGAACACATCCTTTGCTGCAAGTCTGGAGAGAGGCACAGAGGAGCCGCAGCCTATCTGTGCCTTTGGAAACTCCTGGGCTGGCGTTTTAGGTGGGCGTTGGTACAGATCTGCAAGAGACCATAGGGCAGAATAGCGGTGTATTAAAAAAATAAAGAACATAATGTGAGTGTCCTGAGGTTTTAAAAATAAAATGAAACAAAAATTGTCTTCCATGTTAGTGGCTTGCTTTTGCTTGCGTTTTCCCCCACAAAACCTGATGCATATACATGTAAGCAGGATGACTCAATGTTGCAGAGATTGTTGATAGGTGGGGGTCAGGCAAGACATTCCCAAATAGGGAAGGACTAAGAGAATGCATAGATGAATTTCTTGGTTAAAACTGCCTGTTGTGGGTGTTATTGCAGAAACATGTTTGTGAGTTATCTTAAAATGGTGATCCTTGGTGTCTCAGACAATACTTGGATACCTTCCAGTCTGAGTTTGCGTTAGCTGCTTAAAGAGCCTATTATGAAAAAATTACTTGCTGTCTGTTGGGTTTTCTTTAAACAACGTGATTCCACTTCGATGATACTGTGCGAACACAGGATCAAGTGCTAGAAACAGCTTCCTAGAACTCAAATTGGTTTTTAAAATAAGCAATTAAATGTGTGCGTGTGTGTGGCTCATACATGCATCCAGGCATAACTAGTTATTTTTATTCTTCCAGATTAAATTGTCTGTAAAAACGTGAGGTGCTATTTATTGTTACTGTTACTTGTAATTTGAAATGCTAACAGTGACATGAAGCGTTGTCTCAGCTCATTTAACAGGCTGTGAAATGATTAGGAGGATGATAGAAGTCTCTGACAAACCAACCTCAGGTGAAATATAGTTACTCATGTTTGCTGTTCAGCCGCTGCTTTTTCATAATGGTGAATAAAAATGGGTTGTCTTGTTAGGCAAACAGTGCTGTTATTAGCAAGAGATGTTTCCATCTCACATTGAGGAGAGCATAGGCATAGCCCAGCTTCATTCCCTTCCTCTGGTTTGACTTCAAAGGGAGCTGAAGTAACAGGAAAACTATTTGGCACATCCTACACTGAAATCATAGCGGACTTGAGGAAGGCATCCTGCCCTTCACTTTGGCTGTGAGGAATTCACAGGACCTAGTTCGCTTTGCAGGACGTTGCTGTCCTTAGATCTTTCTGCCGCGGGAAAAAGATATTTTTGTTCCTCTTATGTGCAGATGGACAATTTTGATCTAACAGTTGAGTGATTCAACAGAAAGTCATCACCTGGATAGAAGGCTCTGTCTCTGATCCTAGGCCTGTCCCCCAGAAGAGCCTTACATCCCTGAACTCGATCTCAGAATCTGCAGTGTGCAATAAATGCTGTTTTATTTTGTCTCTTTTGAGGTTTTGTAGAGGCAAGTGATTTCACACTTCTGTGGCACTCCACAGAGCAGAAGGAAACACCCTCTCCTGAAAATAAAACTCAGCAAAACAAACAAAACCAGAACACAGCCCCTCCACCCTCCATCTGACCTCGCAACTCTTCTTACAGCCGCCAGCAGAGCGCTGCCTGACCGCCGGCTGTTGGTGGCAGGAGAAAATAGCAGCAGAGCTTGGCTTTGGGGGGAGGTTTGGTGGAGACAAGGGACACTTGGAATGGAAAACTGGTGGTTCTAAAAATTTCAATCCCCTTTTTTTCTGTGAATGTATTTCTTCAATATAAGCACCTGAGCAGATGCTTGCTCGATGGTTTCTTGTGATCTATTTCATTGAGAAATAGGACATAGATGCAAGTGATGTTTTCCTTGAGGACTGCAGGCTTAAAACTGCTGACAGAAATTTCCATGCACAAGTGGTTGTTATGTGTCTTTTAAAAAGAACATGGATAGTAATGATATATGCTTGGTTTTAACTGTGTTGTTTTCATGCTCTGAAATATCATTTGCCTTAATCCTTCCTGTTTTGGCACTTTGTTGGCCTGATCAGTTTGACGAATGCAGCTAGTACCCAACTCAAGACTTGGAAAAGTGCAGAAGAAATGAGAGCTTTGTGGCAGGAAGAGTTACAGAACTATAGACAGTTCCAGCCCTACATGTAACTGGGAAACTACTGAGACAACCCAATGGCATACTGATGAGTTTGCAGTAAATTTACAAATTCCTACCCATGTCCCTTTCAATATCCTCCCCGAGACAGGATCAAAAAATCTAAAAGTGTGTGAAATGCAAAGACATAGTGTTGATTCACTGTGGTTTTGCTGAGCCTTCCAGACATGAGCTGTTGTGCCTCGGTTATTTGGGATGACAGCTGTCAGCTCCAAATGTGCCTTGCTAAGGGATAGTCACTATTTACTGCCTTAGCAGTGCTATAACGCAGAGGGAACTTGAATGCCTGTGGCTGCCCAGAGGGTGCCTGATGTTGCTCAGCCTCAAGACCACATAGCTCTGCCATTTCTCGCTCCTTAGATGCCTGCACCTCCGGTACTTGGAAAAAATCAGACCAAATGGCAGACTCACTTCAGGCAGAGACCATTTGCTGGGTGTTGTGGGCTGCAGAGATACTCTAAATTGTATGAAAAAAAAATAAATAGAAGACCATCTGCAAATACTCAGCTTGTATCCACCTTCAGACTACAGCCCTGCTTTTGAGCGAGCTGGAGAACCTCTCCTTTTTACTGTGAGGTTATTGTCAGAAGTGGCTTACATCTGTTCTCCCAGAAATAGATGGTGGTTCTCTGGATAACAAAGAGAAAGTGATTTCTGTCACGATTTTCTCATAGAGGAGTTTATCTTTAGATTTGCCATGTTCTCAGGGCACTTACTCTCTGTTTCAGATTTGACATGACAAACTATTTACGTGATCCAGTGAATTTTCACTCGCCTATGCAAGATGGAAAAATCATAACAAACCTGATGCTAAAAGTGGAACATAAAATGCTGGGTGAGATTCTCCTGTAGCACAAAATGGTGGCTTCACCAGCAGCTGCCCGGCCAACACTTGGATGCAGCTGTCTGAGACAGGATATTTCATGGACCAAACATCACCTGCAGTAAATGCATCAGAAATCAAAGCAGGACTGTATACCCAACAAAGAAATCCTGGTGTGCAGGTATCATGTGGAAATGACAGCAGAGAACCTCTTAGAAATCCTTATAATACTGAATATCCTTCTAATACTGAGCAGTGGAAAAGACCTCTCTGGGTTTACATTGGAGTGTCATTTTTGTATGATGATAATTTCTGTGTGTGCTTGCAGAAGTCTCCCTATTAGCGATGGGTCCAACTAGCCAGTTTCAACCAACTTTGAAGTCGAAAAGAATTAAAATTTAAGTCCTTCAAATTCTGTGAAGGAAGGAAGGCGCATAGAAAAGAGAGACTGCATAAATTTGTGAACATAAGGAAAGGCTGCAAAACTCATGCTTTATTAGACACCGTGTGTCTGTAATCAGGTGTCTTCTCAGCTGCAGGAAGGCTTCTAGTGAAGCTGTCCATCACCTGTGAGGATCCTTGCCCAACAGGACATGGCAGTGGATTTTTTGCAACTCATTATTTCTGTTATAAAACATATGTGGAGTGCATTTATCCCACATTTGGTGTCTTTAAGAGGCTACAGAATTTTAATTAGGCGGCACTTCGAGATGGGGTTGAGGTAAGGAATACTGGGCAGAGCTGGGTTCTGGGCTCTTATCTGGAAAAAGGAAAACTAGCTCCTTGTGCTCTTTCAGCCTTTTACTGTTTCTTTTAGAAACCCTAAGGGAATATAAAACTATCAGAAAATAGCTCACTGAGGCAGCTGCTATCTACATTTTGTTAATGGTGCCATAAATATTATAGGAGAGCATCGCACAGAGAGGTGACCCCAGTGCCATCTGGAGCACCACAGCAACAGAAGTAGGGCTGCAAAATATTAAAAAATTGGAGCAAAGATAAAGAAGCTCTCAAACTAATCTGTGAACACCTGACATAATAAGTGCTTACGCTAAGCTGCTTTGGCCTCTGTGTGTAATTATCAGAGATAGGGACGATGCATCCTAAGTAATTTGGGCACTTGCACATTTTAGCATGATGTCTTCATTGACTGGCTCCACGACTGCCCTGGAGAAGATGCCTATGTCAGACTGCTCGGGTGAGATGGAGCCTTCAGACTTTTCTTTTGCCGTTGCTTTCACCCTGGCAGGGTTAGGTGGTGGCTTATTCTTGTTGGCTAGGTGATAAATTTTCACGTTATCCAGTCAAAACTGGAGCAGAAATGCACGACAATAAGGTAGTTACCTTATTTACTTTGTGTTGTAGGACTAAATGTGTTGTAGGACTAAATGTTGGCTTTCTGCCCAGCTAAGGAAGAGTGTAAGTGGGCTGAGGGGGCTGCAGTGAGGGAATGACTGAGCAGGACTAACGGTTTTGCCTTGTAGCTCAGCCCTGTCCTCCGTAGGCACTCAGGTAGACACCCTAAATTCCAGTTTCTGCCCATTTAACCAGCCTGTAGTGGTTATGTGCCACAGCAATCAATGGCAGTGGTTTGCTTTCCAGTTTAAAATGAATAGAAACCAGTTACCAAAAGCCTTGCAAATTCTTTTCCAAGCGCCCAGTACAATCTGCATGTATTTCCATTTAGGAGAAATCTAAGTAGGAATTGAATAGATTTCTACTGGCACAGTCATGATATTCAAGGAGTAGGTGTAGCAAGCTGTGGGAACTGAGAATTTAAGAAAAATATTGCAGCACTGTCAAGAGTAGGTGTAGACATTCTGTACCTGCTAAACCAAAATGATGGGCCTAACATTTAAAATAATGTGCTGATGTAACAGCAAGCAGAGCAGTGATTCAGGCAGACAGCGTCTCATTGGCATCTACAGTTCTTGGACAGCTGCCGCAGATTGCAGGGAGCTGTTGGAAAAAGTGGCTTTCGAGGCGGCGGTGGCCTGCAATAGGCCGGGGCACAGCTCCACCGCGCTGCCCAAGAGCGCTGCCCGGAGCGCCCTGAGGCGGGCGGGGCGCCCCTCCCGCAGCCGTTGCCCGGGGGCGGGGCTTCGGCGGCCGTTGCTGGGGGCGGGAGTTTTGAACGGCGGCGCCGTTGAGGAGGATGCGGCGGCAGCGCGTGCCGGGCTCCACCGGGGCGGCGGGCGCAGAGCGGGTGAGGCGCCAGNGGTGCGCGGGGCCCCGGCAGTGCGCGGGGTGCCGCGGCGCTCCCCGGGGGGAGCTCACCTTAGGGGAGCGTGGCTGAGGTGCGGCGCGGGGAGACCCTTTGTGCCGCAGTGAGAGCCGCGGTGCCGCTGCGTGCGGTGCCCTCACCGGGAGGGCTCCTGTGCTCCCGCAGCTGTGCCCCGGGCCGTGTCTGCCGGGAGCCGCGGTCCGTGCGGGGCCGGAGCGGGTGCACATCCCGGGCGGCGTCGGGGCGCGCTGTGCCCTTACCTGAGGCGGGGATCGGCTTTGTGACAGCTGCTGAGTTCGCTTATGCTCAAAAAATGAGTACTTATTTCGTAGGAGCAGATGTGGGCCTCGCTTAGCTTTCTGAGTTGTGTAAACTTTGACTCAGAATAAAAGATTGATGAAAGCTACTTGCCACGCGCTGCGTGGGGCTGGGGTTCATGTGTCGGCTGTAGGGAGCGCGGGGAGAGCTCCCACCAGCATGGTGGCAGCTGCGGGGGCCTCGGCAGCGCAGACGTTTCTCGGGGGGCAGCGATGGACCGCAGCTCTGTTCTGCAGTGTTGCGCCTATTGCGTCATCGTTGTGTTCTCACCGTGCTCCTGAACTGTCTTAAACACTACCAATTCAGGAGAGCTTACATTTGTCCCGCCTTGCCTGATTACACAAGCCTGGGATCTTCAGCATCTCTGGGGAGAAACTAACTTCCTTTGTTAACTGAGGAAAATGGGAAACTGTACTTGCAGGTGTGGGCTTAGTGACTTGCTGTCTCTTGATGTGAGGCAGAAGCAGCTTCTGTATGGCACTAGGTCCCATTTCAACAAGAATGAAGCTGCTGTTCCTAACAGAAGAGTTGGGAAACAACATGCAGCTTAAACTGCAAAAGCGTTCTAAGGTGGCTAGAAACAGGAGGTGTTACAGAACCATAGACTCATTAAGGTTGGAAACAGCTCTAAGATCTAGTCCAACCGTCAGCCCGTCATCGCCTTGCCCACTAAACCATGCCACCCTGCCCCAGGCCTGCAGCAGTGCATGTGGTTGTTGTGACTGAGCTGCAGGACTTGGCAGTTGCTCTTGTTAAAGCTCTTACAGTTGGACTCAGCCCAGCGATCCAGCCTGTCTGGATCCCACTGCAGGGCCTTTCTACCCTTAGGCAGATTGACACTTCCTTCCCACTCGGTATCATCTGCAAACTTACTGAGGGTGCTCTCAATCCCCTCATCCAGATCATCAATAAGGATATTAAAGAGGGTGGGCCCCAATACTGACCCCTGGGAACACCACTTGTGACCGGATGCCAGCTGGTTGTAACTCCATTCACCTCCACTCTCTGGGCCCGGCCCTCCAGCCAGTTTTTTACCCAGCAAAGTGTGAACCTGTCCACACCATGGGCTGCCAGCTTCTCCAGGAGAATGCTGTGAGAGACAGTGTCAAAGGCTTTGCTGAAGTCCAGGTAGACTACGTCAACAGCCTCTCCCTCATCCACCAGGCGGGTCACCTGGTCATAGAAGGAGGTGAGGCTGGGCAAGCAGGACCTGCCTTTTGTGAGCCCATGCTGGCTGGGCCCAGTCCCCCAGTTGTCCCGCATGTGCCGTCTGCAGTCAAGATGATCTGTTCTGTAATGTTACCCGATACAGAGGCCAGGCTGACAGGCCGGTCGTTCCAGTCACCTGGGACCTCCCCAGCTGGCTGCTGACAGATGATGGAAAGCGGCTTAACAATCACCAGCGCCACCTCCCTCAGTACCCTTGGGTGGATCCCATCTGGTCCTGTGGGTTTGTGACAGTCCAGGTGGTGTAGCAGGTCTCTGTTTCCTCCTGAATTGTAGGGGGGTTTAATTCTGCTCGCTATCCCTGTCTTCCAGGTCAGGGGGCTGACTACCCTGAGGATAACTGGCCTGGGTACTAACGACAAGTAAGGAAGGCATTGAGAACCTCAGCCTTTTCCTTGTCCTCAGTGATAATGTTCTCTACCGTATCCAATAAAGACAGAAGATTCTCCTTGGCCCTCTTCTTGCTGTTGATATATGTTAAAACATTTTTTGTTAAGTCCTTAACAGTGGTGGCTAGATGAAGTTCTTGCTGGGCTTTTGCCTTTCTAATTTTCCCTCTGCAGACCCTAGCAGCATCCTTATACTCTTCCCGAGCTGCCTGATGCTTAAATTACAGCTTGGGCTGTGCTGTGCTGAATGTGGTTTATGGACCAGAGCTGCCCTTCCTTTAGGGTTAGCAAATGGGGGTGGTTTGGAAGGAGAAATGCTCTGTGAGCAGATGGAAGAGCAGCTGAAACATTAAGTATCTTTAGATGATGGCATCAGGCCTTCAAAAGCAACAAAACCCATTCCTGCAAAGATAGGAGGGAATGGCTGGTGGCTGTGAGCTTCCACCTGCTGCTTGTGACTGCTATAAAGGGTCGCTGTCTCATGTTGAAGGCAGCTAAAGAAGGAGCGAGTCCCAGTCAAGAAGATCTGCCTCACTCTTTTCATGGCTTCTGAATTTCTCTGGTACTTGAGTTGTTGGGAAATTCGTTCTCTTCTATTCCTGCCTCTGCTCAGAATCTTGAGGGAAAGAAGTTGCCAGTACTTCACTACTAGCTGGGATCCTGAACTTGCAAATTCAAATTGTAGTACTGGTTTCAGGCAATTGCTTATCGACTCATCCCCAAAGCACTTGTATGGTACATCTGAAGTCAAAACAACTGAAAACTGATGATGCTTTCGATTCTGGAGGTAGCTGCGATGCTTCCTCAGTGTCAAAAAAGCCTCATCGCTGACTTGCAACGTGTTTGCAATGCAGCCTAGCAATACCGTGATAACATTGTGGTTTTTACATGCCAGAAATGCTGGTTGGTCAGGGATGGCCGCATCAGGAGGAAATGGTTATTGCGTGGCGTCTAGCACACCTTTGGGAGGCAGTGAACAATCAGGGATCCTTCACCTTCATTACCTCCTGGGTCAGTGTGGATAGACCTGTCTGAAATGGCAAGTGAGGAATAATGCAAATTTATAAATATTTCATTTCTCTGAGAATGAATAGGAAAAAGTTGATTTCCCAGATGCTCTTAGAATACATTAAAAATACTCCTTCAGAAAAGCAGCAGTGCAGAATTCTAGTGACTGTCGGGCAAGTCACACTTTGGAATGCAAAATCATTGAGTGCATGACTGTGCCGTCAGGCAAGGCATGGTGCTTGTGTAATGTTGGAGTTACCACAACTGTCTGGCTTCAAGCTCATGGCCTGAAGCAATCAAGTATTGGGCTGTTCTCCTTTTTTTTCACTTCTAGCTATTACCTGAATCACGTGTTGGATTTATGTGTAGTCTTTGTTTTTTTGCATATCTAGGGATGTGACATTCAAGAAAAGCTTAACTTTGAAATGCGCATGCGGGAAGGCATCTGTAAGCTGCTTGCAGTGAGCACACAGAAAGACCAGCTTTTACAAGCAGTCAAAAACCTGATGGTTTGCAATGCTCGTATACTTGCATACAGGACAGAGCTGCAGAACCAAATAGAAGAGCCACTCTCGTGCAGAACTGAAGGATGGTGAGTAAGAGCTCGAATTCCAAGGGAGCTTTATGAATTGGGCTTTGGCACGTCTGAGTTGTTAGGCAACCCATCTAGGCAACAGGATTTAAACTCTCCTTGCTGCCTTCCACCGTACATACGTACATGATTGTTGCCTCACGTCATTATTTCCTAAGACCATTCCAACATCTTCTTTTTATCTTAGAAAATTAAGTGCAAGTCATCTTTTTCTGGATAGATTTTATCATTGACATTAAACTAAAGTTCAGCGTGTGAGTATCAGGTAACACAACAGACGTTATTGATTACCTTCAGCATACAGGAAGGTGTCTAACCTAGTCTGAAGGAACAAGGCAAAATTATCCACATCAAAATACACGCATCTCTACTTTCCATTCTTTTTGTTGCTGTTAAGGGCTCTTTAATGATGGAATCATCGTGGTTAATTGGTACCCTCTGCTGGCCACTTTGTTAACTACATCGAAGTAATAAAAATACAACTTCATAAATACCAAGAAAAGCCTGTTTAACAATGTTCCAGTGTTATATTTCTTGAATGAGCCAAAGTATACATGATTTATTTGGATAATGTTACCTTTTTCTTTTTTTTCTCCAATGGAATAGATATGGGAGGCATGGTGCAGAGACACTATTGCTTTCATGATATTATTTTAATGAAATACTATATTGCAATTCAGCATAGAAACTCTACAAGCATGTACTTAGCTCCAGTGAATTGCATCTATAGGAATAACCTGCTAATTTTTTCTTTCAGAAATGCAGTCTTACCGGAGAAATTTATTAGAGGAGAGAATTGCACTTACTGACTACATTGACTATGATCATGAAAGCTAATTTTGAAAACTAGCATTTACAACTTGTCGTATTGTGTAATTACTGCAGTTGTATTGCTTTTTCTTATGAAGTGATGATCTTTATAGTGATTTATCTATTATTTATATTTTTAATGATGGAATAATGTGAAATACGTATGCATGCTGATTGGCACAAGTCTTGGTCTTTGCTGTCAGTGCCCACAGGATGGTGATGGCACGTGTCCAGAACAGGGCACTGGTACCTGGAGGTATATCTGTTTTCTTAAGCTGTGTTTACCTGACTCAGCTTAGAGCTGTGCCTTGAGGGCTCTTTTGAATTGTCAGCAAAGGTCATCAGAAGAGATACATGCCGTAGGGTTATTTATCTACCATTTAGATCCTATCTTTGATTGTTGATAGTGCATTTGCAGTGCTTTCTTTTGTATTTACTGGAGACTGGAATTTTGTTAAAACTTAATCCAGATGAAATGATGATGGCTGAGAGAGAAAATTCTAGGAGTGATTTCAATTTTCAAGTAAATTTTGTCCTTGTTTCCAGTTACGTACGTTTGCAGTCTGTGAGTCCTGAAGATATTCTAACTACCTGTAGAAGTTAAGATAGAGGGATTAGAAATTTTTGTTTTCTCTTATTTGATTAGGCATTGTGAGCAGTGGCAGACAAGATTTCTGTTACTCGTTATCTATTGATTGTTTTGATTCAATTTAAGGTCCAGCTTAAGGTTTACATTCTAGCTGCTGAGCAAAGCAGCTGCCTGCATGTAAAATCACAGTATTAACAATGCAGCATTTTGTAATTGGTCTCTGTTAATAGAGGAGGAGGCATTCCTCTGTAACCAACAATAGAGCTGATAAATGGAGTTGCTTGTTCGTTGATGTGTACAGAAGGAGACCAGTTAATAATGTATTTGATTCTATTGGAGATGAAGAAGACAGGAAAGATTAATCTACTTTTAATACTCAGGTTAAATAAGCTTTGGAGTAAAATCTTCTAGGGAATTAAGAAAATTGATGGTGTACCTTCCTTCCATGTTATCCTCGAGAATCTAATAATTCATACCTTAAACCAGAGAGACCAAATTTGACTTTAAAGAAAGTCCTTTGAAATGAGCTATAAAATGGAACCCCTGATGTTTTTTGATGTTTAAAAGGCTGAGTTAGAGAAACCTAAATGCACAGATTTCAGACTTTTTTTTTTTCCTTTTTTTTGGCAGGTTGTCAGATACTGGGACAAAGGACCGGATAGCATGCAGAGCAAAAGTTGCTATATCAAGTAAGTGGCTGGGTTGTCACTTAACTGTAGCAGCCAATTGACAGAGTAGTAACTTGTAATAAAAAATTACACAAGCAAGATGATATTTTAAAGTTCTTCAGTGATTCAGAGGCATAAATCCTCTTGTGCTTCGGGGTGACTTACGCTTTTAAGTCACAAACTTACTTTCAAAGATCCTACCTAGTATTTCTATTCTTTCATAATGGGAACCACTTATTTTCCTGTTTGTCATTAAACACTGAATGGGTTTCAGTACTAAGTGTAAATGTGCTGAATGTGCTGAACTACCTCCTTCACGCTTCCCACACCCCCAAATTTGATTCAGTCCAACTGAGGTCAGGATTGTAACCAATATGTAAATATTCTTTATTTTGTGCAGCTAACCACTACAGCAAAGGTATAGTGGTATGGCTTCAATGGAGATAAGGAACAGGAATATTTACTGGTGATTTCCAGTAGGCTGGTACACAGTTTCCTAGGCTGTTCACAGACTTCAGCACTATGAATTTATCACTTTGTTTATCTGTGCTGTGTTCAACATGCCTGTAGTTTTTCGTTATGTCTGCTCTGCTGGCTTGGCTAACAGATCTGTTTGTGCTCCATGACCTGCTGCACTGAAAATAAAATAGCGTAGAGGGCTCCCTACTTCAAACTGTTTAAGTTCATTCTGCGTATTTTGACATGTCTTTAAGAAAGGTAACTTCTAGACGAAGAAGAGTGATGACCGCATGGTACAATAATGTTTTCTGCCAGCACAACTGCTTTCAGAATGTACATCTGTCTGTCTTCCTTATGGTAGTTGAATGAAAACATCTGTTTGCCTGTCTGTGCTGTGGTTGTACCTGTTACAGGATGTATAGAGTTATCCTCTGTGAAGACTTTAAGATAATACACTTCTGTTATTTTCAGAACATCGGAGTTGCATAATGTTGTTTTTTTTAGCTTAAAGTCGAGTTGTTTAGAATATGAAACATTTAGCTAGTTTTGATGGAACGAGAGGATACAAGGATGAAATATGCTACTTCCCATTATTTGCGATCTTTTAATGGTTTTGTTGTGTTACAATGTCATGGTTCTCAAATTAAAGGTTATGATCCTGAGAAATATGGCATAGATTGTGGAGAAGAGTATCAACTCTGAACTCAAGTCTGTGAGTGCTGGGATGCTGCCATGCCTCACACCTCATCCCTCTGTCAGGGACGCTGGTCAGGTACAGCTTACAGCAGAAAAGCCTAAATGGCTTCTGCTTAGAGATTTATGCCTTTTAGAGATCATCTGTTAACTGCTTATTTCCCACCCTGTGTGTCTGAGAAGCAGAGAGCTGAGGTGCATGAGAAGAAATTGTGTGTTTGGCAAGGGCAGGAACCTCTCGACAGGACTCTTGATGGGGAGATCCTGGCATGACAGCGTGCCTCCCTGCTTCCTCCTTGCATTGTCCTGTGACCCGCCACCCTGTGTCTGGTTAGCACGCCAGATCAGGTCCTGTCTGCTTCAACAGCTGCAGTATGTTCACATCTGTAATGTCCCATAATTCATCATGCCCTGTCTTTCTCATTACTTGTGTAGAAAATTGAACATACTGCATTTCTTCTTTTTTGCATACTGGCCCTCAGTGGATTTGCGATTGGAGCTGCCCGTTGTGTTTAGAAGGCACATGTGCACGTTCGTGTGCCTGCCTTGCTGAGAATGCAGGTGTGAATGCAAATAGCATGAATCAGGAGGGAGCAGGACTGAATTGGCTGGGAGAGGTTGGAGATGAGGAGTTAATGGTAATCCATGTAATATGACTGGGCGTGGAACTTGAGAATTGAACATATGCAACAGATTTTTTTTTTAGGGGAAAGTAATCTGTCTGCTTATAAATACGTTATTGTCACATGGTTAGTATGTATCAGAAACTTAGACTATTACCAAAACAAAGTGTGATCATGTGGCCAACAGCAAAAGTTCAGGAACAGTTTTACAAGAGCACTGAGGGAAGTTCTCCTTTGGGAAGGAACAACCTGTATGTCAGATACTGAGTGGGGAGTGCATTCCTCAAGGCATAGATCTTCATACTTAATATTCTCCATGTTTGTGAATGTATTACGACGTTTGTGTCTTACCAATCGATTACTATGTCAAAAGATAACCCATTAAGTGTTGATCAAAAGCATCATCACAATTCAAAGTTATTCCATGAAGTTCTAATGAATGTCAAAGGGAATAATTGGCTTTAAAACTGATTAACTGTAGTGCTTCAATGTATCAAATTTGGATTCACATGGCTTTGTAGCTAATTGTAACTGAAATCACAAAGTGTGAAAATTCATCTTTGCTTTTGAAAAATGGCAGCTTTTTCAAGTGTCACCTTAAACTTGTAGAACCAATTGTCTGCCTATATCCTGATGATTTTCTGACTGTTAGTTTTCAGCTACTGTGAGACTGAAAGTGGCATACAAAGGTAATGTTTAATCTATTACTCTAATGGTTAACAAGAACTGCCAAGCGCATTAAAATTGTCATTCAGAGCTTGCTATAATACAAACAAAGATGCCAAAAGGCCTTTATTGCAATTCTTTGTTTTCCCATTTATGCAAATTTAAGACCTTTGTATGTTTGGAAAGAAATGTTCTGTACTTTTTCTCTGACAAATATTTATATATATTTATTATGTCTATATATATGTGTGTAGAGTTTGAGAGACTTCTGCAGCTGTTTTGAGGAAAGCCTTTTTTAATCTATTTCCTTATCCTAAAAATAGTTAATGGTTTTAAAAAAAGCTTACTATGCAAATGCATCTATGGAAATGGAAGGCAGAAAGCGGTGATGCTTTGATTTTTATTTCTTTTTTAGGAAGTTGTGGCAATCTAATGCTGCATGCTATCAGTTCGTTGTTGAAAATTCATTAGATTTCATGAACACTTTTAAAAGATGAATTTGCAAGTTTCAAAATGGAAATTTCATCTTTAATGAGATGTCCCATAATACAATCAAAATTAGCTTTAATTAAGACTTTTAATATAACTTTTGAATCAGAGTGACTATTTTATTTATTTACTTAAATCAACTGGTTGAGCGTATAAAACCCTGCAGGAATACCTGACAAATAATCTGTTGCCAAAATAGCACTCCTGTTTTGCATCCCAGCATACCGTGTGTGGATTTTTCCATTAGCCTTCTGTGAAGATAAACACCGGAGTCAGCAATGCTCCTGCATAACAATATTGAAGATTTTTATCAACAGAGAACTGAGGTATTGCTGTTCACTGCTGCCATCCTGTGTCATTTAATATATTGCATGTACTTTGATGCATCAGCATGTTGTGTTTAAGAAACCAGCTTTGGATTTATTGAGCCCCCACTGCATTTGTCTTTTAAGAAGGGTCTGGAAAGGAACTTTGTCTAAACTTGTGCCCTCAAAACTGGAGAAAAATGTAACTCGGTACTGTATTGGGTTGGGTAGGTAAATTGGAAAGTTTGTTGAAGAAGATACTTTCCTAATATTAAAATGACATGCGTAACTTAAAGTAATGGTTCTGTAATTGCCTCTCTACTATGTTCCTGATGTAGAAGGATATTTTTTTATTTAAACAAACTGTAGTCTTTTTATGCCATCTAAGACAATTCTAACTAGGAATAGGATTACAAGTGATATTTTCTCTGTGGTTAGAAAATGAAGGCTTAACTGTTTGCAATGTAAGTATCTCAATCTTTCCATTAAAACAGGAAGTTTTTCTTTTTGCAGTTGGGTGAGTGGTTTCTAGCACCAGGCAAGCAGACTTTCAGCTTACATCTTTGCATAATAATGGACTAAAATACCTCTCATAACTGTGTTACTCAGCCACTCTGAAATGTTACTTCAGGTACTTCCAAATGAGATTTAAAATAGTCTTTATTTTAGCATGATTTATAAAAGGAAATGATACCTCAGATAGAACTAATTGATGAATTTACTTTTGACATTGATAATAAAACTGAAATTGTTCTCCTGTTCATTGGGTTTATGGTCCTATTACCTCCAGAACAATCTGAAAAGAAAAAAAGAAAATTTCGCATTTGATTTTGAACATGGTTCTACAGTATTGCCTGTAACTTAATTTCCCTACTTTTTTTTTCCCTTTAGGTATTCGGATACCATTAATGTGGAAAGGCTCTGATCACTTCAGCAATAAAGAAAGTATGTAAGATCTAATGAACTACTATGATAAGCAATTAGTTATGTCTATAAATTTAAAACTGGATGGAGAAATCCATACTGATTTCAATCCCATTTTTTGATCTTTCAATAGATCTATATTTTACTCTGTTGCATAGCAGCTTTTAACTTGAAGTTGTTGATTGTAGCAAGTTGAAAGAGTTCAAAGTCCTATGGTTCTGTATGTTTAAAGTCTAGTCTTTGCAGAGGAGAACCTCCAGAGGAAGAAAAAGGATGGCATTACTGAATAGCTGATAAACTTCCAATTAAACATGTTGTTCTATGTCTTGCCTACACTCAAGAGAGTAACATTGGAGGCTGTTTCCAGTGAGAAATTTAAATGAAAGTTCTCTGTTGCTGTTGAGTGGATTATTGGATAGTCTTCAAGTACATGCATTTTGCTGTGTCATGGAGATTAACCCTAAATCTGTTCCAGCTGTCACCTGGCATTGATTTCAGTTTGATTTTCAATAGGGTCAGAGGGGCTAAGGCTGGCAAAATAGTCTAATCCTATATAGTACATTCTTAAAATGATATAGACTTTGGATCAATTCTCTTTTTTTCTGAAATCAATTTGATTAAGCAAAATTGCATTTCTACTAACGTATCTGATGTTGTTAGCACAAACTGCCACTGGTTATCAGGGAAAAAACAAGTTGAGCCGAGGTAGATATGTGAATGTTGATCCTATACAGTGGTTTTGGAAGTTCAGTCGTTGTAAAATCCTATGATGTAAAATTTAGGGTGGGAATAATTTGAGGGCAGTTCCTTAGAGGTTTGAACTGCCGTTCCTTCTATGTTGTTTCCTGGAAGATTTAGGATTGTGATGCGTAATATGGCTAATAAAACATTCCTTTGGCTCTCCCCAGAATCACAGCGCTATGCAGTTTTTTGTTTGTTCAGAATGGGAGCTGAGGTTTTTGATACAGAGGTGGCAATTGTGGATAAAGCAATAACGGATATCTGTTTTGAAAATGTAACCATATTGTGAGTATGATTTATCTGTGTTGAATAAAGTACAAATATCCCTGTTTTTTTTTGAAAGTGGATGTGATTATGGATATGATTGGCTGAGGTCCTCCAGCTTTGTCTGTGGGCAAAGGAATCTATAGAATTTCTGTTGATTTCAGTGCTGTTATCTCCACCTCTGGAAGGTTGTTTGTTATGTACATAACGATCCTGGCTGTAGATATGCCCCTTGAACTGTATTTCTTTTCATTTTTTTTGCCATGCTGGAACATTTTTCTTTAAATAAGAAGATCAACTTGTAACTCAAGGACAAAATCAAATCAATACTGAAAACTGAAAGCGCTATAAAAGTACATTTCTATAGGCATGGATGTTACATCCAATGTTTTAACTATTACTCTGCACAGCAGGCTCTGGTCTCTTTTGATATTCCCCAAAAGCACTGTTAAAATCAGATGTTTACTTTTGACACCTCATGTTCTGTTATGCCCATAATGAGCATATGCTACAGCCCTCGCTGTTGAAGAATACTAGACAGGAAATTATTCACTTATCTTTAAATGTAACCTGGAAAAGAATGGAAAGGTGTTCTCATGTACTTCTCTGTTGCTTTATAAATTTTTAAGAGTCTTGAGAGAGACTTTATTTCTGTGAGGGTTGTGGGTTTCTTTTTCTGTGTGTGTGCTGTTTTATTTTTATATTAGCAATTTAGATTCAGTCTCCTGAGGAAGGCTGACTGGAAATCTAGAGCTTCTGAAAACTTTAAATCAAGATCTTAAAAAGTGAGTAGTTGAGAGAGCATGGATCTGTAAATCAAACTTTCTTTTTTAACACTTGTTCAAGTTTAGAGTCACGGCAAAGATTTAAATCTGCTTCTTGAAAGATGCAGCTGTTCCTGGAGAATTTACCACAATGATTTTCTGTAAAATACTGCAGAAAAGGCACTCAAACTTCCCTTGTATGCCCAGAGATAAAGAAAAAATTCTTCTAAAAGCCTTTGGGATAATTTTCTTATGAATGTGCAGTAAAGGATTTGTACCAGAAAGATGAGGTTAGGCTTCTGGTTTGATGACTAAGCTTGAGAACATGAGAACTGGTAAAACTGAAAACAGACAACAGGGTGTGGGCAGAAGAATGCGGCAGCAGGTAGATATTATGAATGACAAATTTGGTGGGTGTGCGTGAGAGAGGGTTTTTTTTTCACTAATGTGAAGGGGGTGGGTGCGACAGTTCTATCTGATTTGGGATTGTAGGCACGATAGGTTTTCAGTCGTGTGATTTCTGCATAACAGTAGAGGGCAGATTATAGTGTGCTTGCATGTCTTGCCTGTGTATTTCCATAACATGAGCGGTGTGGTTTTTTTTCACCACTTTTTAACCTAAACGTTGAATTTCCTGTTTGCAGTTGTTTATGGTTTAATTATAACATCCATCTCGTGACTTCAACGCTAAATTACCACTGTGTACTTTAGTTCTATTGTAATGTATGTCTTTGCCTGAGTCTGATGTAATCCCTTCCCTTGATTAGCAATATCTGTTATTTAATAAGCACATTGCAGCAGCAGTGTTCCTTGGCTGTGTCTTCAATTCATTAACAAATGCTCTGAAACTTTCTCCCCACCCCCTTCAGTGATGAAGCAGGACCAGATTTCCAGGTGAAGGTTGAAGTGTATAGCTGCTGTACAGAGGAGTCTTTATGTGTAACAAACACTCCTAAGAAACTAGCAAAGAAGCTTAAAACATCCCTCAGCAAAGCTACGGGGAAGAAACTCAAAGCTACGCTGGAAGAAGACAGCACCGAATCCCTTTTGCTCTCTGACCCAGTCATCCAGTAAGACATACATATGGATATTCTGGTTTTATTGTATTTTTTAATGGAAATAGACTAAATATTTTGTCAATATTTGGAAAATTGCCAAGAAAGTGATTATTTCTGTACTTAACCAGGTGGAAAAGAATTTACATTTTAAATAGGAAATGAGAAAGTAGGTGTGAATTCCAGCTACGTAGCTCAGCCCTGGGGCCCGGTTCTGATCTTTGAACACATGAGTAGACTTTATCTGTATTCTACACAGCTGGTAAATCCACTGTTATTTGCAAATTCAGTAATACTTAACTTTGCTCTCTGGAGGAAATCAAGCTGGCATGACCTGTCTGTCTGTGTCCCTCTGTCTATCAACCTCTCCTCCTCCCCTTTCCCACTCATTCCTTCCCCCATAGCATTTTGGCACCTAGGCAATTTTGCTCCTTCTTCACAGAATGGTAGACGTGTCTAAAAGTCACAGGTTCTGTGAAATAACAAAGAGTGGAATGTAGGCAGAAGAAACGTTCCTTGTACCCTCTCCCCTAATGAGGGTGACAGGGCTGTTGGCTGTGCCATGCCATTGGCTGATTCAGTCAACCTGTGGACTGGCCAGGGCATTTTACAGTTACTAGCTGCTTAACAGGAGTTTCCTTAATTGACTTCAGCACAGAACATTTTTAAATGACTTAGTGATTTTCCGTGTTCACAGAAATGAATGCTTCTCTCGGTAATTCACCTATGTTTCCTTTAAAAAATGAGCTTAAGTCTTTCATGTATTTTTAATGAAGTTAACTGCCTACTAATATTTCCCAGCTACTTTAATTTCATTGTGATTTAAGCAGGCCAAGTACCTAAATTGTAACTACTGCAAATATTGATTTTTTTTTTTTTAATTATTACTTTTTTTGGAAAGTAGGTGTTACAAGGAATTGCTTTTTGTTATATTTTTTTTTTTCTAGTGGCTGAACAGCAGAGAATTGATGTCCAATTTTTGCCAGGTTTTGAGAAAATCTTAGTCTTGCTTTATATATTTATTTGCCTGAATTATTAAAGGAAACATTACATCATAGTCTACCTTTGTCAAACTGATACTACTTTATACAAATATTAGTGTTTCAATGAACAGTACACATCCGAGAGATCTTAGCCACAGAGCAAAGCACATTTTGTCCCTAGCTTCGCAGTATGTTCCACCTCATGACAGTGCCTTTCAATACGCATCATCTCCGGTGGATGTGCTTTCCGCAGGTCTGGCTGGCTGATGACATGCTGTCATTAGATGCAGTTTGCTTCAGGTATAACCACAAGCTTAGCTGTTGGCCATACTCACCTGACTATAGGTCATCCTGTCATTTAAGGAAGAAGCATCAGTACACAGTCTGAACAGCTGTCTCCTCACTTGGGTTTTGCTTTGGGTTTCTCACTTGTAATTTGTTGTATTTTGCTTTCTTCCATCTTGAAGTTTAATTTTTTTTTTCAGCTGTCAATCGTCATCTCACAGTGACTGTTACTTTCTTAACAGAGTTGAATGACTAATGATGTGTTTAATCGTGGCTTTGCTAGGTGATTAAAAAAGATTGTTAGGGAGAAATGTCTTACTATAGGCAGAAAATAAGTTGTCAGGTTTTTATGAAAGCCTTCCCTTGGGATTTGTCTTACTACTACCTTGGTATTTAGCTCTTGTGGAGGTGGAGAGATTGCATCTGTCAAGTTTTCTCGAAAAATGTTACCAGTCCAGCAGGTGAAATTAAGCCACAACAATAAAAGGGGAACTTTCTCTATTTTATAAATATTTTTCTCTGTAGATTTCATTTGCGTGGGCCTTTATCTTCTTGGAGTATACATGGGATGAAGTTGTCCCTTTTTCACAAACTGTGATCCCTCTGTGCCAACCTTCTTATCTTTGAAGGCTCCCTGTCAGCTCTGTAACTTCCTGTAAAAGTTTGCTGACGAGGTGTTTTGAATGGTTTTGCTCTGTTTGTTAATAGCAGTTACATTGATATTCTCTCTGCTCTTAATAGTTTTCATGTTTATGCAGTCTTTTGCTCCCTCAATTTTTCTATTATTATTTTTGCAGTTGTGGTAGGAGAAAAAAGTTTAATGCAGATATAGTACTGAATTGAAGAGGTTGTGCTTTGGAGAAGTGCACGTGTATTGGCTTGCAGAGCTGGCCCGCGTGTGGGCTCGTTGCTGTTGCCTCTTACGTATTGCCCTCCTCGGAGCTGGGGACATGGCTGCGGAGTCCTGCCTTTGAGTTGGTAGATTCATGTTGATATTTTGCTAGAAGTACCTAGCCTGGTCCAATAGCCTCATTTTTGTGGTTGGCTTCTGTTTAGGACATGATGATCACATTTGTTTTTACCTTTTTTTATTAAAGATGCAACTGGAAGTTTAGCATATCAGACATTTTTTTGACTTGCAAATCCTCCATCCAGATACACTGGCTGGGTGAGAAAAGATTGGGATTTCTAACATTAACATTCAAGAGCAGGTTCTGGAATCGACTGTGTTAATCCAACAGGCGTTGATAGGACGGGGGAGATAGCTGCACCTCCCGCTGGGATCTGCAAAGCAACCTCAGTGCTTCTGCCTCTTGATCACTAACAGATTTAACTACGAGCCTTTGCCATGGGCAGCCTGTCCGTATGAGCTNTTTTTTTTTTTTTTTTCCCAGTAAGATTATTACATGGAAAAATACTGTAGCTATGCAAAGTAGTGTGTGAGATGCAGTGGGCAGATCGTTCTTTGCTATACAAAGAAGCTGCCATTTAAGGCAGGTAGCTAATCCTGTGACATGGAGAGGCAAAACATCCTCAATAATCCTGATTAGTCTGTTAAATATAAAAAATAGTTGCAGATACAACTTCTCTAAATTATAGTGAAGTTGGCTGAAAGGCATGACTGCTCTGTTTTAGAAAGAAAATGTTAGTGGGAAGCATATTTTAAAAGTGAAGTAACTGGTTTTTTGGCAAGGTTGTTGTGGTAATTAGTCATGCTTCAGAAAAAAAACACTAAATCAGCACAGAAGTTTTATCTGTGAGAAGAAATGGAACTATTTTGTACCATTTAAATAGAATGGTAATGTATTGCTTAACTGAATGGCAAAGCATAATCAGTGGAGAATCTTTTGTTAGGGAACGTCTACAGGGAATACATACAAATGCTGATCAGTTTTTGTTCAGATTCCCCTCAAAATGTTTCATAGCAGTGGTTCTTTGCCCAGAGTGCTATATCATATTTAATTTTCTATTTATTGCCTTGAATTAGGCATGTAGCTGGCCTCCCTGCTAACAATCTTACTCATCTCTTCTCCTTTCATTAGGGTTAGAGCTAGGCAGGCATCTGCCTTGTTCCTTTGCAGAGCCAAAGAGTTTAAAACGACGTGCCCACTCTGCCAGGAGCAAAAATAATGTTGAATAGTATCACTGTTTTTTTTTAAGTGGTGTCCATTCAGTGCTGTCTTACCACCTTTCACACACTAAGCTCTTACGCTGTGCAGAAGATATTTTAAGGATGTTATGCTTGATCCTTTTAGGGAGAGCAGTTAGTGATTCTAAGTGGTTTGTTTTCTGTGAACATTGCTTGAACTGCCATTAGCCAGGTGGAATTCTTACTGCATTGCTAGACTGTAAATCTGTTACTCTGTCTTAAGAGTATTTGGGGGAAAAGGTTAAACATGTACCAAATTTATACTCGTTTATTCCAGGAACTGCATTCCACATGCACTGTGCTGAATTATTAATGTGATTTTTTTTTTTTTTTTTTCCCCTAGGCAAAATCTAAACCAAAGATATAACATTGTGAAACCTGTAAGCACAATAAGTGAAAGAGTCCTTTATGCTACAAAACTGGCTAGGATTTCTACTCACATTTTTTTTTCTATACATGCAAAAAATCAAACCATCGGATACTATTCTATATAAATGTGTGTGTGTATGACCAGCTTTTATAAAGTGTAGTCTACACAGTCAAAGCAAAAGAGTGGAGCAAAATGGAAGAGCGGTGTAAGGCAACATGGAAGAGCAGTACAAAGCTTTTTAATTTTGAAACTTGTTTCCAAATGAAGTTCCTCATCTGTTCTGCTGGCTGTAGTATACACAGTATATATTTTTGAACCTGTTGCCAAACCTGGTTGATTTAGGCCTAGCAATAAAAGCTGCAAACCAATTAAAAGTTACTTGGTGTCTGAGTAAAGAAGAGAGATGCTTTTAGCATCCTGAAGATGCAGGAGGCTTGGAAAGCACCATCCTGAGGCCTGGGTTTGCCGGTGGCTGGGACACCAGTAGGCCTGAGCCCAGAGGCAGTGGACATGGAAATTGCTGAGCTGATGGGACCTGGTAGCGTTGGCATAGAAGTGTAGGGTGGGAGGGAGCTGGGGGTACTGCACAGAGCGGAGGCAGGAGGTGAGGATATAGGAATCAGCTGAGCATGCTGAGGGACTGTCCTGGTTTACGAGGGAAAACCAGAGAACCGAGAGTTCTGTGGGAAGAGGCTGAGGGGTGAGAACTTAAGGCCACTGCCAGGTGCTGCCTTGCATCTTGGCATGCCCCTGTAACCACATGGGCTATCTCAGGCATTCTAGACTCCCTTTAGTTACTGCCTGAGCAACACAACGCAGAAATGAATTAAAATGTGCCTTTTCTTTCCCATTTAGTGGAGCAAAGTACAGTTTGCTAGCTTATACCACTTTGGGGCTGGAGAGTGCTGAGGACAGTTTCAGGACCCACAGCCTTACCATTACAGGAAATGGTAAGTACATATGGTACCAATTTAAGGAAATAAAAACCCAGTAACATTTTGCATTTCTCTCTTTTGTAAACTAAAGAGCTTAAAGAAATTATTTTTCTTGATACTTAATATAGAACAACTTAAAATATTTAACTGTTCTAAAACCAGCATCTATACACAGCTGAATAAACTATAAGTTGAGTACAGTTTCAAGTCCAGATGAAAATTTAATTCATTTGGGAGTTTCTTCTGTCATTTGCATCTTGATCTTACGTGAGTCGTAGCCATGTATACAAATTATTTCCCCTTCCTCACGACTAAGGAAGGGTATCAGAGCAAAGAACAGCTTTTTATTCTGTAGTCAGAACAAAAATATAATTTAAAAAAATAAAAAAGGCTTCAGTTGAGCTAGACTGTTTCAGGCCCAGATTTAACACAGGACAAAAATGCGTGCTTGCAATCTGCCTCGATGGCTGTACTTCAGCTCTGGGACAGCACAAGTTGCTGGTGGCCATAGTGAACAAAGACGCCAGTTTGGGGACTGTGATTATGCTGCAGCTGAAGGTGGTGTTTTAAGAAGCACAAGTGCAGTTCTTCATACTTCATCCATTGTCTTCTGAAAGTAGAGTCCTTCCTGTAATCCACCCTTTAATTGTTACATTGAGACACGAGACTTTGTATTTCACTCGCTTCTGGTAACTCCATTTTTCACATGGGTAAACTTGACCTGAAAGAGAATTTAATGTTTTTTACATTTCACTTATTCTGAATAAGTACAGATTTTAAGACTTATGGGGCATTTGTTTCTTGATGGGTTAGATGAATAATTCTGTGTATCTTTGATATTTTTAAGCCATTCTTTATTACCATTTTCTACTTCAAGTTCATTTTTCTGTCATTAATTTACATAACGTAACTCCGGTGAGGAACGACAAACCTGGATATTTTGGTTCATTACAAGCATTTCTAACCCACGACTAAAGATAGGCTCATGTCAATGGAACGTTACATTACCTGCTTCTAATTACGGAAGAGTAAGCTTTTTACACAGCAGAGCTGAGCAGGAGAGCAACGGCAATCCTTTGGTAACTCCTTGGAATCCTGAATACTTTTCTAGTGCACAAGACAGAAGTAGATACAAATTCTGAGGCTTAATAAAACAACCCGAAACAATGTGCTCATGTGTAAGAAGTCACGTGCCATGATGGGAAGGGCTCTGGGATCCTGCTTGGATGAGGGAGCTAATGTGATTATCTTTCGAAGCGTTTCTAGCTGTGAAATGAGATTTAGAGCTCGATTTCTTTGTTTGTTTGTAAGAACAAGTTGTTCTTGCAGAACAATATCCCCATTTTTACTTGGAATTCTTTTACAACTTACGATGATTTTTAACAACAAGCTTACTGAAGAGTAAGAATCAGTTTTTGTCTAATGCTATAGGATGAGATCTCTTTAAAATATAAAGAAAACTTATATTCATGATCTGAATGTAAAAATGGATGTAAAAAGCTAAAATGGGAATTTATTTGTTTTATTTATTTATACTCCCTGCCTGGTCTTTTCCCCCAGAGGAATCTTCTTTTTGGCTGCCCTTGTATGGAAGCATGTGCTGCCGTTTAGTTGCTCAGCCTTCCTGCATGGCCAGGGATGTGATGGCAGGATTTCTGAGCCAGCAGGTAAAAAAGATCTTACTTGTGTTTACAGACTCTTCTGGTAATAGTCACAAACAATCAATTTTTGAAACACTTGTTTCTTCTTGGAGTGGTTTTTGCCTGTTCTGCCTAGAGCAAGGGAGGAGATTCTTATAGTTGCTGTTTACAAACAGTATCTTCAATGGCTAAGAATCAATAAATAAATGTTTTCTTGCTGTGCTTATCAATAAAACTATTTAGACTGTTAGATACACGTCAAGTACGGTTGTTTCAGAATCTATTTAGCCTGGTACTTAACAGCAGCAGTCCTAATAGTCCCGTGGCTCCCAGCCTGGTACGTACCTCTCGTTGTGCTACATGGTGAACCTGACTGGGAAACAATATTTCAACTCATCTCTACAAAAATGATTCATGTGAACTCAGTTTACTTCTCTATTTTGATGCATCACCCAACTAAGCAAATGAGAAGGTGACAGCAGAGGGCTGAAGGGCCTGCGTAACCAGGCAGCGGTGTCCAGCTGTGGGCTCTAAACTGATCATGAAACTAAACTGCACGAATGAACAATGTTCAGAAAAATCTTTTGGGAACATGGAGATTCTAGACAAATGTCTTTGAGTGTATTGCAAAGTGAGATGCTTTTTATTTCTTCTGTTGTTTAATTAATGTAGCTAATAAAGGTGGTTTATTTCGGTACTGTAGACACAAGTTCTAGGCTTCATTCTGTGTGAAGCAGCAGATTCTGTGAGTGTCATAAGACAACAAATCTGGGAAAACTGTAAAATACCAAAAGACATTTAAAGTACTGGTAACATTTCAAGAACTGTTGATTCCAAAGTATTCTGCAACAGAATTTCTTTGTTTTAGGAAATAATTAATTCCCTGTGGATAAGTTTTGATCACACAGGCTGATTGGTGTGTACCTCATAATATGCTCTTAACTTGTAGTTTATGGCTGGCAATTTGTGACTGCTTCTTCCCTTTAGCAAATGATAGGAAGTCTGACTAGCTGGAGGAGGCTGTATTGCGTCCTGAGAGGTGGAAAGCTCTTTTGTTATTACTCGCCAGAAGAAATTGAGGCTAAACTGGAGCCAGCACTGACAGTTTCCGTCAACAAGGTAAAACTGATTGTGTGTTGGGCTTTTTTATTTGCATGGGTTTCAGTGTTTGTTTTGTTTGTTTGCTTTTAATTATTATTTTGGGAGAGGTTGTTTTTGTTTTAAGGCGCATACAGTTACTTGGGTTCTAAGCTGCCGGTATGCAGAAAGCTCTGCAGGTAGGACGTCAGTGGGAAATGCTTCAGTGAAATTTCCAGTCACTGGATTTTATTGCAAAGGCATTACCTTTTTTAGCTGTGGGTGAAAGTTCCTTCTGTTGCACTGAGCTGGTTAACATAAAGGTAAAAAGGGTGATGTTTTTCTTTAGGAAAAGTGTGACTTGTTATACGGTTGTACCCTTAGCCATGTTCTGGGAGGCTTTTGTCCTCAGCAAGGTGAAATTTTAACAAAAGCTTTTTGTTGTTTTATTTTATTTGGCCACAGTCTTAATTAGAGGGAGAGCTGGAAAATTGCTCAAAATATTTTAGTGTCTTAAAATAAGCTGCTTTTCTTAATGCTGGTTTTGTACAGGGCACGGTAACTTTGGAAGTTGTGTTCCCTAGGATGGTATTATTACTGTTTTTTCATACTCCGATAGGCAAAGTCTGGATTTAAAACTTGAAATTTGAATGCTTTATTTGGCTAAAGATGCATTAAGTACTTTATTTTAAACAACTATTTACATGTTCAATTTATGAATGTTATTGGAAGGACCTTCTGGAATGGAGAGCATTAGAGTGAACAGATGCTTTTAAAAACTGTTTTTGTGCAGTCATCAAGAGTTAGTATCGCATAAGGGTGAGCAGAGGAATTTAATGTTATTTGCAATTGGCCTAGCTGGATTCATCTTTCATAAGCAGACAGAAACATTTGGAAACTGTTAAGCATGGGCTGATCTGGATGCTGGTGCTGTATTGCTGTGGCCACACTAACTCTGAAAGAAGCATTCCCCCCCCGTCACTTGTCCTGGCTGCTGGGCTGCTTTCTGCTGGGCCGGCATTAGGACAGCTGACTGGTGAATTGCACCAGGGAACTGGTGGGGGTTAAGATTTGCTCTTCTTGGGGGACGACAAGGAGGAGGGCTGGCTTCAGCCAGGCTTCTCTTTAATGCATTCTTTTACCTAGATCCCTACGTGACCACACAAGTGCCTGTGTGGTACAAGGAAGGAGCTAGGGCAGGACTGGTGCTGTGTGGGGACACAAAGTAACAAGACCTGCTTCTTACTGCAGCAGTCTCAGCCCCTGCTGGCTTTAAAGTTTCTCGAAAACATGACTGCATTTTCACCTAGAGTACGACTTGAATATAAACCAAACATCTAAGCTAGGGATAACAATGTAACGTGCTTTTGTTGGGATTTTTTTAATGTGCTAAGATTTAAATTGATTCTTTAATTAAAAACACCTTTGTGCTAGTGTGTTATATTTTAACAAAGCCAGTTCTTCTTCCAGTCGTTCGTGCATTTACATTGAAAAAATGTTTTGACCATGGTATGTATTTTAGCAGTTTTAGTTGCATACCTTTGGTCACTTTTAATTGTGCTAGTTGAACTTTACCGTAACTCTGTGTATTCTCCAGTTGTTTGTTCATGGTATCACTTAGGAAATGAGAAATTTTAGTAAAATACAGAGTGATTAAATCCATGCTTTAAAATGTGAAAGGAGTATTTTTGAAAATTGTCTGTCAGGTTCTCTTCTTTCCTTAGGGGTTGCTGGTTTGGTCTATATCCTTGTTTTGCTTTTCCTTTTAAAATAACCATATTCCCCTGAAGTGTTTTGATTCTCCAAGTTACCAGTGCACTCGGAATCTAAAATCCAGCTTTCAATGGGAGACTGGTTGTATGCTGGCAGAGTATCTGGACAGGTAACATCTACAAAGTACACAAATGATATGTATGATGCCATTTTGCAAAAATATCAAGCTGTTAGAAAATATGGCTATGAATCCTTCTTTAATTTAGATTAAAACCAGAAAAAAATGCAATTTACTACACATTTGGAAACTTCAGTACGTAAACAGCTTCTCTTGAAAATAGTATAATGGCTGTGGATTTTTTTATTCTTTTATTGTGAAACTTGCAACATAAATGAAAACAAACTAATCATATAGGCTTATCTGCTACAAGTTATTGAAACAGCAATTTCAAAATCAAAGTTGAGATTGAAAATCCACTCTGGATGTTCGAACTGAAATCTCCTCCAGTTGCAAGTGCTATTGTTACTCGGAGAGGATCAGCTTCACATTACATGTAATTGAAAGGTACTTTCTGAGAAGTGATGAAGTCATCTAGATTTATGAGAAACTCTCTGGAAAATATTCACCCTGACAGCCTTATTTCCCTTTGCTTTGAATCGAGACTTGAAGAAGCCATTCAGACCACCAAAGTCATTACTTTAACTTCAAATGACTCCGCTGCTACCGCTGTTGAGCAATAATGGTTCTGCAGTTCCTATTACGCAAGTGTTACTATTATTGTTTCAGCTAAATGTGATTATAACGTATATTGCACAACTAAGTGCAGAAATTATTTTTCTGTAGCAAGAAAATTAGCTGGAACTCAACTTGAACAGGGAATATTCCTTATGGACCAGTTCCTAAGTTTTTTTTTTTTTAGTTTTCTTTAGTTTGCAATGAATGATAAAGCCTTTGTCTACATCTGATGGTTTAGCAAATTGGTGTATGTGCCAGCAGTTCACATCCTTTGCTTGGTATCCGGAATACATATCCTATTGTGTCCTCTCCATGTATTATAGAACTTGCTTTGTGCCATGTATGCCGGAAGCTTCAGGAATTCTGGGGCATGGCTTCCAGTTAACGGAGGTCCACGATTTCCTTCCTGGCATATTTTGCCAGCACAGGCTTTGATCTGGTGCCATGCAGTGCAGCAGGCCCAGAGCTATCTCTGTGCTGAGGCCGGCTGTGGAGGCGAGCAGGACAAGAACAAGTGTTTGCAGCCTCCGGTCGCTACGTTGGTGATTGAACGTGTGTTCTGGGCTAGGTCAGGTGGAGAAATTAACTGGGAAATGTAGCAATGATTTTGGCAGCATAACTTCAAGGAGACCGTGCAGTAATTTTAAGAAACAAGGAAGTTCACCTTGGGATTGAAACAGAACGGTATCAATGTACAGGGGGTGCTCCGAAAATAGTGCCTCCTGTTTTTATTCTGTTGGGCCATGACATCAGAGGCGGATGTTGGTGGGATGGCAGCACAGGCTGAACCTTCCCACCCATCTCCCGTTCCATGTTGTTGCCGTGTGACAGATGGCAGCAGAGGAGCACTCTGACCCAATGGCGTCTGACATGGGAGTATGGATGGAGCAAAGGGGTGGAACTGAATTCCTCCATGCAGAAGAAATGGCACCCACTGACATTCATTGACATTTGCTGAATGTTGATGGAGACCAAACAGTGGCTGTGAGCACAGTGAGGGGTGGGGGGTGCATTTCAGCTGTGGCAACACCTCCACTGGTGCAGTTGTTTACAAGCGCAGCATGCAGGCTCTTGGTCATCACTGGTGAGAACACACAGCTAATGGTGGTGACTGCATTGAAAAAGAGTTTTGTAGCTGAGAATTTGCTCTATCAAACAGTGTTATTGTGCTCTTTGTAGCTGTTGTAGTTACCAAGGAAATAAATAAGAGGTATTACTTTCAGGGTGATCTATGTAAGTTCTTAGCAATTGGAACATTTAGGGAGCAAGCAACGCAAGCAATATTCACCGTGTATGTCAGGCAACTCCAGCAGTGGTGAACCACGAGCAGACCTGATCAGTGTTCTGTGCAGCAATGTCTTTGGCTGGCTGGCTTCGGTGAGCGTTCACAGGTAGTAAAGATACACTGAGAAAGCACAGAGTCATTAACTGCCCACAGATATCTGGTATCTCCTGTCACATTGCTCAACTTACTTCTGCAATTGCTTGAAAAAGATTGTGGGGAAGCAGACACAGTACCCAGATACCACATGGTGGACCTCGTAGCACACATGTTCCAACTGAGTCACGAGGAAACTGCTTCACGGCTCCCTGCTGCTCCACGGAGTGCTGCCTGGTCGTATAATGCCATCTCCTCCTCGTCCTGCTGCTTAAACTGCTGCGCCGAACCGAAGATGACAGCGATCCTAATATTGCTCTTCCATATTATACTGACTTATTAAAATCAGAAAGGAAGCTTGTTAGATGTGATTTGGTTTGATCTTAGAATAGATGCCCAGAACTGGATTTTAGACTATTCAATATTTTTCTCAAGAGCTGTGATTGGTATTGATGTCTTGAAATGATCTTTATACGCTGCTCCGCAGTGCATCGGGATTGGCTTAGCAGCAGAGGGCTGCCTCAGCAATACAGAGCTGCTCTTTTTTGTTTGTTGGTTGGTTTTTGTTTAACTCTGCTTAACAGATGAGCTTTCCAGATAAGTGTTATCAGGCAATGAGAATTTTTGATTTGAAGGGGAAAGGTACAGGTGAAGACATATATTTACCTTCTGCTAAAAAAAAAAAAAAAAA
>WBMW01006194.1:2289931-2330869 GCA_013396635.1 Penelope pileata | reverse complement strand
AAAAAAAAAAAAAAAAAAAGTCTTTTGCATAGAGGAAGGATGTCAGACTGGCCTCAGCCTCCCCAGCAGAGTCATCCGAGTTCCTCAAGATTGAACCCAGCTTTTCCTGCTGCAGCCAGCCGGCTGCTCTGGTCCTCACAAGAGCAGTTACTGTTGGATCTGTTGTCTGAGGTCTGTGAAAGGTCGGGCAGTGTTACAACATGGTACCTTAAGACAGTTTACTTTTTAATTTTTTGTTTTTTTCTAAGTGAAAGTGGGCGTGTGGTGTAATTCACCCAAGCTGGGTACGTTCATCAGCCCATTACTGTAATGGCATCTTGTATCACTCTTTAAATATTCAAGCATCAGGTATAGATTGTTGCTTGAGGATTTATCTCCTTTGAATAATAACATGGTTGTGGGATAAAACCTGCAGCAAACATCATTAAATAAACTTGTGTGTATGGTATGCTTGAAGTTCTTACCTGTCAAATGTTAATCTATTTGATTTAATTTTTTGCTGGTATCTATGGTTACCTGAGTTAATGGGATATAGAGCACTTATGGATGAATTACTTCATCTCCTATTTTTAGACAGAAGAATTTAAATGAGCATATCCATCAGATATGCTACAAGCAGCTGTTAGTATTTCAAACAGTTACTTCAGTAATGCATTGAAAATCCATGGAATATTCTGGAGAATAATTTTTGTTTTTCTGAGTATCGGGACTAGGCTTATCCCCATGGGATCCAATATGTGAACTTAATTTCTGTAGGTGTGTGTTTGACATCCGCAGCGCATATTTGACATTTGGTTGAATTGTGCAAAAAGGAAGGTGGCTGATCTGTCCCCACATTTTGAGGAGTGTCCTGAGGCTACTTGGAGAGCAGATCTCCTGTGCCCCCCACCGCTGAGCACTGCGCTGGCTGTAGCTGTCAGCTTCCTTCCGAGCAGGCGGGGTTCTGCGTGCCGAGGGACGTGGCCCGAGGGCACCGCGTGTTCTTAGTGCATGTCGGGCAGCCCCCTTCCTGCTGGGCTCTGGGGCTGGCCAGTGGGGTGCTGGCTGGTACCTGGCGCTGAAACCCATCACCCTGTCAGGATTTGGGGTTGTGCTGCTCTCCCAGATGCACCAGCATTGTAACAGGCTGTTGCTTGTTCAGTCAGGTGGCAATCTACGTGCGGAGATATGTCAGGGGGTTCTACTTGACTTCTGTGAACAAAGTAGCGTCAATTCCTTTCGTTTGTTCATCGTGCTGTGATGAACGGCAGTGTTGACCAATTATTTTCTGGAAGAAAATTCAGTTGTGTTTTGTAAGAATTCTAAAATCTTTCAGTATCTTGTGCATGAAAACTGTTTTTTAATGCTAAGTGCTATGTTTTACTGCAGTAAAGCCGTAACAAAGAAGCCAGATCCAGTGGTATTCTCATAGTATCTAGTCTAGATGATAACATCAGCTGAACTGTGTCCCTGAGCAGAAGGGAAAACTTTGGCTGTTACGGTGCTGCTGCATGGTATTTCTAATATTAGGAGAACGTCTGAACTAATGATTCATTAGTTCTGAATGATGCACTTGTTATTAATTGTTTCTATCGCCCTAAATAAGGCAAGCTAAATTTGGAAATGACAGATACGATTTTTTTGATATTACAGCAAAACTCTTTCATGTTGGAAATTTGTTCAGTAGAGCTGTATGAATAACAAATGCTCCTTTAAACGGGGACAAGATACATTCCTTTGTAAATTTCCTGTCTCCGTAGCATCAGCCCTGAATGTCCTGGGTCACTGCAGGTCAAGTAAAATAGATAAATTCAGTAAACAGTGCCCCACAGAGGTGGGGTAGGAGACCGAACTGTGAAGCTGTGATGTCCAGATGAAGATTTTGGAGGAAAGGAGCTGCTTGCTGCTGTTGTAGGCTGTTCCCCCAACTACTGTGAAGAAAGATGAGCTGTGTGAGAACAGCTGGTGAAGGCAGAGGGAGGGGAAACACAGAATGTACGTTCTGTAATTCAGAACTCAACTGCAATAATTCTGCTCCTTCCTCTTATTTTTAATTTATTATGTCATTTTAATTGTTTTATGAAAAAATACTTTTATAAGCAATTCTTGGCCTTAGTTCCTTTATTTTTTTAAATCAGAGATTAATCTGAATTGGATAAAAGGTGAAATTATGCCCCCATTACACTGTCATTGGCCACAAGGTGATAAGAGTGCTGAGCTGAAGCAATAACTCATTACCACACTTTGTCATTTGTAGGAAACCAGAATTCGATCTGTGGATAAGGACTCCAAGAGAAGAACTAATAACTTTTCTGTTATCAACCCTGTGTCTGGAGAGGCTGTGACACAACTTTTTGCTGCTGACAGTAGGGAAGAGCTGCATAAGTGGATGGAGGCTTTCTGGCAGCACTTCTATGATCTGAGTAAGTGAGCAGGCAGTGCTGGCATCCTGCCCTTCCAGAGGGATGTTGTGTAACATCAAAGGAATCTTTTGAACAATTTGAATTGGAATTGCCTCATAATCCTTTGTTTGCAACGATGAGAAGAAAAATGTTCTTTGGAATAATACTGGGTGGTGGTCTTAGCGATTGGAAGACAAATACTCAACTAAACCAACGTCCATGTGTTCAGTCTTGCTTTTTGCGGGAAACCGTAAGTAGAATATGTCCACCGGCCGCAAAATAATTTGGCCTCTTTTAGTGGCATTCTAGATAATTTTTAAAGGACTGCTAAATTCTCACCATTTCTTCCTCCACTGTAGTTGGGTGGGTCCACCTCTACCTGTGCACCCTATCAGTGGTTTGTAGGGTTTGTGAGTTTCTGCACAGCTGAAGCCTTTGGGCCTCAGTGGGAAGTGGTGGGGATGCAGGATTCATGTGGGGCCTTGGCTAGGATGCAGATTCAGCCAGCCCTTGCATGTAGGAACCCAGCAGTATTAGGGATTAATTAAAGAGCAATTTGCTGCATTAGGGATTATTTGATTCTGTTGGTAAGTCTAAGGTATGGTACCCCTTGCCACAAGGGAATACACTCACAACAGTCTAATCCATTCATGCAAATACACACTGCTTGCTTGAAACTGGTAGCAGCTGTAACATGATACAAGTGAGGTAAATTGATACCCTGTTTTTTTTATTTTTTATTTTTAATGCTAAAATGTTTGGAGATCTTCACTGGCTAGGGCTTTTTTGAGGGGAGAGGAAAGTGGGGGGAGAGAGCAGTGTTCAGTAAGCAATATGACTGACTTTGGTAGCCTTTGGAACAACATTTCTTACATGAAAAGAAACTCATTTTGTGTTACAAGACAACAAAATGGTATCCAAGTAGTACGCTGTGGTGCTTGTTTAACAACAAATATTAACTATAGGAACTACATCGATTACTTTGTCTTCATTTTTTCCTCTCTTTTAGTAGTTTGGCTCACAGGTTTATTGAGAGCAGAGAATAACTGCCAGTTATTATGCTGTCATTGACAAAATACAGTTGGATCCTCATAGTCATTTTCATCAGGGCAGAAAGCAGAACCAGGTCAATTAATGAAATATCAGTGTTTAGTCAGAGGCCACGCCAATGAAATCAGTGAATTGAGGTTGTCGGACCTGGGTATTGTAGTTGGTAATTCCACTCCTTTTTCTCTGAGCTATGAGAAGAGGCTCTATCAATTAAAGAAACACACCAAGCTAAAACTAGGGCATCCTCTTTAAATTAGCTGTGGAGTGGGGTGAAAGAACTACTACTTATTCATTATAGATAGAATACCCATGGATTTTTTTTAAAAGACGTTTTCCTTAGGTTCAGAAAAAATGGGTCACTTAGCATTTAAATGCCTTTTTTCTTCAGTGGTTCTAAAAATCTCTTAAAATTAATGTGCTCAGAAAACTTGGAACGATTGGTATGAACAAAGTAATTTTACTGTGTCTTGTTTTCCTTAAGGTCAAAATCTATTAATAGAAAAAGAGGTTTCCTTGTCTGCTAACAGATAAAAGGCAAGTTATCCTCTATTAAAGACAGACCTGTTCCTTCACTGTAACAGTTGTATAACATCCAGCTTGCAGTATGTTGGAGTTTGTCCCCTGATAACTTTATAAAGCTTTCTTAACCTTAAATCATGATTTTTTTTCTTCCCTGATGAATTTATACTGGGCTTGGGGATTTGAAGGCAAATTATGATATTTAATCTTTATAATATAACAGTACTGCTGGGATGCATCAATTAAAAGTAGTAGTTCATAACTTTCGTGCTAATTCAAAGGTGAAAATACTGAAAATGCATCCTGAGCTTTCCTGCTAAGCGAAAGTAAATGCTTGCTGTTTAGCATTGCTTTGGAGATGGTTTGTGATAGGAAGCTAAGGACTTCAGTTTTTTCAAGCTGAAGTGTTTAAGTTCCAGTCATTGTTCTCTTTTCTCTCTCAGGCCAGTGGAAACATTGTTGTGAAGAACTTATGAAAATTGAGATTATGTCACCACGGAAACCACCTTTGTTCTTGACAAAAGAAGCGACCTCTGTCTACCATGATATGAGTAAGTGGGATTTGTCTTTTCAAGTTGCAGGGTAATAGAAACAACATTGTCTGTATTGAGATGGCTTCTGGTGCTGATGTTGAAACACTGAGTTTTTCAAGGGCAATCCAGACAATGGAAGAGCAACACAATTGCATACCAAGGAGTTCATGCTAAATCTAAATTTGTAATAGCACAGATAATTGTATATAAATATATATATATGTATGTATTTTTACCTTGAACCAAACGATCTGTGATCTGGACTGTAACCATGGAGCCCTGGACCCATTTAAAAAAGCCACCACTGGAAATAAACGCTCTCCACAGGAGTACTATAAAGCTCAGGGAACGTTAAGGTGGAATAGTCTAGTCTAACCAATAATGCCTTCCAGTAGTTTCGTGAAATTAATTTGCTGTTCTTAACGCTATTTAAAGGCTTACCTAACTTAACTTACCTAATTATTTGGTCTTTGGTAATGATGTTGAAAAATATGCTCAGGGAACATATCTAGCTTATATTTGAGAATTTTAGTTATGCGGAACAAAATGGTATGCAGCAGGATTATTTTAATAGTTTCATTACAGAAATAATATTTACAGACTAGAAAAAGTAGGTCACTGTTTTAATGGATCCAGTGCAGTACTGGCTGAAAAACACTGCACAACTGTAAATGCCTGACTGCTTGCTGCTTGAGATTGGAATGGTGAAGATGCTCAAAATGCCGTGTGGGTCATCGAGTTACTGTGCATCAGAGCACCGAACAGCCAAAGTCCTATCTCAGCTATGAATGCAGAGCAGGAAGGCAGTAAATCAACTATATAGAAATTCTGTGAAGGTAATGCTGTTGTGTAATTCTGCTGATACTCAAATATATCAGAGTGGGGCAGAACACAAACTCTGTTTCATTCTTAATAGCCCGGTGTTTTCCTGCTTATTTACAGTATTCATAGGTAAAATCCCGTGCTTAAATTGCTTTAAAAATCCCTAATGTGTGACCTGAAATAGAAAAGATATTGCTTCTGTTTTAGAGGCTAATATTACTGCAGTGTACATAGAAAATTCAATATGAGAGATCAGAAATGGGGCAAGACGGTCTTAGAGCACATAAAGAAAAATGGTGTATGTAAAGATGTCCCGTTTTCTGCAGCCTGGAGACACAAGAATATTTAGTCATAGATGTTTCCATGGGCCTTGTGTACAACAAAATTTTCAAAGTACTATACAGCAAAATATATCTGATGTGTATATATATGTATGTGTGTATACATCTATTTGTATTACCTTATTTTTTTCCATTTTTTACTGAGAAAGAAATATCAATTCCTATCCTGTTCCCTCAATGCCAGCTGTCATGAAAACATTTGCCTCCTGTTACCTCAGCTTTCTCTATGAAAGCATATATAATCTTTTCCATTTCTTCCACTAATACTCTTAATAGTAGTCCAGGTTTCCTGAGACATAGTTAATACAGTTTTGTATTCTGAATAGCAATGAAACAGAGGAATAAAGTCATGGGTAGCATTTTAATCTTAGTTAATTGCTGTCCCTTAAAATTACAGGCATTGATTCTCCAGTGAAACATGAGGGCTTAGCTGATATCATACAAAGAAAAATCGAGGAGAGCGATGGCGAGTTCCTGCTTTGCCAGCAAAAAGAGTCTGCATCTTCCTTATGGGCTGCACTCTTTGATGGATCTCGTGAGATGGTTGTTCAGAGAAACGTGAATGCTGCAAGTCCTAACAACGGCAGAGGGAAGAAAAGAAGAGCTCCACCTCCACCCGCTGATAAGTCGCCATACAGTGCAAAAGGACAGGTGAACACTGAGGAGCTGGACAAGGAAAACTGGGAGAAGCCTGACAGCTCATCTTGTAGTACTTCTTTTGATTCAAAATTATCTACAGAAACACAACAGTTGCAGACGCCCGTTGCTGCTCCTCGCAGAATTGCTCCTTTTAGCAATATCGGTTTATCTGACCACAGGAATCCCATCTCTTTGGCTGCCAAGACAGAGCCTGAAACCAAACCAGTACCAACCCCTAGGCAGAAACGCATCACAGAAATGCTAAACTCTAGGTTATGGGTGCAGCCACAGACATAATTATTAGCTCGGAAGAGTCCTTGGAATTTGAAGTTTCTCAGCTTTATACTGTATTATTCTCAGCTTTATACTGTAACTTTTGAGTAAAAATAGATTTTAGCATATAGCTTGTAAGTATTGAGGCTAAGGTCTTGTTGGTTGTTTTGTTGATTTTGGTCTTTTAGCCAGGACACTACTGCTAGCTGCAGTCTCAGCTTTAGCCATTATTGCTAAATATGTGCTAACATGTAAATAATTGCACTAATAATGGAGAAGGGTTTCTCTCTATATCAGATAATGATGCTATTTCTGAAACAGTGTTTCAGTACTTTTCCCATGAAAAATTGACAGTGTTCAGGGTCTATCAGTGTCCCCACTCCAGGGATTTTACTGTGGCCTGCTGCCAGTCCCTCCGTTTACCCCACCTGCAGCTCCTTAACACTGGTTCAAATGGGAATTTCACACACATTCAGCACCAGTCTCTCAAAACTGGTTTTACTGGGTCCCATGCTTGGCTTCACCTGAAATATTCCTGTATCTCCCTCAACATTTGAGAGCCGCTGCTTATAAGGTACGGTACTGTGAACAGTTACTGCAAGCTTCTGAATGGTGCTGTGTGAATTTCTGGAGCAGTTCTGTCAATTTAACGGGGGGTCTCCTCAGTCCTTCCTGGTGCGTGCACTTTCTGAATGGACTGCGATGATCTTTGCATGAGCAAGAATGGAATCCATCACTATGGTTTGTATGGACTAATACAAACATATAAAAGTGGTACTGCCAATGAACACCTATTTGGGATTTCATTTTTATGTTTTTTTTCTGATGAGTGGGACTGTAGCATCACTTTGCTGCTGTGGAACTTCTCAGATAAATCTGGTAGATAGCTGGTTGTGTTACCAGTAACATGGCAGTGTTACTGGTAAACAAACAGGTTTTTTATTCCCCCAGTCGTCATTTCTGAAATAAGAGAACAAGAACTTCAGGTGAAAATACTGAATGTTGATGTTCTTCTGTCAGACTGTTCACCATTTTTGTACGAAGCATGGGTTCTTACGGTTCCTGTGTAACCTGCAGAACGTCTATTGCATGCAGAAAAGATTCTTTTCTCCCGGCTCTGCAGCTTAAATATCCAGCCCTTTCTTTGCCTGATGTGTTTCTCTCAGAAGCTGGAACTTATCCAAGAGCAAAGGTCTGCTTGCAGATTTTCCTCTAGAGCCTTAGTATTCAGACCTGCGTTGAGTCATATCAGCAACTGTATACATACGATTCATTAATTTTTTTTCTTTTTCCTAAAGTACAGATGGCTTTGGGAGCTTTACCATTTCTCTGGAAGATATTGTGTGCATGGTTGGTTGGTTTGTTTATCTGTTTTTTTTTTGTCTTGTGCTAAGCTCTTGGCTATACTGTTGTAAAGGTATCTGCTGGATTTCCTCAGTAGTTCATTGGCTGTTTGGGATGGAACTTGATGGGCAGGTTTCGTTTACAAATCCCTTTGCAGGATTAGAGCCCTCTGTTTCTAAAATGTCATTGTTCCTTCTTCATTTAATCACATTCCATTTTCCCTCAGCAACAACCATAATAATTCTTACAACAAATCACGCTGTTACTTAAGTGGATGGTTTGTGAACGGTTTATAAATAGGAACAGAAAAACTGAAGAATAACTACATGATTATGTAAATTAGACAGTCAACTAAGTGGACTGTGCAACTCTGAACAAGAAATAGGAAAAATAAACATTGAGGGAAAAAAAAAAAAGCTGCATATTTCCAAGGTGCAGCAGCAGTTTATTTGTCTTTAAATCTAGCCTTAAATGTGACTCTGCTCTGAAAGAAAGAATACCTTTATTGTGGTAACCCTCTTCCACTTAGTTGCTGTATTTCAAAATAAATCTCTTAAATATATAAGGCAAGAAGGCAACATAATGAGGATTCATTTTTAAATTCAACAAGCCATTGAATTTCAATGAGCAGTTTCTCTGTTAAGTTCAGGAGCTTTATTTTGAATTGCAACATACATATTTTAGGCCGGCATTTAATATTAAATTCTTCAAGTGATGAGAATTCACCCATGCCTCCTGTTGCAGTAGTTAATTACCCCAGGTATGTTTTTTCACTTGATTTTTCTATTTGCATTTCTAGCTCCACCTTAAGTTATTTTGGTCTTTTTATGCCTTTGATTGCTTATATTGATCTCTGTAGTATCAGCTTTTCTAATTGCTTGTGTGTAGCTATAAATCATGATTATGTCCCTTTTAACCTTATCTCTGATGAGATGTACTGAATTCCTTAACTTTCCTATGGCAATGGATGTTATCCAAGACTAATTAATATTCACGTTCTTCTCTCTACTTCTCACATATTGAAATATTTTTGTGTGACCTCTGAATTAGATGCAACGTGTCAATAGTGATCCATCGGGACTATATAGACATAATGGGATCCTCTTACTCTGATTAATACCCCCTTCCCTATTTCCTCAAAAATCACATTATCCTTCTTTCTGCAGAAGCATTACCTTGGATGCAGACTTTTATGGCTCAAGTCCTCTTCAGAGTCTTTTTCTAGAATGTGGTACTTCATCCTCTTATTGTGCTACCTTATTTTTTCTTAGAGGTATACGTTGTATTTTACCAGTGTTAAAATACCACTCATGAAGTGATCCAGATTGCTGTGTGTAAGTGACCTGTCCTCATTCTTTACTACTCCAGCAGTCTGCACGTCCTTTGCAAATTTATTGCAAGTGATTTTTACAGTTTCTTCCAGATCATTGATTTTTAAAATTGAATGCAAGGCAAGGTTTGTAGAGAGAGGTGATAAGTTTTTATTAGATCAGTGACATGAATGGGGGTGGGGAAAAGCAAACAGACAGGCCGTTGAGTTCATGTCTCTTTTTTCCCAGAACCTTTAAAAACTGAATAAGATGGAAATTCCAGGACAAACATCCATACTTCCTGCTGACTCCCTGTTAATGCTGTGTTTTGAAATTAGTTATGTCTTCAACACAATGGTCTAGTTGGATTTTTATCTAGCACAGGTGTTTTAAAGACAACGCCGTGTTCACTGGGCACACTAAGTGCTGTAGGGTGCCTGAGGATAACACCTCTGTGCAGGTGTCTTTGCACGCTGAGCTTACTGGTTCAAAGGGAAAACTGCAGCCTGTTGTTCTCCGTGAAGCCGTGTTGATTGACATTACACATCTATCCTGAAGTTAGTCTCATGTTATCCATTTCAGTGCGTTGCCCAGATCACCACTAAGCAAACGAGGCCATCAATTACCCTGATCATCCTTTTTCAGCACAGCAACGTTCTTGCAGTCCTGCGAAATGTCATGACACGGTTGAGACTTGTTAAACTAATTACACATTTAGGCTCCTGCAGCTGGAAAGGCTTCTGCTGCCGAATGCAGGTTCTGTTATTTTAAGCAATCACTGTATAATCCCTGTTATGAAGTATTGGTTGACTTCAGGTTTTAATATTTATTGTACTGACTTAGTCTTTTTTTGTTCCCTTTATGTGATGCCTTTTATTACTGCCTTCGCATCTTCTGTTCAGCAGGCTGCTTTCACTGATTACAAACTGCAGGCTGCCCGCAAACGGTGAGCTCAGCAATACAATAAAAAGTCAGTTCTAGGGAATACATTTGTACTCCGCTTTTGTCTACTCCAAAGAACATAAATAAAAACAGTAAACCCAGCAAATTTTAGGAGCGTAATTACAAGATATATCTGTGAGGAAAACTTAATTTTTTTTTGGCTTTTCTGTATAGTGACAAGTTGCAATATTTCCTTACAATACTGGTCCCTTTCTTATCATTACGAGACTTGTTCAGAAATTGAGACTTCTCCTTTGTTTCTTTCTTTAAGTTTGCCTGACTGTAATAAGGATGAATATTCAAAACAGGAATTCAATAACCAAGTCATTTGATTAGCATCTATAAACAGCAATGCAGAAAGAGGAAATAAGTCACAAAGGATGACGGGAGGTGAGCCAGCCTCCTGCCGGGCCAAGGCCTGGTGAGGCAGCACGAGGCCTATGGCTTCTCCCAGCCCTCACAGCCCATGACTCGATGCTCACATTGTGCAGGCAAATCAGTGCCTACACCAAACAGAAACGCGGTGTTGCTGCAGAGGCCCTGCACTGCTAGCGAACTGCTCAAACTGCCCAGTGTCATGCAGGGAGGACACTGGTAGCTTTGTGCATCTTCAGCTGCTGCTGCTGAGCTCCTTGTGATAAGGTACTTCTGTAAGAAACGCGTCAAGCCCGCTCTGAAAATTGTACCTGCTTGTTCTCTGCCAGCAGGAATTAATTTCCGCTTAGAAGTGATTAAGTAGTGGGATGGCAGCCTTGAAGTTGGGTGGAGCCAACAGTCAACCTGAACTTTTCTGTTAGGAAGCACAACTTAAGAGCTAGTCCAAACTTGAGTGTAAATTTCACAGAGCATGAACAACTTCTGCAGTATTGACTGAACAAAGACTCGATTTAGCAACTTTTTAGGTTGTACCTTGTGTCTTTTGCTGTTCCTGTGGTCTTGCAATGGTAGACAGTACCTTTTGTGATTTCAAAGATGTTAGCTTAAAATGTTTACATTTTTACTAATTTTGTTACTAATTTTGCAATTTTATTTTTTTTTATGGTAATTATTACAGATAGTTATTTAGTGGTGCTTTGTACTTATCTGGAAATACTGCCCTAGTATTCAGAGTTGATTTGTAATTAATGTAGATTGCCTTACCAGGAAAGTGCAGGAAACTAATGTATTGTGAAATATTAGAAGAGGAATTCTAATGTTTTGCTGCTAACATTCTGTATTTCAATTAAAATTAAAAATGTTTCTAGAGAAAAAGGGTTTTAGTGTAATTTTCTTCAGTTCTAGATTGATATCAAACTTTTCTCCATGGCTGCTGTAAAATCAGAGAACCTCTGGCTACCCTCCATGGGGCTCACATCCTCCTCTGCCTGCTGAGCGCATCCTCTGGGCTAGTACTGGCAGCAGCAAGCAGAACCGCCCTTGGTTTTGTAAACAGAAGAGAGGAAAAAAAAGTATTTAGCAGTGAGCGTTAATTGCTCAACTAATAGTCCCGTGTATCCAGTAGATTTTTGTGAACACTGAAACTTGGAAACGCTACCTGAGATGTACCTTGCTTACACACACATACCTAAATGTTTTGATTTAACTGCTTACTTCTGTCTCCTGGTCACCTGATGAAGCAGCTTTTACACCATTCCTTTGGCTTCTGGTCTCAGGCTGCCAGATTATGAAGGTGGCTTCATAATATGAACCACTGACATTACTAACANATCAGCCAGTCGTGACTCCTGTTCTCACTGGACAGAGCTCAGTGTAGTTCTGCTTGTTTAAAGCTAACCATGCTGCTCAAGTAAAAAGTATACTTTGGGCCTAATTATCATAAAAACTAATAAAAATAGAGGGAGCTATTAGACTTTTTAATTTTAGAATGTTTGACTGATTTATGAGTCCATGAAAGAAACACAGTATGGCTGATAATTGCAAGGGAAGCCAAGGCAGTTGAGCATTCTAACAAAGATCGTGGTACAGCTAATGTTGCAGTTTGCTTTAAGCGATTGTAGCAAAATAAGATTTGATGATCTTTTCACACAACCATTGCCAAATGGTTATATTGTAATCTTCCATACATGCATTACATACTCACAGAAAAGCCTGTTTGTGAGACATCAAAATAAATTGCTTTTCATAGGGAAGAAACAATCTCTCAACATTTTTATATCAAGATAGCTTTCTGAATGTTCTTTATGTACCTTCCCAAAGGGAGAAAAATTATAATAACTAGTGAAGCATCTTTTACTCCATTTTGGCTTTCCTTCTGATTTCTATAAAATTCCACAGTGGTGACAAAAAAAATACGTATATAATTTGGAGATGATGGCCTGTCTCACCTGAGGTTCTTGCTGATAGTGTCCAGCATCACCTGTGTTAGAAGGCAGCCCAGGAATACTGGCACAAGAAAATTGCAGAGTTGCCATCCATCCATAAAAATAAGTAACTAGACTTATTAACTGCAGTCTCTTACATGCAGTCACAGGAAACCTTTTGTGCTGTCACACTGCACATATGTATCTTGACAAATATGTAGTGGCAGTAAAAGGTTAAAATGTATATAGTTTAAATTTACTCACGTTTTGCTATCTTCACTTGCCACGTTGAACTTGCGACTTCGCAGGATCACAGAATGGTTGAGTTCAGAAGGGACCACTTGGGATCATCTAGTCCAACCTCCCTGCTCCAAGCAGGGTCACCGGCAGCACGTCGCCCAGGATCACATCCAGGCGGGTTTCCTCTCTGGGCAGCTGTTACAGTGCTCTGTCACCCTCACAATGAAGAGGTTCTTTCTCAGGTCCAGATGGAACTTCCTGTGTTCCAGTTTGTGCCCGCTGCCCCTCATCCCGTCACTGAGCATCACTGAAAAGAAATAATTTTATTTCCAAAGTTTAAAATTTGTACATTTTTCTGAGAGGGAAAGAGCCAGTAGTAGTCTCATAGCAATGGTTGGGGCTTTTTTTTTTTTTTTCTTGTTTTGTCACTGGTAGTAAAGGTGGTACCAATATCTCAATAACCTCACTTAGGCTTTTTTCACCCTGATGGCAAATGGTACCGGTCTTTTCATCTCTCTTTGGATTATGTGTTTAATTTTCTAATTAGCGTCTTATTTCAAAATCCCACACATATTTTGATTATATCTTCCTTAAGATTGGTGCTCAGAGCTGAACACAGTTCTAGCTCAGGGGTGCTCTTGGATTACAAGAACATAATATTTTAGATAGTATTGCCTCCGCTTTAGCTGCTCTTTCTGCCTTAGTGAAAAACAAATGTTTCCATCGATCTATGGTCAGAATCATCTGTTCTTAAATAAGACCTTAGGAAAGAAAAGAGTATTCTAGCTCTGCTCTAGTGAACTTAACAGTCAACTTACAAATTTCTCAGTAGCAGGAAAAAATGTGGATGTGAAGTTGTCACAAGTAAGACGCTTTGTCCATACAACATTTGTTTTTCAGATGGTAGCAGCTGCTATACTTCCTTTGTTTTTGCGTGATCGTTATTCTTCAGTCCATCATGTCTGTTCACAAGGGTTGAGAGTTTTTAAAATAAACTGAAGACAATTTAGTGGACCTTCTCCTGATGTGAATGTATCAGCTGGAGTCACGAGAGCTGGCGTACAGAGCTGCCAGACTCAGCCCGTTTATCTGGCTGGTAGGAAAATCTGGTGCGGGGTGCTGCTCCCTTGATGATAACATGGGAATGCATTTTCTCTTGACTACTCCAAGGAAGCACATAAAATGGAGAAGAAAGGGATGAGAAGGAACATCATCTTGGCGTCTTTTCTCCTATTGATCCAAATCTGATCACAGTGGATTTGCCTAGGGAGGTAGGAGGGACAATTCAAGCACAAATTACACAGTCAGAGCACACTGGTCATGTCCCAACGTTGCTACGGCTGGCTGCAATGCTGTGCTGTGCTGTGCTGTCAGCACCCAGACCCGTTCCTCCTGTAGTGATGCAGCAAGAGCCTCTGCAATTGCCAGTGCCCCTTTGGTGGGTGAGGAGGCACAGCAGCTTCTGTAATTTTTGTTATTTTAATAAGAGTTTGTGTGTTTAATACATGACAATTTACTCATGACCTCATTAGAAAGGTTCTTAAATACAGGCTTGATCGTTACCTGTCAGTAAAGGCCAGCCTGTTTCTTCAGGCAAACTCAGTTCTATCCTAGCTCCTACCAGAGCCAGTTCTGCCTACAGACTGGTGCACACTTTTCCATGTATCCATTAAAATAATTGTATCCTTCCCTGGGAAGTAGAGTTAGTGACTTCCAAGCCCTAACGCATAACCCACTATTTACATTTTTGATAAGAACAAAACAGAACAGATCAGTCTGCTGCTACTCTTACATCTTGCTAGATTGGTTAGCGCAAATATCAGCAACAGTTCATTTACTTGCCTTTTTCTATGTTGTTCTTTCAGTAGGGCAAATTCTGTCACACCATGCCTGAAAAAAAAAAAAAGAAGAGCCAATTATTTAGTCAGGCTTCATCTTTCTGCTATTCAAGCATTGAAGAGAGCCAAGGGGTTACTCCAGAAACAATTCTCATTTGAATCAGGGTATGGAGTGACAAGTGTATAAACATAAGGCAGTTGCCCATACTAAAAGCCAGTGCAAGGCTCACTTGCATTTCACCTTAAGCTTCCTCCGACTTTCCTCCTTACTCCTCTCCTGATTCCAAAAGGGACCGAGAGATGGAGAGAAGCTTAAAAAATAGACGGAATTGAAGTTCTAATTTCTACAGCAATTAATCGAACAGAAGTATTTTTAACATAAGAACAAGGCAGTTTTGGAAAGATGACCATTATGAGGAGTTCTATGTGACCCACAGCAACCCAGTTCGGATGTTTTCAGAAAAGCCATCTGATACTTCACTGCCTTTCAGCTTACCAGGCAATTTTTTCATCTTGTTGTAGTGACAGTATTCAGAGATGATCCTGTTTGGTCCTCAAATTTCAGTTTTGAAGTCCCTTTCAAGAACAGTTTTGTTCCTTTGAGCTCTCCTTGCCTTTTGGAGTCCTGCAGGAGTCAGTCCCTGTGGGCAGGAACATCCTGAACCGCATCTGGATCGCTGGCCCCTAGAGATGCACGTGTATGAAACATCCTTGCATCAGCCTTTACAGCAATGTTGAGACCTGACCGTGCTCATTTGCTTGCCCTTTAAGCAGCATTCAACTCCCACCATCAAATTAGATATAAATTCTGGTTTTGATAAACTGAAGCTGTAAGGAACAACCGAATAAACAAGCTTTTCCACAGCTTCCTTCTCTGCCCCAGCCCGGTGTCTCAAGGTGTGATGTGAGCATCCGTGCTCCCCTGGAACGGGACTGTGGCTAACAACGCCGGATTCCCTCTTGGCGTTCCCATTCATGTGTTCTGTCAAACCACATTTTCTTTGATTTTATCAAGATCTTCTTGACTGTGATCTTCAAAGCAATTAATTCAGTGTTCCATGATTGCAGCTGCTGAATAATTGTTTGTTAAAGTATTTTCTTTCCCAGGCAAGAGATGTAAAATAGTTGCTCTCCTCAATAAACAACTTGTCAAATGTGATTAGTTAATGGACCTGTAATCACGCACCAGCATAAAGGTAAGGATTTGGTTAAGTGCTATGTGAAAATGCATATTTAAATTAAAGGTATAGGAGAAGATTTTCCCATAGGAAATCTTGCTGCTAATGCTGAAATAGACTATTTGCCATTCATCATGGTTAACTACAGACCATTAATTAAAGAAAACAAGAGATTAGCCATCAAGCATTTCAAATTAAAGATGCATTGATTGTTTGAGTGACTTTTAAGTCGCGACAGGAGATGCGGTTAGTGCGCAGGGCCCCGTGCCTGAGCCAGCCTTCCCCTGTAAACCGACACGCAGAAGTAAAAGCTGTTCAAATTAGGGTCAAGATTTACTGGCCAGCCTTAAGCTCCAGGAGCCTGAAATCTGATCCTGGGCTCCTAGTCACCAGCCCTGCAATTCTCTGCATCCTTCCTGGTCAGATGCGTGCTGAGAAGGAGGACACAGCCGAACAGAGGACTCCAGCTCCATGTCTTGTGGCAGAGAGGGAACGTCTCATTTTTGGCAAGCAAATGCTAAATTCCAAGGTAATGCAGTTACAGTGAATGCATATTAAAGGTCAGAAAGCTAATTAATTTGCTTGTTCTTATCTCTAAATATTAAATCTACCTTTCTGCCCATCCTTTGGAAGAAACCTCAAGCAACCCTGCTGAAAGCCAAAGCCCCCTGACATGGAATCTTGCAAGGATTGGATTTTTTTTCCCCCCTCTTCTCACTTGGGAAATGTACATTCAGCTATATCAGTTCTTAAAAGTGTGTTCCTTGCCAGAGGAAAAAAAAAAAATCTGTTAAAAGCTGTATCTATTATAGAAATTTAATTCTCCATTTGGGAATTACAAGCAGTAATACAATAATAATAGTTGTTGGTTACCACACGCTAATTTCCAACTATTTGAGGCAGCTGCCTTCTGCTTTCTGTGCACTCTCTTAACGTCACACTCCAATATAAAGTGAAATTACTCTAAGCTGTCTGTCAGATTTGACTATTCTTTTAAAATTATGTAGCTGTTACTTACATCATGTAAGAGCGACTGGGGGAATTTAATTACTAAGGCACATACGAAAAATAAGACTTCAAATCTTCAGCTTGCAACCGGCAAGTAATTACCCACCTACCTGCTAGTGAGAGAAGGCACCAAGGCACGTAACGCTGGGCACGGGGCACGCCAAGGCCACTGCACCCGTGACATGCACGCAGGCTACGGGGTGTTTGCTAGTAAAGCAGGTTGCTAAGTACAACTCCTCTCTGCTAAAATACACCTTTCTGACAGGCCCAGGTCCTAAGAGTATTTCAAGGTGCCAGTCCTTCTGTATGTGTGCAGATTAGCCAAATCATCGCATAACCATGTCCATAAACACGTATAAATACGTAAAATTGTATCATCGTACAATCATACACGTAAGCATTCAGTAACCACAGGGCTCCAGCAGCTGGAGGTGGGTGATGCAGGTGGCCAAATGTCAGTCACAAGGCTCGCAACAACATTCAAGGAGACATTCAAGGCCAGGCTGGACCAAGCTCTGAGCAACCTGATCTAGCTGTAGATGTCCCTGTACGCCGCACAAGAGTTGGACTAGATGACCTTTAAAGGTCCCTTGCAACTCTAAGGATTCTGTGATTCCCTAAGCCAGTGCAACCCTGACTAGCACCAGGGCACTCCTCCAGGTGGTGCATACAGGAGTTTCCTTGAAGGCTGCTTGCTGAAGCCAGGGCTGGATTGCTGCTGTGCCTGCACACTGCCTGTGAGCTGCTCTCGTGCTGGTTAGCACGCACCAGGCGGTACCAGACAGAGCATTTTAATTCTCCCTCACTGGAGAGAGGAAACTTTTAACAAGAGCATGGTTAACAAAAAAGAAAAAAAAAAAAAGAATAACAACAAACCTCAAACCTCAGTGAAAGTGAAACGATGTCCATTTATGAGAATGTCTATGAATTCCTTGCATGCACTCCTCCCAGGATTACAGAAGTTGCAGCACGGTGCATGGCCATTAATGAACACTGCCACGGTCAGACGTTCACTGATGCCACATGGGAGCTGGAGACAGCGCGGGCAGCCACTTCGCCAGGACGAGCAGACCCCAGGCCCAGCAGCCTCTCCATGAGCCACTCTCTGGGACTGCTGCGGGAGGGATGTGCAGGAGACAGGTGAGTTTGTTGGGGTCTGTCAGCCTGCTCTGGTCAGACTTGATACCTATATCTAGGTACAGACAGCTAGACAGATACACAGAGTGAAACAAAGACACAGCCAAAGCCACGGCAGAGTAAAAAATACGCTTTCTCACCAACCTGAAGCCAGTATTTGGGTAAATCAAAGTTTCACCAAGAAAATCAAATAGATCACATTCAGCAGTGCTCACTGCAGCCCTGAAGAGCAGCACCAGGCTCTTGCCTTCCTTTCCTCACAGTGTTGATGCTGACAGTCACTGAAATCCTGCTGGCCAGCTGTCTCACCATGGCTGCTCACACAGTCTTCCCATGCTCCTACAGCAGTGAGCACAAGCCACGCTGCACTGAGGGTGTCCCCAGTCTGCTTGAAATTAAGGCTCATTGGAGCACATGTGCTTTAGTACCAAGTTCCCTGCACAGCTGTGGGTGGGTGCAGGTGTCAACAATTGGCTAATGTGGGTAGCAGGAGATGGGAGAAGCCATGAAGAGTTGGTTGTAGCAGGTAGAGATGGGTAGATCCCCTACCTGAGCACAGGAATGCCTTACCTCTTGCAAACAGAGGCTAGTCCTGGTGCCCACCTATCCAGATGCTGCCAGTGGCACACCCAGAGGCTGCATGGCTGACCAGGGTAGCACAGAGAGGGCTTCCTGAGAGGGTAAGGAAGCCAAATGGACAGGAACATTTATGCATGTATTTTTTTGGTGGACAGAATGATTGTCCTCTGATCCCACCAGAAAAGAACAGAGGAACAGACTTTCCTGTTGCAAACCCACTGGATAGTTCTCATTGCTACTGGCCACAGACCTTGCTAGTGTGTGTCTGCCTGTGTGGAGAAGACGTGGATGTTGCAGGGAAATCATCACTGCCGATGGATCAGGGCCAAGTTATCTTCCATTGTTGAAGTACTTCACCACTATTTATTACATTGACCTTGCTGTCTGTGCTCTTGGTTCTCCCTCTCTTCCTCAGCACCCAGAGGCTACCAGCAGCTTGCTGTGCCTGTACAGACCACAAAGCCCCTGTGCAATGAGGCTGGGTGTATACAGCAGGTGTGCATACAGCAGTACAGTGGAATTTTTTTTTAAAAAAAAACATTGTTTTGGGAAAGAATAACAAGAAAAATTAAGAACATACCCAAAGGCAGCTACTCCAGACTGAGGAGCAGGTTTGAAGAGCACAGCCTTGGCACAGTACAGGCTGTGGCAGTGGAAGGGCAGGGCAGGAGCACAGCCCCTGGCTGGCACTGGGCTCCGGGTCACCTTGTTTCTTAATGTGAAATACTCACTGTGCAGCTGTAAACCCTTTGCGTCTGATCCATATGGAGATTCAGCCTCATTCTGATAGCTCGCAGCTCCTGCTGCCCTTCTTGGGATGTTTGTTACCCAGCCCAGGAAGGACCTCTCTGAAAAGCCACCGCTGGACAGCGCTGGGGACTGCTGGGCTCTGTCCTGCTGACTCCGGTCCTTTTATCCTCAGTGTCCTGCAGAACGCACACCTGATGCAGGCAGAGCAGACAGTCGATAGGTGCCATAGACGAGCTGCTTAGCGGCCCTCCGTCTGAACTTGGATAAATCATTTGACCTCCTTCTGCCTCCGTCAATCCCGCTGTAAAAGTAGCTTAGTGCTGTGCTCAGTGAGGAGCAGATGCTCCTTCCGAGCAGCACCATCCTGCCTCAGCTACCAGGGGATAAACAAACAAACAAACAAACAAACACACACACACACCCTGCTTCGGAGGCCAATTTCTTCAGTGCTGCGGTTCTGACCTCTTTTGCTCTTTATAGCTGCTTTGTACAAGTTTGGAAAGGAGCAGTGCTGGCAGCAGCCTGGTACAAGACCTGGTTCAGTTCTGGAGCCTGGCCACACCAATGTGGATTTGACTGATCTCACCGAGGTAAACTCATCATGTAGTAGGTTGTTGTCAGGCTTTATTTATTTCAAATTTGGTTTATATCCGTTATTGGATAATATTTGATCAGGTTTCAACATAGCTCCAGGTGAGAAAACATAATCCTCCACCTCCATCTCTTCTTGCTTTTGTATTGGACAAAACCACAGCTAAAGGAACGATCTGCTTGGCCTCGTTCAAAACCTGCTGTTAAGAGCAACGTGCAGCACTTTTTGTCCATACAGCCCCCTCTCGTTCTTAGGCAGGAAACAGAATTTTACTGTGAGATTATAAGGTGCTGAGACAAGGAGCTTGTAATGCAAAAACAGGTGGATGCTCAGCCACAGCACGGTTCTGCAGTGCACTCTGGTTCTGCTGATGGGTGAAACTTCTCATAAACATCAAAAGACAAAAAGCGCCTGAAGGAACACACAGTCCTCACCTTTGGGTTTCTCTTTGTGCTCTGCACACAGGTTACCCACAGCCCACAGCCACCTCGGTCACACGGTGCAGCTGCGTGGGGCAGCACTACGCCCAGGCAGAGGTTTGCTCCTTTGCAGCTCCACTCAGAACCCAACAGAGATTTCAATATCTTTTTTCCTCTCTTTTAAGCTTTGTTCTGAGTATTTAATGCTGCAAGATAAGGCAGCAATGCATAAGCACAACACACAGACCAAAGTAGGGATGATGAGACTCAGCATTTCCTGATGAAAATGAGCACCTCCAGCCTGCACCTCAGGCAGCAGCCCAGGCATGGGCACACACTGGAGGCTGCAGCCAGGACTGCCTTACTGCCCATAGATCACAGCCTTCACACGTGGCATTGAAACAACCCTTTAGAATAACCTTGGAAAGAGGAAGGTACCTTTAATGAGCCATAGTCAAGTCCATCCCTGTAGGAGCCCATCTTGATATTAGAAGTATTTGGAGATTCTGATGACAATACGGGAATGATGGATTGAGGAAATCCTGATGAAAACAAACACTAGTGGCAATATCTGAGGAGTGCTGCTCAGCACAAAGCAGATACGGATGACAGAGAACAACAGGCTGCAGCCAGAAATCTGGAGTCTCTTTGTAACCTAAAGGCAAACCAAGTACTGCAGGAAGGAGCTGGTACAAAGCCATCTTCCCGCAGGCCCAGGATGGTGAGGCTGTCCCTGGCGGGATGCTGCTGCTCAGGCTGTGCTGGCAGACGGGCAGGACTGATGCTACTCATGGCTGCACCACTCATTTGCAGAAATACAGATGGACCTTTTTACCTAGTTTCCCTGATGGCAAATGTTGGGTCCTCAGGATGTGAGAGGTTAACAGAAATCCCCTTTTCTGCGTTATTTTGTATTGGTCTCACTTTCTTGCTTACAAGACATGTAGAAAATGATTTTTCCCATCCTCCAGCTGGCGTGAGGCAAGGCGCAGGGCCCTTCCATGCGTGCGGCAGCGGTGCTGAGCACACATGCACTCTCTCTGTGCGTTAATGCTCTATGTAAATCAATATTTTCCACTCCCTATCGATTGCTTTCTCCATCAGAAATTCAGCTCTCATCTATCCACAGTTCCTCGAACGCTGTGGGCAGCTGGGGAACGCGGCTGGGAGGACAGCAGCACCCAGGCAGCTGAGCCCAGCGGCTGCAGGACAAAGCGGTACGCTGCAGCACTTGGCCACCCTAATTTTCTAAGCTTGACTTCCCATGGAAATGCGACTTACGCAGTCGTGGTGTATTTCTGTGTGTGCCTACGCATTCCCAGTTGTCTGTGGTTTTCTCCCAGAGAAATTTTGCAACTAGCACTAGCCGTATGCCCCGGCAAGCCCCAGGGGCAGGGGAGCAGCAGCACAGAGGTGAGCAGGTTTCCATGGGCATTAGGAAGATGCCCAGGCAGGGCACTGCCCGGCCAGTGGGCTCCAGCCACCTCAGATTCATGTTTTCCTGAATCATAAGAAATCAGAAGTGCCGCAGATTTGTTGTACCTCTTTTGTAGGTCACCTTCAATAAAAATGTTAATAACGCTCGCTATCTGTATATCTGAAATCCAACACGGTAACTCTGTAATTCACTGTCTTTATCGGCCTTCTTTAATGTATAATTTAATGCCTGTATAACTATTTTGTTTGGGTATGACTTTCAGAATTACGACTAAAAAAAATCTGTATGCTAGTTAACTACATTTTATGGAAAGTATTTCTTTCATGTTATTTTAAAACCGTGGAGCCTGGGGAAGAGTTTTATGGACCACAGAACCTCGCAGGGTAGTTAATTTCTGTTTGAGCTGGTTTCTCTGCTATTTTAAAAAGTGCCATCAAGATCATTGCTATTTCTCTTGGTTGGGTGCCAGCTGACTGTTCCGCAGTTGCGACACATCCTCGTGCTGTTCTAAGCGGGCAAACAGCAAGCACGGGAGCTGAAAGCTGAGCTGGCAGCATGGCGCCCAAATGCAGGCCCTGCAAAGGAGGCAGCGAGTGTCCCTGTCCCAGGGAGCCTCTGCGGGACGTGAGCTCAGGAGAGCTCCTGCAGCAGGGCCTTGTGCTGCCAGCACAGCGCGGTGCTCCCTGCAGCATCTCCTGCAGCCTGGGAGGGCTCTCCCGAGTGGAGAAAGGGCGTGGAACAGCCCTCGCTCCCTGGGATGAGCAGCCCTCACGCTGTGATACTGAGTGGGGGACAGCAAACACCCCATCTCACCATTTTTTCCCCCGTGTTCTGATGGGCATGAACTATTTCAGCCAGGTAACACGGGAAAAAACAATGATGACAAAGCAGCTCCTGTGCCCTGTGCCGCTGGTTGCCACCCCAGCTCTCCTCCAGCATGGAGCTGGGGCTGCAGCCACCGCCATCCTGTGAAAGCTGCGCTCTTCCTGCAGGCAGCAATAGGGTCTCGGTCACGTGTGTGCTGCAGACTCAATGGAGCATGTGGGTCCTCGTTGTGTTTGCATTAGATCAGAGTAAATGCTCTCTGCTTTAAAAGCAGTAATTGGGTGGTTAAGATGAGCCCTAGGCAAGCTCAAGCTACGCACTAAATATTCTGCCTTTTGTTTCATAATGAATTATTTTGTGTATCTAAGCAAAGCGTTTTTTGGGTCTTTTCTCTGCAGTTTGTTTCTAGCCTACTTGTGGGTGTATGTTGAAATCTTTGCCTTTTGCTTATGAGGTCAAGTGCTTTAATCAGGAGCAAAAAAATTGCATGCTTCAATCCTAAATTCTCTGTGTGGCTGCCAAATATAATTAGAAACAAATGGCTTTACTCCTCATTTGAAAGCTCCACAGACATTGGGGGGAAGGGGAGCTTTCTTTGCTGGCTGTGTTTTGGGGAGCTTGCAAGCAAACACACCACCATGAAAAGACTCAGTGAGGGGGAGCTCTGTGCTCGGGGACCTGGGGCTGGCAGAGCCCCGCTGGTGGGGGATGTGTGGTGGGAGTGGGCAGCCATGAGGGAGAGCACCCGCAGGGTGTGGGGGCCTCCAGGTGTGTGCTGGGCTGCAAGGACCAGGGTAGCCCGTGGGGCTGCACTGCTGGGGCACTGCTCAGCAGCAGGCTCTGTGCCAGCTCCACACGCTGCCTGCCCAGAGCAGGGTTTGGGCTGGGCCATGCTACAGGAGCAGGGGACACAGGGGACACAGGCCACCTGGGGATGGATGCGACTTCAATGCCACTTGCATTTGAAATGGTGGTGTAGATGCTTGCTATTGAATTTCAGACCTGCTTTTTTGCTCAAGCTTCACACTGCAAAGCTTCAGATGATGTTACATGTTAATTAAGTGATCCTTTCACCTGCCCTCCTGGCACCCCACCCCACCGTGCTGCTTTCCCCCTGCCATGAGACGCAGTCTAACAGATCACCTTTAAGGCCATTCATAAAACGTACCCAAAGAGTTACTGTGTAGCTGAGGGTTTCCCTCTGCCTTTCCCCTCTGCTCTCCCCTTCCTTAGCAGCAGCTCCCTCTCAGTGGCAGTGACAGAGCGCAGGCCCTGCCATGGCTCCTGTGTGAGGAGCACGATGTCTGCCCCCAGGATGCAGCCCCATCCTCAGCATGGTCAGCCCTGAACAGACAGGGACATGGTTCCCCCTCTGCTGCCTCCAAGAGTGAGGGGAGCTGCTCATATGCCACTGTTTGGAAGCGACAGCCTGGTTGTTTTAAACAGCAAATAATTTTGGTGCTAAAATGGTGAAAGAGTCTCTCGCTGCTCCGCTAAGAAGTTCTGCAGCAGCGCCTTACAACACGGCGTCACCTCACGGCATCGTGCCACCTCATGGCATCACCTCACAGCATCACCTCACAGCACTGTGTCACCTCACAGCATTGTGTTACCTCATGGCATCACCTCACAGCACTGTGTCACCTCACAGCATCACCTCATGGCATTGTGTCACCTCACAGCATTGTGTTGCTTCATGACATCACCTCACAGCACTGTGTCACCTCACGGCATCATCTCATGGCACTATGTACCTCATAGCACTGTGTCACCTTGCAGCATCACCTCATGCCACTGTGCACCTCACAGCATGGCTCTGAGGCCCAGCATTGCCTTGCATCATCACATCACCTCACAGCATCACCTCACAGCATGGCTCCTCAGCCCAATAAGGCACCATGTCACCTCACAGCACGGCTCCTCAGCCCAATAAGGCACCATGTCACCTCACAGCATGGCTCCTCGGCCCAATAAGGCACCATGTCACCTCACAGCATGGCTCCTCGGCCCAATAAGGCACCATGTCACCTCACAGCATGGCTCCTCAGCCCAATAAAGCACCATGTCACCTCAGAGTGGCTCTTCAGCCCAACAAGGCACCATGTCACCTCACAGCATGGCCTGGTGGCACAGAGTGGCCCGGCGCCCACGCACTCACCTCAGGTGGGGCACAGCCTGAGGGTGCTGCAGGGCACGCCTCACACCCACCACACACCTGCCCTGAGGGTCATCCCGAGACATCACTGAGGGGATTTTTTCCCCCTAATTAAATTTCAGAGCAAAATTAGCAAAAATTGCAAGTTTTTTTCCTCCTTTTCTTACCTTTTTTCCTCCCTGCAGGAGAGCTCCATGCACACTGCACCTTGTCCCACAGCCGCCCCTCCATAAGGTGAGGCGGGGTGGGGTGGGGGGCACCGCCCGGCTGTGAGGGAGGGGCTGCTGCACTGCTGCCTGCTGCGTGCTTTGGTGCTCCTCACTGGGAAAAAGCAGCTCTGGAGCAGCTCTGTCTCTGCAGGAGGAGGAGAAAGATTTTTTTTTATTTTTTTTTGGTGATTCAATCTCAAAGGAAACTTTTTTTTTCTTTAATTTTCTGTGTGTGCTGAGGAAAACCCTTCCAGGTCCTTCAAGCGCACTCTCCCCCAGCACTGCCAGGTTACAAACCCAGCTGCTGTACGGTGGGCCCTGAGGGCACTTCTGGCAGAGCAGAAGCAGAGGCTGGAGAGGCTGTGGCAGTGCCACTGCTAGTGCTGTGTCCCCAGAGGGCTGGCAGAAGGGAGATGGTCCCCAGGGCACCCACAGAGGGTGGCCCATCCCATGACACTGCAGGCTCATGTCTCAGGTAAGACACTAGATGGAGCATGTAACATTTTTAATGCTTTTTTTTTTTTTTTTTTAATAAACCCCTAAAGGACAGGTTGAGGAGATAAATGAGAAGACAGTGGAAGCTGAAGCGGCTCTGGTGGTCGCTCTGTCACCTCTCACCCAGGACATCCAGCCAGCCGCGCGTTCTCCTGTGACAGCACGAGGGGCTCTGGCAGCAGATGAGCCACTGACACGGGGCTGCAGGCCCTTGCTCCAGGAAGGTGCCTGGTGTTCCTGGAAAGCTGCAGGAGCGTGCTGCCTGCTCCAGTGAGGCTCACCTGCCGTGCTCCTACCAGCAGCAGAAACTTTATAACATGTTTTCCTGGAAATTGGCAGTGAGTGCAGCAGGGAGCTGCTGCTCTCCAGCCCGGTAGGGGTGGGCTCTGACTCTGTCAGTGAGAGCTGCACTGAGCAGAGCAGCTGAGGCTTTCAGACCCAGGGGTGGCTGCGAGTTGCTGTGATGATCACAGAGCCCTTCCCAGGGGCAGCCCTGCCCTCCCACAGCCCTGAGCCAGCTGTCCAGGGGCAGCTGAGCCCCAGAGAGGTGCCCATGTCCCCGCAGGTGACGTTAGCACAGACCTGTTCCTCGGCTCTGCCAGCTGGGTGGCTTGGGCTGCTGCCCTCTGGGGATGGGCTGCTTCCACCACGAGCACCCCTGCAGCTAAGGTAAAGGCCAGAATCCGTGTCCATGTCCCCCTCACCTCCTTCAGTCACACAGGTGGATAGGATTTTCAGTAGGAGGAAAGTAAAACTCTTCACTTTGCAAAGGACAGAAGCTTTGCTAGAGGGTCCTGTCTTCTCCAATAGCTGCTGGGGGAATGGCACACAGCATGGCTATTTACTGTTGGTCCTGATATGAGAATGAGGAAGCACTGTAGAAAATCATCAGGTTAAACCACAGAAAGGCTTGTTCTGCTGGTTCACACACACTGCATACCGAAACCGTGGCCATCACTGCACAGCCTGCTCTGGAGAGAGAATGACTGAATGAGGAGTCAGACTTCAAAAGAGGAAGGAGCGCTGCCAAGGGCCATTACACACGGGCTGACCACTCACTGGCTTGGGCAGCATCTGGCTGGGACCCTGCAGCTGCCCAGGCCATGGGTGCTCACCCCATCCCAGGCAAACCCAGCCTGCACTCAATGCGGGTCCACAGTGCCCAGCAGCACTATGGTGCTCCACATGTGCTGAGAGTCAGCCTCATCCCCCATCTGGTTATTTCCTTTCATTTCCCCGCATACGCAAGAGTTGCTTTTTTTTTTCTGACTTTTCCTCAACTACAGCACATATCTGGAAGCCTCATCTAACGGTAACGTTGGCCTGCTCTCCGCTTGCCTGCCTGCAGCGTGGCTGGAGGAGCATCCCCAGTGTATACTCCACATCACTGTGCCATTACCATGAGTCGTGACTCATGGCTTGCACTATGCTCGGGGATGGTAGGAGGGAAAGAGCCACTCAGGTGCTCTCGCTAGGGCTGCAAATGTCCTCTCCTGTGCGTGGGAGAAACCTGCAGGTGCAGGGCTCCCAGGCTCTGGGGATGGGGATGGCTCTCCCACATCCCCACAACTGCAGCACTAAGCCACGGCCCAGGGCTGCAGGGCACCTCTGCCCATGTTCTGTGCCAGGCGGTAGCCACACATTCCTGAAATGCAGCCAAGGAAATGATTTTCCCGGCTGAGGAGGATAGGAACAACCCAGCACTCCGACTGAGCTCCCTGCACCACAGCTTTCGCCAAGGCTGCCAAGTTAAGAGGGGATGTTGGACCCAGCAAGGAACAGAATGTAAATTAATCTTACTCGGTGGTTGTTTACTGTCATCAACAAAATCACCAGTTAGCATCCAACTGCAAAATCTTGCTCTTGGTGGAGCTGAGAAGGACAGAGGGTGATTTTCAGGCCCCAGTGTGAGCCTGCCACACCAGTGGGAAAAAGTCCTGCACTGAGATGCAAACGGAGCAAATTTTCTGGAGAAGACACTGCCCAAGTGTGAATGTTGTCCCAGCCAAAGCTGCCCCTGCAGTCAGCCTGACTGAGCCACACTTTAATGCAAGCACACTGCGAAAATAGAGGGGCACTGAAGATCTTGTCTCTTCCTCCTCTAGGAAATTGCAAACTTCCATTTCTTTAATCTAATCATTTGCAGGAGGGATATTTTCTCTAGAAAAGCCAATATAAGAGGGCTGAAAGGTCGGATGGGATAATATGTAATCCATTGCGATAAGCGCTGTTTACAGAATTATTAATCAAACACAAAAGGGAACAGATAGTAACATTTTTTATTAAATATTACAGTGGATCAAAAAGTACAAAATATCTTTTGCCTGCTATGTGATTGGGAAACTATTGGCACATAATACAGTATCAAAAGCATTAATAAGTACAATTTGGAAAACATACAAAAATTGAGTGTTTATAGTTGGCTCAGCTTTATTTCTGGTAGTGTTTAAACTAACGCAAAGGTTACTCAATAACCTTTTAAATGGGAAACTATATAATATTACTGGGCCATTTTTATATATACAAATCATCACCTTACAGAGCATATAGGCTACATAACTTGAATCACAAAAAGTATACAATATTTACAACAAAAGAAAGTTAAAAAAGTATAAACAGCTAGTAGATTATGCTGCCATTATTAGAACATATTTAAAACTATGGGTCCGGGGGAGGAGGAGGAAGAGAACAAGTGAAGCATCGACCACATTTACAGCAAACACCACCCTATGTGCTCACGGTAACAGTTCCCATGCTGCGGGCCTCACACCAGGGCAGGGATTCCTGTTTCTCGCTAACATTGTGACAACTGGGTGAGCACTGCGGAGGAGGACAGTGTGTGACGGAGCACCCTGGCAGCCCTGGGAGCATGGCAGCACAGGAGGCACAGCCCTCGTGCCCCACCAGGCCCTGCCAAGCCAGCTTGTCCCAAACTGGGACACACGGCCTCCCAGGCACTGGTGCACCAGGCAAACGTCTCACACAGCCAGACAGACCTGCAAAATGCTCAGCCCAACCCCTGTGAGGAGCGCTGCACCGACAGCCAGGCGCTCCTGCCGATCTGCTTGGTGAAGCCAGGCTCAGCCTGCAGCCAGAAGGCACACGCGAGCTGCGGCTGCTGGGCCGTTTCCTCGTAATCTCACAACCTTTAGCATCCCAAATGAATCCTGGACACAGTGCGTTCCGCTTGCAACATTTCTTGGAACTGGTTCTTGGTAAATAGATTTATGACTCTATTGCCAATTAGATTCCACAGTTTCCTTTACAGACCTATCAATAACAATGGTTTGATTGCACAAAGAGAGGCTTGTGCAATTTCATTCAATAATAAGGCCCCTTGAACTCAAACTATGCAAACAAAGTCCCATTTAAGACATTAAAAAAAAAAACAAAAAAAAAACCAAACTCTTTTCAGCCAATGGAGAATTCAATAGCCTTGTGAAAGATTTCCAAGATTTATCTTAAGAGTTCTTAAACAAACAATGCACCCCTTCTGCTGGGGCCTTACGCTGCTGTCCCATTTGTCCCGTTTCCCCAGCACACAGGAGCCTCCCCCCTGCTCGCCTCCCTGGCCCCGCGCAGCGTTAACTCTGCATCACGACAGCTACGACCAAACTCCAATGTGATGTAACCAAAGGGAAAGTGGACGCTCTGCATAAACAAATGCGCAAAGCCAGGACACATTAACTAAAACAAGAAAGAGAAACGCTCGCTTCACCAAACACGCAAGCTCCTCTTTGTGTTTGCTGTAGATTCTCATATTCTCCCCCTGTCCCCCCACCCTCCTTCCCCACACCCGTCCCCAAACCCCTGATTCTCACATAATTCAGATCTAGTGCAACTTTACTAGAGATGTCCTCAATGTTATGGCCTCTGCCCAGCTGAGCCTGCGGTCCTGTTCCTGTAAGATCTGTGGAGCAGCAGGATGCTCTGCATTGGCACATCCATGTTCTAAGTTCTACTAGTCTGTTTATCGATCAATTAAATATAGTTTTACCACAGGAATATAAAGTATTGAATTGAAGAAGCTGGATCTTTAACAGTAGACGAGTATATTATTCTGGTTTCCACCTTTGGATATTAACTATGATACATTATATATTGTATTTGGCTTCATATCATGGGAAAATTTAATGACATGCCTAGCATGCAAAGTGTTTCTTAGTAGTTTCTATGTTTGTTTTCATATCGATTATGCTGTCTCTGAACAGTAACTGAGATGGTTTGAATCACAACCAATTTTCACATTGTAAAAAGCCTCTAAGCCACACTCCTCTTTATCGATGTCTGTGCTCAGCTGCACGGCGGCGATGTCCCTCAACGCCAACATGCAGCCACCGGAAAGTTCTTTTGTTAACAAACCCAGCCCCTCCACGCCTGGCTCTTGTTCCGTGGCGGATGCCGGGGGAGGGCCGTGGTCCCCATGGGGGTGCCAGAACCGTCCCAGCAGGCACCGGCTCCTTTGCCACCTCAGGAGCTGAATTCCACAAGCGGAGACCCAGCCCCTGGGCACCGGCTGTGCTCACTGGCAGGGCAACCACCGCAGGACCCCTACCCACCCCTCTGAGCCCAGCACGGGACTCGGACACCGCTGGTCCAAACCAGCACGGGCTCCTGTCCTCATTTCTGAAATTCTTGCCATTCTCTGAAACCATAAATCCGTTTTCCGGACCCCTCTGCCACCCAGCAGCTTGTGTCAGCGAGGTTTTGTTTCTTAGCTCGGTTCTCTGGTACGCAGGAGGGATTCACAGCCTAGGTACGTACGGTAAGTGCGACTCTTGACAAATTCACGGACCACGATACGGGACAGCAAAGCTCGGCGGGAGGGAAAAGCAGCACGTGAGCCACCGCAACAGCACGAGGAGAGCGGGAGGTGCTCAGCACCTGCAGGATCAGACCGTCGGGGAAGGAACCTTGTGTGCACCCTTGCACCATGATATCACCTACAGCACGTTTACATCCACGAAGATGAATCTGAACCAGTTGCTTCAGTTTGTAAACAGTAAACATTACCACAAAAACAGAACAAAAACGCTGCTCAGAAGTATGAAGAAACTGGAAAAATTACAAACACGTAAAAAAAAAAATCAGGACAGCCACAGCCTTTTAAAAAAGTTGCAGATAAAATGATACTGTTTAATTTAAAAAAAAAGAAAAAAGGAAAAAGGAAAAAGGAAAAAAAAACAAAACAAGAAACAAACATAAAGAGCACAGAATATATTGGACAAACAAAACTATATAAATTATTGTGACCAAATGTGACATTGGTAGTTTACGAAGTGGATATGTACAGTCAAATTAATCAGTGTTTACCCTTCTGTTCTAATAGTGTTAAAATGAAAAATCTATTGCCGTTTTACTATACATTGCATTGATTGAATCTTTAAAAGTCAGGAAAAGTTACCCAAAAGCACATCCACCGATTGCGTGGGCTCTCGGCCCTCTTCTCCTCGCCACGTTCATCTCAAGTCCTCGACTTGTTTGCAACAACACTCGGCCTCTGGTCCTTGGCTCAATGAAAAGCAAATGCAAATGTCACCTCTCATTTCAGTGAGCTCAGGACTGGGCCTGCATTTCCACGGCTCCCTTTGAACATTTGCTCTTACCATACCCAAGTACTTTCAGAAAACACATATGCAAAATCCAGAGAATATTTTTTGGTGTGTGGTGGTGTTATTTTGCCAGGGCAGGGGTGAGGGGACAGGGGGCTGACATGGAGCCAGAATTAAAGCAGTAGTCCTGTCTTGACCATGCTCCGAAGCTTTCCGCCACGCGGGACATGACTGCATCCTGGCTGACAGCAACACAGATTGCTAATCTGCAAGACATCATCACAGGGGGAGGAATGTCGCTAACTGAATTTTTTTCCTCAGACTTTTTTTGGGAGTGAGGGGATTTACAGTTTTGTGCTGGGATGTACGGAGGACAGCTGGGAAGGTGGGAATGCAGCTTGAGGGTTTATAGCAGCTAAAGGATAAATGCTGTTATGCAAAAGGTCACCGTACGAACTTCCTACAGGTGTTGCTGCTAAGTGTCTATACAGCTGCTGAGAACTTGCAGGGGACGTGAGGAACTGTCTCTGCACCATGAGGGAATGAAGAGCCAAAGGCTGCATTAGCGGGGAGAGCACGGTCTGATTTTTCAAGTACTGTAAAGGATGTGAATACCCAGGCGGGAGGCGATTGTTCAGCCCTGTGCACAGGGTTCCTGGATACAAGCCTGGGAAGATCGGGGTTGAGAGGGGAAATTTGTGGCTCTCCAGCACGCCGCCTGAATGCAGGCCGTGCAGCGCCTTGCTGCCCTCCCCCTCTGCATCGGGAACCTTTTCTTTCGCTGAGGCCTCCTTTGGTAAGTGCAGAGGAGAGACAGCTCGGATTTTTTTTTCGGAAATGACTTTGTCCAAGTCCTCCAGGCTCCGCTTCAAAGGCCGAGCGGCCCCGATGTTTTGAGGGCTCATTCTGCGGCCGATGATAGGATGCACCATCCCCTCCATCTTCCTCAGATTCTCCAGTCTCTGCGCCTGCTGCTTCCCAGACCTGTGGAACAACTCGCTGTGTTTTTTAGGGGCTGTCATGGCCATGGGGGACACGCGGCAAGCTTTGGGGTTGCAGTCTAGGCTCACTGCCTGGCTGCTCACGGCCTGGAACGGGGAGATACCTTTGCCTTCTGGTTGGACCATAGATGTGTGAAAGAGGCTGGAGCCGGGAGCCTTTGCAGTCTGTTTGTGTATGCTCTTTGGAAGACTCAAATCTGTTGGCTGATCATCTGAAGAGGCTTCCACTGTCGCCTTTTTTTCTTGCTGATGCAAAGATGGGTGATAATTTAAATTTAGTTTTTCTTGGTGTTTGTGTTGAGTAAAAGTAGAAATATTTTCAGACTCTCTGAACATGTCCCGGGGGAGGTACTTTGATGTCTGTTCATTATTAAGGTGGTGTTCCGTGTGCCTATAAAGGCTGTGCAGATGAGGTGATGAATAAAAATCTGCCAAGAAAGTGGGCACACGGGAGTGCTGCAGTGCCCTTTTCTCACTCATTTTATCTTTGCAGTCCTGGATATCTGTCTTCCGTACGTACGACTCCGCAAGAGAACTGAGGTGGTGTTTTGAAAAATCACAGCGCTGAGGATCTGGTTTACTTAGCATGTCGTGTTTAAAAACGTCATTAATTGATTTCCTTTCTTCCTTGGTTTTAAAACTCTGCACGTGTTGTATGACTGATGGCCTATTAATTGCTATGGGATCAGAATTGGGGATGTGGGAACCTTGTGATAGGCTTGAGGACAGTTCATCTCTGCTGTTCGATTTCTTTTTGCTAATCAAAGGTGGAGGAGAACCGTAAGGATAGCTACACGACAAGGTTGTCCCACTGACCTGCGACAGCAGCTTTTTCTTTGCCAGGGGTGACATAATGCCGGGATTACCCTTTGAGTAGAGCAGCGGTGTGTAACCAAAAGTGGAGTCGTCATTCATGGACCCAGGCAGCTCTTTTTCCTTGAACATGTCGAAGTTCTGGACCACCAGTACTTTGGGCGTTTGCTTCAGTGCATTGTGGATATCTTCGTTTCCCAGCTGATCCACTTTCACCGTGCAGTTTGCAATGTAATCTGCCATCTCTGGCAATTTATCATCTTCCACATCACTCTGAGTGGGCAGTTGGACTGGGAAAGTTGAGAAGGGCATTTCTGGAGGTTCACTTTCTAGGCTCTCAGAAAAAGCTTTGTGTACTCTTCGTTCTGGCTTTGTGTCTTCCAGGGCATCTGCTGAGGGGTGCAATTGTTTCGTGACAGTGACATCCATGGCATCTTCTTCTGGGGGCACACATATACTTGAGAAAGAAGACGAGTGAGGAACCTCCTCCTTGGCTTTCTCACTGCTTGAGCTGTTTTCTGTCAAGTCGGTCTTCTCCAGGGACAGTGGCCGAGCTGCCTCTGGTAAAAGAGATGGAGGGCCTTGAATGGGTTGTTTCGTCTCTCCTGCGGTAGGATGTTCTGGGAAACTTTTCTGGTCTGCTGATTCTTGATCCTTCTCTTGTTCTGATGAAACCTAATAAAATGATCCAATAGACAGTAGTAAGAATGCTGTACATTTTGGCAGACTGTTCAGAAGAACACACAGTACGCTGTTTGCTGCTCCTAGAGATGTACTTGTCAATCACCTTGTTGGAATGCAAGAGCTCTAATACCAGGTATTGGAGTCAAACAAAGAAACACACCTCCTGGAAACATGAAGAAATATACCATCCCTGCCAGTGTCATAATAAAGCATTTCAAAACAGCAGATGTCTGTAACCTGACTAGAGGCACCGGTGGCTTCACCAGAAAGCTAAACACAGAGGTTAGAGTCTTTTAAAATTAATTAGGCAAACGCAGAAGAGCAGACTTCATACCACAAACAATAAGGCTGTAACAATTTTTCTCACTAGCCAACTTCACCTGTGAAAACTGTGCACGCATCCGAATGTTTTTTCCTACATAAAGCTGAAAATGCAGTCTCTCCAGCATCGCTCTTAAAATTCAGCGATCACAGAGGAGATCATTCACACCCAGTTCTGCATTAAAGTGTGAAAATGATAGAAATGCCATACTAGGAATCCCTATTGTAGGCAGCAAATCACTGCCGCAGCTTAACTAGGACACACATTTTTTTATTAACGGATTAAAATGAAGTTGTCAACATTCAGTAAGTGTGTGTGCACGCTATTACAAACATAGCTTTTATACGTTATCATCAATGGGAGTGCAGCTCTTTCTGCTCCCCCATTAATACAGCTTGTGTGCACAATTCACACTATTCATCCCATTATGTCGCTGGCTGAACTGTGACCCGCAGAGGTCATCGGAGCGTCCCATCTGTGATCCAGCTGACTGACAGCCTTTTTCAAAACTGCTGTCATTCTCCCCTGACATGCCGTGGTAGAAGACAGTCATAAAACAGCAGCATTGTGTGAGCCCTTTATTATTATTGTTTTCTTTCTTTCTTAGTTGTAAAGATAAGGCGCATTGAGAAAGTTATTATCTAAATGCTGCTCTACGGTCTATCACGGGAGCGAGGGACCAGAGAAAGTCCTAACGAATCTAACCATCTCCGAGATTTATTTCTTCACAGCTGTTTTTAAATATTCCTGTGTGTTTGGCTGGCCTATTAGTTACAGCGTCCATTAGTCATCGTAACTTCTCCTTTTTAAACTAATAGCTGCCTTTTGCAGTCCAAATACCATCATTAGGTCCTTTACAAAGTACTATCCCCAGTCTCTCGAGCTTATAAAATTACAGGAAAATACCAGACAGATGAGCAAAGCAAGGATGAAAAAAAAAAGAGAGAAATGATATTTAATAACTGTACATTCTGCTCTTTGTTTCTGTTAAGCAACATTTTGATTGAAGTTTCAGCTATTGTGAGGAAATGTGCAGTCTAAGGCTAATAGTATTTTGCCTGGTGTCTTGTTACACTGACAATGCCACTGTGATGGCAGGAAAACAGGGAAGCGCACAAAAGCAAACGCAACCCTAATAAATTAAAGTTATATTCTCTCCCTGCTTACTTCTTGTGCTGCAAGAGTTGAACGTGCAATGGAGAGGACTGCTCTTTGTAGCTTGGTCATCCTTTTGTAGCCCATAGCTACGGCCAGTTCTGAGGCCACGTGCAGGAAGAGTTTAAGCACTGGCTTGGTTGGGGCCATGCCTACACATCCACACACAGCTATGGAGGCTCCCTGCAGGCAACACGCAACTGCTGCTGTCCTGGCAGGAGGCCGTGGGGCCTGGCGCCTGCTGCCAGAGGCTGCTCCACCCTGAGGCACTGGGTGATGCCTTGGGCACGGAGCCCCTCTGCAGCAGAGCACTGACGAGCACCCACCCAGGTGGGAAGTGTCCACCCCTGTGGGCCCCTGCGCTGCTCAGGCTTCATGTAACCACCTGGGCAGTGACCTGTGTGAAGGATGAAGCGCTTAATTGCCCACCCTGGTTAAACAGGGGCAGGACACCATCTTTCATCCCACAGAGGAGAGATTAATTCTGCTTTAAAAGGTACCATTTTACAATGGGAAACTGCCACAACTGTGCATTGTTATTGTCTGGACTGGGCTCCTTATGCTTCCGATAAGCGCAGCTTAAGAAGTCTTCCTGCAAACCACATACAAAAATAACTGCAGTTTAAGCAGCAGGAAGTTTGAGATAGGGAACAACAATTGCAAGGAAATTCAAAGTTAAGTCTGATGCTCTGTTGCTGGCTTGTTACGCTGTGCTTAGCGGTGGCAGTACCCACAGTAGGTAAGGCATCTTGCTGATCTAAGACCCCACAGTAAACAAGCAGGCACAAAGGAGTGACAGGGGAAGGGAGCACAAGCCTTAATTCCGCATTTCCTTGCTTTGGGCAATTTGTGTTGCAACCTTCCAGTGACTTCAGGAGGTTGTATGCACTCTCCTCACTATGTATTTTCAACTGGAAGCAGAGGAGTTTTCCCCTAACAGGATTCCCTGCCTTAAAATTACAGAGCAAGAAAAAACAAAAATCCCTCTCTGCGGAGTGCTCTTACATTTAATATTAAAGATGCTGTTGATCAAGACAATTTGAAACAAATTCTGGTTTGGACAGGAGATGACATTTGTCATAGTAAGCACAACTTAAAGTGGTAGGGGGAAATGAAGATCAGAATATTCTGTTCTTGAAACAGTACGCAAAGTCAGATGCATCCATGCTTACTGGTTCTGTGATTTTTTTTAAGCAACGAGGAGGCGGGTTATTGGTAGCTGACTCAATACCAATTCTAAATGGGTTTAGAAACAGGACTTATATACCTGCCAGACAGCAATGAAGGCAAAGGAGCAGCCACAGTCTGCCAGGCATGTCATGTCTTTCGACATTGTTTAAATACTACTTTCACTGCAACGCCTTGAAGGCTGCTGCAATCTGGCCAACTGAGACAGGAAAAGCAACATCTTGTGCATGGGCTGTGTGCAAGGAGCTTCACTGCCTCATTCACACAGGAGTGCAAGGAGGGCACAGGGTAGAGTGGCTCGGATGGGTGAAAGAAATGCTTAAGAAATATTGGAGCAAAATGCCCAAGATATGAAACTTATCCTTAATGCACAGACAAATATGAATTCCACTGATCTATCTGATGGGCTGTGAACACAAAATCTATCCCACTGGAGCTGTCCTATGAGCGCACATAATACGGCTCTACATGGAAGCCAGGACCTGCCCATGTAAAGCAGGTGGCAGAATAGGAACCCATCCATCTCAGCTGAAAACCATCTGTGGTATGTGAGAGACTTCCATCTCAGCTAAAGTTTGGAAGGTGGTTCCCTCAAAATCTGACCTTTGAGACTAAAGAGAAATTTAGTATAACATGATGAAAATCCTGGGGAGCGATGTGTTTTTTGATGGACATGTGCATACATCTGTAAGTGCAGAAGGGCTGATCCAGAGGTTACCACTATAAAACCAGCCACATCCAACAGTTACCACAACATTATCAGCAGTATTAGAGGCTCCCGCACCCCATACTTAGATTAGGAAATAACTGTGGTAGTTGTGTGGTTTCCTTTTGGCAGATGCTGATCTTTTCATGGTGACCACTGCATAATAGAATGAGCAGAAACGATACTTGTTCTATCCAGAGCTTCATCTTCTGCCATCGCTCCTAAGCAATATGGAGCTAACCAGTGGTTGTAACCCAGCAAAATCACAGCACAGACAAGACCACACCAACCAAATTTCCATTGCTGAGCAAACTCAAAGGCCGAATGTTTGGAACTCTCCAGTTTAAATTATGCATTTTATCATTGAATTTTGACTGATTAAAGCTGCACATTTTTAATTGAAAAGTTGAAAAGCAGGAAAGCAACCAACCTCAGATGCATCTTGGGGTTTCTGTGCATTATCTTTTTCCTTCTTGCTCTTTTGGTTTTCATTTTTGATGCGTTTTGTTCCAGACACTTTTGTTTTCGTTTCGCCCTCCTGGGAACTGTTATCCTGTTTTCGAGGTTTCACTGGAGGCAGTGGCTTATCTTCCTCTCCTTTAATAAATCTTTCATACGGCAGGATTAATCTAGGGGATTAAGGAACAAATAATTGATCAGGTTTTGCTGTTCTAGCAAAGAATAAAATGTATCTACTATGAGCAGTTTACTTAATAAATCTATTCTCTTCCATAGCATAAAAGCATGACTGAAAACTCGACATCTACAAATCCAAGTATGATAAATCAATTTATTTGGCATGATTATCATGTGGCATAAATTCAGTGGAGTTGGTGCACACCAGTTGTCAATAAGGCTGCAGTGGTTCATGAGGCTATACCAATTTGTACAGATGAGGATACGGGCCACTGTGTTTTAGACTGATTAAAAAAAAAAACCAACCATTTATTTTTATTCCCTACCCTTAAAAGCATGCAGCAAACGCCAGGGAAACACCTCCAGAGCCACAGCCAACCTGATAACAGCCACACAATCTCCAGGCTGGAGGTTCCCCTGATTGCAAGGGTAAATGCCAGAAACTGGGTGGAAGATATCAAGAGTATGGAAATCCGCAATGGCGGGCACAGCACACAGCATAGTGCAGTGCCAGCCCGCCCTGCCCCTTCCAAACACACCCTCAAAGTGACAGTCACCACAGCCCCTGCCTTCCCAAATGAGTCTTTTCTTTTAAAGGAAAGAATGAGAGCAGAAAAGAGAAGTGAAAGAATTTTGAGCTGTGGAACCTTTCTCCACGAAGCATACAAAATCACTTTAAAAAAAGGAAGAAACACAAACAGAAAAAATATCCTCCCCCAAAAGCATCAAACACTCTGAGTTTTAATCTATCTGTTTTCCCTTTGCAATTCTTGATCTGAAAGGAAAAATAACCGATATAATTAAAAGGGATGGATTGCATTACAATCTCAGTTTCAACTTCAGTGATTAAAGTTTTTATAATGCATTTGGTATGATTAATGACTCACTGTGGGATTAATACAAGACCGAGACTTTAAAAATATGAACTTTAATACAGCAAACATAATTTGTTTTAAAAAAAAAGACAAGTTGACTCTATGAAGAAAATGTACTTTGCTTATAAACAACATAAATCTGTTCAAATACCAGGAATCCTTAATTATCTTTAATCTAAGACTCCAAGGCAGAAACCTCTTTGGTTCAGATATTCGTCTGTTATCCTAGAATCAGTTCCTAAGCATGCAATTTTGATTTACATACTTAGATGTTCAAACACAGTTTGGGCTTAAGAGAGCAGAAATTAGATTGCTTGTGATCATAATATTTTACATTTTAATAAAATACAACATAAATTATGTTAAAATATAAACCTAATTTATGCTATATTAGAAACAAAATTCATTAACTGAGCATGCTCTGACATGGTATGTGCAAAGAGGCGTGAATAATACTTTCTAGCCCTGAATTTGGCAGGGCTCCAGTAATGAAGCTAAGCAGAGCCCACAGGGAATATTCATCTTCAGATCCCATTACAAACTGAGTTTAAACATGTTACAGCTGCTAAAACTGGAAACTGCTCCCTCTATGCAAACTTAGCAAAATAATATGTAGTTGCCAAATACCTGCTTCCCACTGTAATATTACAGTTAATGTTTATATAATAAAAAGCATAACTAAGCAGAATCAGAAAAAAATAATCTTGTTCATACTTGAGGCTGCTGAATTTCTCTCACAAAGCACAAATATTCGTGCAAGCACTGGATACCTCCCCATGCTGCACAGAATGCTTCGGACTTCACTGGAGGCGAGGCTGGGCTTCACACAGGGCAACACTGATGTCGCTCTGCCATGTGTTAAATATTTAAACTCGCTTTTAATAAAAACACATTTTATGACAATACTTGTTAGCGCTGCGAGGGGACTGTTTGACTTTGTTTTGTTTCCATGGGAACCCATTGCCCGTTAAAAATCCCCTCCTCCTCTCGGCAGGCCCTCAGAGTGTCCGAGAGCATTGTGAGGAGGCTGCCATGGCCACCAGTGGGCCTTGTTGCAAGGAGGGCATGTGGTCATGGCCCACTGGTGGGCCTTGGTGTACGGAGGGTGCATGGTCATGGCCCACCGGTGGGTCTCAATGCATGGCGGGCACGTAGTCATGGCCCACCAGTGGGTCTTGAAGCATGGTGGGCACATAGTCATGGCCCACCAGTGGGTCTTAAAGCATGGAGGGCACATAGTCATGGCCCACCAGTGGGTTTTAAAGCATGGAGGGCACATAGTCATGGCCCACCAGTGGGTCTTAAAGCATGGAGGGCACATAGTCATGGCCCAGTGGTGGACCTTGCCACAGGGAGGATGCATGGTTGTGGCCCACCGCTGGGCCTTAACAGCAGGAGGGCACACAGCCCCTGACTGCAGCTCAGAGTGTCCAAGCACTGGGTGGGGAGGCCTCTGGGCCCACCAGTGGGCCTTGCTGCAAGGAGGGCGTGCGGTGCAGCCCCAGCCACAGCAAGGCCCAGGCTGCTGCAATGGCGGGCGGCTCGCATGCATCCTGGCCGGCCTCACAGGGCTCCTCCTCCTTGTGGTGCACCTCACCAGAACTCATTAGCTTTGGTGCTAATTAGCAACCGTGGCTTAAATTTCCTTCTCTGATCCTAAGAGTTCATGTGGGAGTACAACATTTTCATTTTAGTTATTTTTCACTGAGCTCAGCAGTTGGCAGTACGACAGCAGTAAAAATACATTTCACATCACCGGTCAAAGGCCTGGAGCCAGCAGCAGGAAATCTGGAATTAAATGTTTCTTGTATCTGGAAGGAGGCATGACTAAGGTAAAATGGAATCAAAACACAAGGATGGCTTGTTTGAGGAGCTCTCCCTCCTCGCTTTGAGCAGGGGCCATGGCACAGGGATGGCTGTGGGGCTGTGGGGGATCCCACGCGAGGAGGCGTGCACGGAGCCCAACCGCACGAGAACGTTGCTGCGTGTCGGGACTTCCGCTGGTTACAATTTTCACTGAATGTTTTTTCAGTTATCCTGTCACGGTACAACACAATTACCCACAGGATATGATCTTATCATTTGATTATTAGAAGTTTTTATAGCACAAGGGTAATAAAGCTAAGGCAGCTCTCAGAACGGTTAAGGCTCTGGCTCACATGCCATTACCGCTCGCTGCGCAGCCAAGTTAAGGTCAATATTGCCCAACGCAGGAAGAATGCGATCTGCTATTATCCAAATAGTTTAGCAGAATGCGACATGTCTGAAACGAACACAAGATTTTTGTCAAATATTTGCAGCGCAGGTAAGATTTAATCAATCTTTGCACAAGGAAAGGTAGGCACGGGGCTCGCAAAAATGTGCCTGAAACGTGCTCTGCTCGGAAACAACACCCGCGCCGTCAGCTGCTTTGAACAGGGACTGTCTTCAGCGGTGGGGGGGGAGCATCAAAGTATTCATGAAGGAGGAAAGGGGGGGCACTTGGTGGTCTAAAGAATATTTACTTGTAAAGCCTGCGAGGAGACCAAATAAAAGGGTCTTTATCACGATCAAGATTCCAATATTAAGATTAATAAAATGTATTATTTATAAGTCAATTAACATAAATAGAATATGTAAGCGCTAGTGTATTAAAAAATCTTTCCACAGGCAGCAGATTTTTAGCAGCATGAGAGTTTTTTTTTTTTTT
>WBMW01006194.1:2197901-2289916 GCA_013396635.1 Penelope pileata | reverse complement strand
TTTTTTTTTTTTTCCTGGAATAATACAAGAATAACATTTTCCAGCCAAGAGCAGAAACAGTAGGGGAGTCTTTGCTATCACAGAGCTTCTTATTAAATTCAGTCACTGTGAAAAGCGAGTCCTTTTTTTTTTTCTTAAATAAAGACAACTTAAAATCAATACAAGTTAGATTAACAAATCAGTACTATACTAATCCTGATTTATTACAATCGGCAATATTAAGTTTAATCACGTATAAACTGCTACTCAAAAAAAGATTTTGCTTTACTAAGTCCTGAATTAAATAATGGTGCAGAGTGCACCGAGTTTTTAGATCTGCATCATCTGATATTATGAAAAATTCAATGTACTTCTCTGCAGCAGATGTCAGAGGTCAGCAAATCTATTACAGTAATGTAAGTAATCTGGCTTTCTGCCAACCTTTTTTTAAAAAACACTGAAGCAGATAATTTTATATTTACAAATTCTAAAATCCTCCAGGGACTGAATCTCTTTCCCAACAAAAAGCAGAAACTTCACATTAGAGAAATGTATTTCACAGTATATCAAACATGTCTTCATCATTAGCATTTCATAAAAAGAAAAAAAAGCCCTTAATCTTTATTAGTCAACTTTTTTTTTTTCCAGCTATAGAAATAACAATACAAGGTCTAATCTGTGCCAGCAACCCCTACATTTTCATGTATTGATTATGCAGAATGAATGACTTTTTTGGCCCAACTCTGCTTCACGGGACACGTGAGAGCACGTCTATTTATAGACATGATAAAAAAAGTAGTTACAATAATGCAAAGGATCTGACCAACCCAGGAAGAGGAAGGAAATTAAATGCTAAGGCTGCCAGTTTCCTCTCTAATTCTCCCCACTGTGTGTGGCTGTTACGGGGTGCTCAGGCCAGGGAGGAACCATATGCCCAGGACGCAGCGCTCTGCCCATGGGCTGCACAGGGGGAAGGAGGGCAGGAGGCAGTTCAGCACAACTCCTACAGTATTTTTGTACCGTTTGTCTCAGTGTTTATTTTTGTTTTCTTTCTGGCAGAATAAAATATTCCAGCATGCCTCCCATTGACATCATCTTGCTTTCTCAAGGGCTCCAAGCCCAACACAAAACAGTGTGCAAGGGAGCCTCTCAGCCACAAGAATAATCTTGGAAGGACATAAAATACCAGAGCCCATTACTTGGGAGACGCTGCCCCCTTTCCATTCTTGGCAAGAAGGTTAAGGAAGTTGTTTGCAATGGGAATGGAAAAAGACTTAAATCTGCTCCACCAAATGAACGCAGCCACCAGTTAACCCGTGGAACTCACTGTCAGTGGTTATCTGGGGGCCAGGGGATTAGTGAGATTACGCAAGGTTCAGATGCTAATGTAAATCATGAGAACAGTAAATGCTCAGATTCAGAAACACTGAGAAGGGACAGGCAACAAATCACCTTTTGGAAAACACCTCCCTCCTGGGCACACTATGCCACCAGTGAGGGGTCCTGCTGCTTCCCCTGAAGGCACTGCTGGAGCTGGGGACAAGATGGCCTGTCTGCCATCTGCGTTTGACAGGAGATCTGTCTGCTGGGTCCTCGAAAGCAGTGGGGCAGAGCTGCCCACAGCCCGTGGGTCTCAGAGGAGGGCCAGGAAGAGTGGCACTGAGCTGGGGCTGCTTCAGCGACAGCCCCCAACACTGTCCCCAGGGCAGAGGGGCCCTGATCAATAACCTCAGCCGCAGAAGCCTTATTCTCTCCCTAGAAACGCACAGGCAAAGCGTTTGTTGTTTTAGGGCACCACCAAGAACACCCAAGAGAAGGCTTGTCTTTTTTACACTGATGCACTTTAAAAGGGACAAATCTCAGAGCAATGCTGTCACTGCAGGCACAGGAAACAAGTCACCTTCAACAGCCATCAGCTGCTGGAGATGGACAGGAGCGTTAGGCAGCTCTGCTGGGCACCAGTGACCAGTTCCCAGCAGAGAAGAGGGGGGAGGAATAACCCAAACCCTAAGATCTCAGCCTGTTGTCTGAAATGGGAATACAAAACACAATGAAGAAATCAAGTAGTGTTCCTCAATCCTGATTTCCCCGCGCTGCATTGTACAATCCAGGGGTTACAAAAGCAAGCCTTGCATGCTTTTGTGCAGAATACAATAGCAACAGGATTATTTGCATTTGTCTGAAGTACAAAACTGGCATGTATTTTATCAGCAAAAGCAAAATATGTTTGAGTTCAATTTTGTTCCCAAAGAACTTTCCTTCCTTAAAGAAATAGCTCTTTCATCCTTTCATCAACAACTTTCCTCACAGCCCACTGGGAGTGCTGGTGGGTAATGAGAATGGCTCGCTGCTGAAAGGTGGGAACTGCATTGCTGTAACAGAATTCAAAGACACTTTGTTTTAGGTAAACTAGAAATTAGTGACATTACAAACACAGCTGTTGATTTAGCTGCACTGCCAGGCAATGCAAGCTCAGACACTCTCCATCCTGCGGCTCAGCAGGGGGAAATGAACAACCATCCCAGATTCACTGCACAGGAAAGATTCAAAGGAAGGGTGATGAGGACAGAGAAGCTTCCCCAGGTCACCCTGCCAAAATCACTACAAGCCTCTGGTTTGGCCACAGTCACCATTTCTCCATCTAAAAGTACTCTTACATTTTGCCTGATGGGTCCATATAGGCCCTGCAATCCTCGGCCCCTATGATTAAGGCAAGCTTACAGATGCCACGTTGGTCTAGAGGCAAATCCTCCCAACTCTGCCTGGGGTCTCTGAGCCACAGCTCCACAGCACAAAGCTGAGCAAACTACAGGCGACCCCTGCCATGTTAGCAAAGCCTTACAGCGAAATGCAAGGTGGAGATTCCTAGCAGACTTGGGGAATCTGAGGAGAAACAACTTACTCGTCAGCCCTGGTGCTGCTCCTGCAAAGCAGAGTGGCACATCTCCCACTGCACAGCACCCTCCTGGGGCAACTCAGCTCCCAGCAAGGGAAAGGGTCTTGTCCTTGTGAGTCATCTGTCTCTAGCCCTGGATGTCATCGAGGGGGGTCACCAAGGAGGACACACAGCTTGAAGCTCACCAAGCACGAACACTGAGCTCAGCTGCTAAGAGTGCCAGGACCCTGCGTGTGTCTGGGAGGTTCTGCTCTGCCTGGGTGACAATCCACCCCTGGGTAGCATCCTCCTGCCCTGCTGGGGCAAGACCCTGTGTGGAAAGGAGGATGTGGCTAGGAGAAGAGTTCCCCATGAGGGAGAGACCACCAGCTTGCAGTCCCTGGAAGAGAACACCTGATCACCCAGTACGTCCACCCAAGGACTCCAGCACTGGCCAGTATGTCTCCCAGGCTGTAAACCCAATCTCAAAGAAATTCTGAAAAAACCATGTGTTCTCAGATGTTTTGAATGGACAGTTAAGGATCTGCTTTTTAATGGTAAACAATTACATTCCTCTGTCATCTGATACTTTTTAAATTTTGGGGAAGGGGGGAAGCTTTCTGAATTTTCAATAGTTCCTTTGTTAAAGCATCTGTTACTCACATAATTGAAAAGATGTTTGTTCAGTGGTATGCTTGAGAGTACAGTTATTTAATCTTAATGATAAAGCCCTGAGGGCAGAAAATCTTAAGCAGAAACCTCTTGTTATTTATCAAAAAAAGAAAAAAACTCAAAAAAAAATCAGGAAAAGAAAAAGAGGACTAAGACACCTCATCTATCTTCAGGCTTCAATTCATGCTTGATGGAAAACTATTGAGACAATTTGCAACTTGAAAAGTTCTCTGGGAGTCTGTGACTAGCTGAAGTGGGAGGGGGCAGGAAAGCGGGGAGAAGACAAAAATAAAACAATCAAGTGAGTATGACAAGAAAAAACTACTGCTTGGCAAGTTTTTTTGGGTCAAACAAAGAGCTGCTGTAGTTTACAGGATGACATAACACTTGATTAATTTTTGCCCGAGGATGTTTTCACACTTAGCAGCGTAAACCAAACCCTTCTATAAATTACAATGTGTATGAGAAGACAACCATAAGCATTTTCATGTATATGCTATAATAGGCTCCTATTTTTTCTCCCCTCTAGAAGTCTGGCTGCTATTTCCTACAGAACTCCACCAAAATGCTTACGCTTTACCAGAATTATCCAAACACTTTAACAAAACCAAGCAGCACTTGTAGGGAACACAGGACTCTCTTGCATATTGAATTACTTCACAATATCCTTAGGGTAGAGAAACTTTATGGCTGTTAAAAGGAAACCAAGTAAGGGACGTATGTTGACCTGCCTTGTGTTTCTGATAATATATAATATTCATGTGAGTGATGAAGACACAAAAATGGCAGAATGGGCTCTAAGCTGCACAAGACACTGCACACCCTCATTTCCAGTCTCCTGGAAGGGGACAGACGAGCAGTGCGTGCATCCCCAGCCCTGTGTGGCTGCGTGTAGCTGCTGGACAGGGCTCGCTTCGCAGGAAGCTGGGATGAAACGCAGCCAGGCTCTGAGGCACAGAACGGCCCCAACATGCAGTTGCTTGCGTTTTATTTGGTACTTTTTATACCTTGCGAAATAGCAAGTTGGTGGTGGTTTTTGTGTTTTTTTTTTTTTTTCTTGAGGGGGTGGAGGTGTAATATTTATGAAAAATCCCTAACAACAACGTCATCGGCGCTGCAGAAACACAGCCTATTGCTTACGCAGGAAAATGAGAGCTGCCGACCGTGTGTTCCGTGTAAAAGCGAAAGAAACCTCAGCCCCTGCATGTGGAACCCACATCTGCATCACTCGGGGAGCCACGGGGCGCTTCGCAGGAACGCAGCCGCTCCTGAGGGCTTGCTGATAGCAGAGATGGGCACTGACAAGGCCTCGTGCTCCCCAGGACGGCCCAGGCTGAGGCAGCCAACGCTGACAGGACGGGAACTGCCTGTGCAGCACAACAAGAAGGACCACCACAACAACAGCTCCTCAGCCCTGCACGGCCCCAGCTGTGGAGAGAGCCACAGCCCCACGATGGGAAAACATTAATGCTTTTTATATTGGTAATCATCTGTAACATGAGCAATTAAGTACAGTACTAATGGACTATAGCCAAGAGCCTGGTACTAATATTAAAACCTGACAGAGACGGATAGGTTTGGGAGGGAAACCGGGCTGACAAAGACATTTTTATGGAGCGCTTGGGCCTATCTGAAAGAACCCCATCGGAGGCAGGCTCAGACCAGCCATGCCTACGGTGACAATAACGCATTCATTGGCATTATGTGATTCCTGCTATGCTTTAAATACAAACACCCATTGCTTCTACTCAGCAACCTGCACTTTCATTATTGTACTCATTAATAAAACAAAAGCTGTCTAACGAATGCACAAATAACACTTACTGAAACATGGGCAACCTCACCTCCTTTTAAGATGAAAACAGTTACGGGAAACACAAACCGTACTGCAAGAAATGAATCAGCTGATAAGGCACACAGACCCCCTCCTTCCCCTTACGGGAGGAGCCAGGCCACCACCTCCCCAGGCTCCCTGCCACCTGCAGCCTGTGCTGATGGGTGCTGCGGCCTCTCCTGCGCTGTGCACTGGGGAGCAGAGTGCTGCCTGCCCTCAGCCACGCCACGGCTCCTGCACTGGGCTTGGTTTTAGTTTCTGTCTCTTTTCCCTTCTTTTCTCCAAGCCAGCCAGGAGCATGCGGAACCCCATCGTGCAGCAGGGCGGCTGTGGCACCCAAGTGGGAGCAACATGCACTGTCCTCCTCAGCACCCTAATGCTGCCACTGGAAGGTCGCTGCCACCGATGCAGCCTTGGTGTGCTCAAAACCAGCACAAACAGCTGTTAGCTTCTCTGACAACATGGAAAAAAGCTGGTTACCACAGCACGGTGCCCTTGGCGCCCAGTTGTAGCGATGAATGCAAGGCAAAGAGCAGCACCAGCGGCACCAGGGAGCTGCGTCCTCTGCCTCCAGTAAGCAAAGACAGGTCGCTGGGATCCAGAAAGGAAAAATCATGAGGTTTGTTCAGCGTTTACTTCCCAGCTTAATTCAATTTCCAGTTTAGCTTTACAGCTCACCTTCAAGTTAGAAAATGTATGTGCGCCCTGAATCATGAATGTGTATTCCTGTGCTGCAGTTCTAGCTTTAGATTAAATGTCATCTGAGCACTTTGGCTATAAATGAACATTACATTTACAGGTGCTGTAGTTAGAATTACCAGCTGAAACAAACCATGACAATTTCATTTACTTTTTTCTAACTCTGAGGCTTAATACAGCTTTCCAGTGGTGGAAAAAAGTGTCCAACGCTAGAAATCTAGAGATTGGATCAGTCACCGAGGTTTTTTCTAAGTTCTGTATTTTCAGACCAGATTTGGTAAAGCAAATTTTATGTTAGCTCAGGACTGACCTAAAAATCCTATGAGACTTTTTCTCCAATTGCCATCTTCCAACTGAGCCTGCCACAGAGACCTGGACAACAGGTCCTGCCTCCTGTCAGACCAAACCCAGAACTACGCAGCGGCTCTGGAACCCACATTTGAGCTCTTTGGTGTCTTAAGACCTATCCTGACCATCAGCTAAAGCTGTCTCCTCCCTCAGACTGGCTTGGGGCAAGCAGAATTGCTTCTGGGTAGCCAGGAAAGGCTGTTGAATCTTGAAGGCATGATGAGTCTGCTCAGCTTTCCTAGTAAGGGTGATGGACTTGGTGGTACTTTGTAGCACGTCCCTAAGTAACTGCTGAGTCAGTCACATCCAGGAGTCTCTGTGCATCAAAGAGGAGCGTAATTCCAGGGTTTTGAATGTAAAACGATAAACCACTAGCATGAAAGCAGAAGAGAGAGGGGTTCATGGAGTATTTGTGAATAGCTCATTTATTTTTCCACAGCTACAGAGGAGCTGGTCTCTCAGTGAATCTAAGATTTCATCACCAGGAACACCTGCTCCCTGCACATCCCAAACCAGCAGAGACCCAACTCTCAGCTTGCCTGGGTCTCAAAGAAACAGGGTTCTGCAAGGTACCTGTGGCCAGGAGAGGCCCAGGCTGCCAGCTTCAGCCTGACCAGCTGGCTGGGGTGCAAGAGGAAGCCCTGAGCCTCTCAGGGCTGTAACTAGGGATGGGAGGACCTGAGTCCTAACACTCTGATGATTCAATTATAGCAATCTATAACATTTGTCAGCAATGCAACAGCAGAGAAAACCTCATCTGACGTGTACAGCAACTCACGCAATGTGCTCCGCTGCTTGGCCTGATGTCAGGCAAGCTCCTAACTCTGTCACAGTGCATTGGATGCAACTTGCTGGAGTGGCCAACACATAAGGCACAAAAAGAGGGTGACAAAATGCCCAGTGCGCACAGCTCTGCTGTGCCACCTTCTGCACAGCAAGTCCAACCTCTTCCTGAGCCCAGCACCATAACTTGTTTATGCCCAAAAACAAGAGATTGTACTTTCCTTATCTAAGACTGAAATTGCAGAGCTTGTACTAAAATTTGCTTGTCAGAAAAAAGAAAAAAAAAGAAGAAAAAAAGAAGAGTTGTTTCTAAAAACCAAAGCAAACCAAAACAACATTCCAGCTTCAGTATTTTATTCAGTGCGTGCTGGCTTCACAAGCCCTGGAAGTTATTATCTACATGGGAAGAATAAGAAATCAACAGTTCTGACCAGCAACAATGGCTGCAGAGAAAGAGTGTTTGGCAGCAGCTTGCAGGCAGGGAGGAGGGAAGGAATGCAGTGAAGAAGAGGAATGCAACGCTCTGCATGACCTACAACGTTAACAGCACCCTGCACTGTGGGCCGCCCCATTATTTTGATCACAACCACAATTTGCTTAATTGGTATTCCTAAAAAACGACAGAAGACAAGTGTCTGCATCAATTAGCTGTCGTTTCTCATTTTTCCTTGAGTATGTTTTGCTCAATTTTTCAGCTTCTTTATTCGGAAAGCTGTTGTGAAAATTAAGATATGTACCAAAGAAAAATAAATGCTTGTTTTATTTATTTAGTCACTGGACACATATACTCTGGTTTAAATTACAATGGATTATCTGACTAAACTGTTGGGGGAAAATTTACTATGTCTTTAAGAACCCTTTCTCTCTATAATTCTTTACAAAACGCTTTGAAGGCTCTCCAAATTAATTTTTTCATTATTAAACAAGCATTTCAGATTCGTTATCTTACCTTTCATAATGTCTGCGAGTACATGTAGCAGCACTTGTGCTTCCAGGGTTACCACCTAATTCATCATAAATATGTTTCCATTGTCGACGAGCTGTTATCTGTAAAAATGGCAATGGAAAATTTAATCTTGCATCTTTACAGATTCTACAGCGTTTGAGTTCACAACAACAAATGCATGTGTGACACCTTCAGAACAGCATGTACTACAAGCACTATAAAAGCCCCTACAGAATATATAGAGTGCACAGAGCTCGGGGTGTTGTTTTTTTTCTTTCTTCCAAGTTAACACTACGCCTATTTTCTCTCTCTCCAAAATGGAGTGAGCTGACTGATTCATTATCAAGTCACAAGCAATCCAGCCTCACAAAAGAGAATCTCAATCAATATAGGGTCATTAACCATCAGAAGTTATGCAGACAAATCCCACGGTGAATTATGAAAATGAAGCTAGACCCATACTCAGCACAAATAATGATTACGTAGTTATTTTAACTGAATTAGAGAAAATAAATCTGCTGCAAAACCCAAATCCACCACAGAATTCTGTAAATCCACAAAAGCATAGTCTGTAACTCTATACGTTACAAGCTGTTTATTTTTATCCATTTATGTCAGTAAAATATATAGATCAAATAGTAATGAAATCTTAACATACTCCAATGTTAATATTTGAGCTATGTACTTTATTGGACCACTCTGATGAAAATAAACAACTTGTAACATATTGAGTCGCATACCACGGTTCTGTTTTTTTGTACAGAAATTAGGATTATACAGAATAACAGATGGAGGACCTGGCAAAAGAATTGTTTCTGAATACCACTTCATTATTTTATATATTCCGCTATATTTAAAACAGGAAGAAAAACAGGAATAGGACAAGCACAACAGATCACCCCCCTTTGCCTGCAGCTCATAAAGAAGGCCAGTGGAAAATTGTGGGGGCAATGTGGGGAGAATTTTGTCATTTTCTGTGGAATGCTGTGGATTTTAATATATTCAGCCCTGGAGGCTTCTTCGGAGTTACCCACAGAGCAGTCAATGGCATTTACTGAGGAGCTAAAGGCAGCAATCAGAAGAAAACAAATATTACAACTTGCAATCTGAGGCCTGTAATTTTAATCTAAACAAGCGGAGATAGCTACCATCATTAAATATTACAGGGTAAGAGGCATTTCTTTTTTTGCTCTACATAAAAGGAAAACCCTTCCTCTGCAGAAATTATTCTCTGAAGCCAAAAGGCTGGCTGCAGACTTAGCATTTGATATTGTTGCAATTCCTTCAAGTTCACTGCTTGTGCAGTTCTCCCCTGAAAACAGCAGCACCTCCTCCAACTCACTACTAGTTCCTTTTTTTGGACCTCTAGATACTTGGAAAGAAAGGAATGTTTTAGCTTAGAGATCACTGAAAGCAAATGGGCTAACAATAGTTTTCCGTCTTCTGTAACCAATCCAAAGACCAAGGGTGAAAGTGAGAGACTGAATTCAAAGATAAACACTGTACAAATGAATTACTGAAATAAAAATTAAACACTCATCTGAGGAAAAAGTTCACTTTAAACCTATTTGTTTAAGTTCTTAGACTGTCTCCTCCCCAGGCTACCCATACTTCAGCCTATTATTTTTAGCAAAGGGGTTGAGGAACTGGAATTGCAATGAGCTGCAAAGAACACCACCTCCTGGGAATATGAAGGTATGCTCCTTCTGCAACCTGAAAGGTCAAAAAAGCACTGGACCAAGCCCCTGGCTGTGGAGGAAGGCCTAGATGGAAAGCTATCTCTGGTCCTGCCTCCCATACCTTTGTCATGGGTCATCGGGACAGGCAGAGGAATTAGGCATGGTCAGAAAGCCTTTTGATAGCTCCCCAGGATCACAGGTCCCCTGTGGGCTGCTCCAAGGGACTTTGTGTCAAACATAACCTGGCAGCCTCACAGGCTAAGGGAACAAAGATGCTCAAAGCCAATTTGGGGGCTGTGCTCTGCCCTCCCAGCAAGCAAAGCCCAGCTGGTTTGCAAGGCTTTGGGCCAGGACTTCATCTTTGGCTAAGTACAGCGATGCTGCAGCAGAAGCTATGAATGAAAGCAAAGGATTAGTCAGCAAGAGGACTACAGCAAGTCTCCTTGTTAAACGTGCCCATGTTACTATGAAGCACGGTCTCTCAAAAGGAACATGGGAAGCTTAGAGCCCAAGTCTCACTAGTTGAGTTGAATCCAGAGAGGATACTCAAGCTGGAACAACAGCAGACACAACCATCTTAAAGGTGAAAGGGGAATCCCTTGGAAATCACCAGACCGTTACTGGTGTCTGTCTCCTCTCTGCTGTTTAGAGTAACAGTATTTACACAATCCACTGCCCAGCTTTATCCAGTTTTGCCTCTGCAGTGGATCAGAACTCTTTGGCAATTAGCAGAGTTGTGCCCTCCCACGTTTAAATTTGACATCCCTGAAACGAATGTTGTTCTAACCAAGCCTGGGGTTGAGTTTTCCCCTGCTCTGGAAAGTTTAGTTTTTATGCTTAATAAACTTCAAAGGACTAAAGTAAGTGATAAATTGCATCCTTAAACAATCTGAACAAAATGCTGCATTGTGGAAACTTCGCAATGGTCATGCAGGGCAGCATTGCTCAAGCTGCATGCTCATGCTGGCCATGTCCAAATTAAGGACTGCTTTTTTTTGCATTGAAGCCTCTCCCAGCCACCTTCAGTGGTGATGAACTTCTCCAGGAGCCATGAAAGACCACTGCTTGGCAATGCTTTACGTATGGTTTCTGTTTGTACCAAAATGCCTGCCTGGGCTGCTTTTACACAGTGGTTTTCTACTCTGAATGGGTTCATATGTGATCCTGGTTATTAACATGCCCATGATTGGGGCACATAAGAAACAGAAAGGCAGGTATGAGAAGGTGCAAAAATGTTAAAATGTTTTAGTTGGCTGAGCAGGGAATTTCCCGTAAACACATTCACAAGTGTCATTTTTTTAAGGACATGGAGCTGTAGTGGAGTAAGACAACTAAGATCCTGCAAAAGCTTTAACAGCTACTTCCTAAGCATTTCCATTTAACACTTCTGGTAAATTCAACTTCAGTTTCCTGACTTCAGTTGACCTGCTGCAGTAGACAATATACAGAGGAGAAAGTTCCTTGGCTGCTTTAGTTCTCCAATTTGTTTTCTCTGCTCCCACCAGCACATACATCTCTGCTGGTGTCTCCCACAATTCTAAGAGTGCAGGATGCTCCAGGCTCACCTACTAATCAAGGCAAGGCATGCATAGGCCAGTCTCATCTCTGACAGCTTTCCATTCCAACACTGCCCTTAGTTTTAAAGTGGTCTTCTGGTTTGCAGACCCCTCCCACAATTTGCTCCCATCTATAGCTCCACAGTCCTAGATGTGGACCACTGGCATCCAGGTGCTTTGAAAACCTCCATGCTGTCTTTCCTTATCAGCAGAATTTTGCGTTCAGCAAGAGGCTGCTCTGTCCAGGGACCTGCGAGCAGATTCTGATCTTGTTCCTATAAGCACAGTATTAGGCAGTGACTAGTACTCAAAAGCAATCAAATAAAAGCACTGACGTTATCTATTAAAATAGACCTTTGCTTATATAAATGCTTTTAATGGTATCTTCTGCTTTGAGAAATGTAAGGTGCTCTGCACTGCAGATCTCAGTTCCCAGCTCTCTTCCTCATGAAGAGGCTTCTTGCTTATTTCCTGCTGCAAACTGGATGGGGGATTTTCTGGTCATGGCACATGATATTCACATGGCTCTTCAAACTCTGCCTATCAGCTCTGTACGAAACAAACACAGGTAGTTTTGCATTCCACTGAGATATCAGTTCCTTTGGGCCTGCCCAGACAGAACTTTTGTGTGTGTCAATCATTAATTTCTAAAAACTAAAGCAATTTATCGTTGCTTCCAGAAGGCAGCAGCTAAATGGGAATCTCACTGATCTTCAGTGAAACTTAAGGTTAAGCTCCACCTGATTTTCTTTTTACCCTTTATCTTTCTAAGATATCTGCAGGTAGAGTCCACTCAGCACTACAGTCTTTTACAAATGTGCCAAGGCATTCCTCCTGTGCTGGCTCAGAAGGAAAGAAGCCACTTCAGGACTTGCCAAAGACAACTCTCGAAATAATTCCTGGAAGTTTCCCATCTATGAACATCTGCATCTTTTACTCACTTGACTTAGGGTGACTGACAAAATTCCAGGCCATGGTTGTTAAATGCCACTGCAGCTGAGCCCCCTGGAATGTGACTTTTCATCCAAGGATTTGGGGACATTTTAAAACGTTTATACTTGAAGGCCTGCTGTAGAGAGTGCTTTCCAATGCCCTCTCTTATTACTAGCAGTAAAGACGCTTATTTCATCTATCTCCGTTGGAGAGAAACATGATCCCTCCAATTCAAAAGAGACAGCTTCATCTGTTAAGGGGTTAGACCTATTTGGATGGGTTCCTATTTTTATTAAGGCTGTGCTATGTCCAACAAGAAGTACATGGGAGTGTGGTATTACACTGCTATGGAGGACAACTAAGAATTAGTAACTAAACAGATAATGGAGAAATGAGAAATGACTCTCACAAGTAGTCTAACTGGAGAGCCATTAAACAAAAGCATATGACACACAGTGATGACTCGACACTCCTAAATATCCTGTATGTACAGGTAATAGTCTCTGCCAAACCTCACTGGATCCATTCCAGTACCCGATACGTGACAGCTAAGGAAAGACAGACAGATGGTTAAGAAAGTTGTTCTCTGCACCTCAAATCCAATCCCTGGCAGTTTTCATTCACTTGTAGATCCTTAAACAACATGACATAGACTGTTCTGTGAATTTGAGCAGAAGCGGAAAAATACTGTACATGATCTCCGCTTGTTTCTCATTCTTGAAGCCCTATAAAGGCATCTACACACGTCCAAGGTGGGCAGGGCAAGGGCTGAAATTGAAAATGGGCCAAATCTCATTATTCTGTCAAGCACAAGGATGTAAAGTTTGCAACTGCTTTAACTGGGGAAGTTTCTACACTCACTTGTAAAAAACTTGTCACCTAACCACTCTAAGTTCCAATATGTGATTTTAACCAATCTTTAATTCATTGCCTGTTCAGAAAATGGCTGTCATGTGCTGAAGCCAAATACTTAATTCTAAGTATTCATTTCTTTACAATACTTCCAGGAGAAAAATCTCAATGCACAAACCAGAAACATGAAATTTTAAAAACAAGGAACAAGATGATCTCTGAGGTCCCTTCCAACCCGAACCATTTAATGATTCTATGATTCTATGATATGATGGAACCCTTATAACAGATGAGTGGCTCATTCCAGCCAGATGGCAGGGTCCATACAGACTAACATGCTAATCAAGGCAGGCTCCTGTCACCCTAAAACTTCCGAAAGCCTTTGTGCTGCACATGACTCCTCACCAACAACAGTGCGAGTGAGTCACAATCACAATTGCACGTGTGCATGGTGGAATCTCATCGTTACTGAATTACAGCACTCACTCGAAATGTTAAATTTGGGACTACGCAGGCCTGCCTATGATTCTGGAACTATGAGTGAGGTCCATGTCATCACAGTCATCTGCTGCCTTGTTGAAAAATGAAACCCAAATCCAACACAAAAATCTCTCGCCAATGTGCACCAAAATGAAATGTATACAGGCAACTGCAGTTTGGCAAGCTCAGTGGATATAAACCAGCTATAAAATTATAAAAAAATGGGTGTGCACAGGTCAAAGTATCACAAAAGCTAATGGTTTAACATTCAGGGAATAAAAAGCAAAGGCACATCCATACTGAGGATGGGATGTTAACAGAAAAGGATGAGGTCAAGCAGCCTCCATATACAACCCAAATCACATCAACATGGTCCTCCCAGCTTCAGCTCTTTTGTAGAGAGAGCACAGAAGCCATTCACATCTGTAGAAACAGGATCAGGCCTATCACTTCAGCAGAGACACTCCCAAACCAAGGCTGGGCTCCCAGGTATGTCAGATAGCTTGAGCTGGTATTGCTTTCATCAAAGGCGGCAAGTGCCCCTAACCACCAGAGAACATCTGTCACTGAGGAAAGGACAGGAGCTCTGAGACGAGGATGGGCTGATGCTACCCTGAGTGACGGTCTCATGTGTGTGATCCTTCCCCTCTGATCCTCTCACATTTCTCCTCATAGCGTCTGCTGCTGCTGGCTCTCTGGCATCTTGTTCACAAACTCACCCCCCTGTTCCTGCTCCCCAAGCACAGAAGTCCACCTTCTTCACCATCTCTAAATCCCCCTGCCCTCTCTCTCTCACTCTGGCACTAGAACTCAGCTTTCTCCATCGACACCCCACCGTGGCAGCCCTACTTCTTTCTGTCCCTCCAAGCAGATCTGTAACGCCGCTGCCTCCCTCCCTCAGCACTCATTCTCCTTTCAGCCTCCTCCTTGCCTTCTATTGGGCTCTGGATCAAGATCAAGATTTTAGCCCTTGCTTTCGCTGTGCTTTACAACTCACAGCAATTACTGTTGGCTCATAATTTCCGTAACGATGTATCTATGGTAGCTATTCATGCATATATACCCCTGAGCACACCTACACACGCTGCTGTACATAAACATGGTATGTGCTGATTAATGGAACATACAGAAGTAACAGAAGCCAAATCAAGCATATATTTTTGTTGAGAATGCCAGATTCCATGTTTCACAAAATCCCAGCCACACCCATGCTAATAAACTCGGGCTGTTAATTTACAGAACAACATGCTTTATTGTAGGGAAGGAAAACAGTGAGTTCTGTATTTCGGTTCGAGTGACTTTCAGTCTCCTGATAGTGCATTTCTTCTTGTCAGTTCTCTACAGCACAGATATGTCCCAGATTACTTCGTAAACAAAGCAAAAATAATTTCTTTCATCCAACTGCGGCAGGAACTGAACAACTTAATCTGATCATTGTGTGCAAAGAAAATATTTCCAATGACGACATCTTCCTATGTCAATTGGTTTTTATTACAGATGTCATCTCTATGTGCCATATTAATGCAGCTCTTTCTTCTCATTTCAAGATTTTAATCTAAGTTTGTTGCTCTAATATTTTATTGGTTCAAAATACATGCTGTAAAATCCATGGCCTTCAAATTTTCCTGCGAGCTAAAAATAAACTGCTCTTGTCAGATATGGTTAGCTGATAAAAAGTGTCAGAGACTTTTCTGAATTACTTTGATAACTTCCTGTTTATGTGGTACTGACCCTTGTCTAATAAAGATCTTTTACACTTGGAATAAGAGAAGATACTGCAGCATACTATTCCTTAATGGACAATGCTGATTACTTTTGAAAGCCTTTAATACATTTCCCATATTAGACATGAACAGATGTCAGGGATGTTGCCAAGTGAAATTTCTTTTATGCAATCTTGGCTTGTTGTACAATAATAGTCCTTTCTCAACATGGGAAAAAATTACAGACCCAACTAATTTCCTTGACAGGGAAGAGTTACATATGTTTTCCACTTGTAGCTTTTACGACAAGTTTACAATTTTGCCAAACCTGGAACTAATTGGGTCCGTTTCCAAAAACGGCCCAATAAACCCACAATGTGTACAGCTAGCCTAAAATGCAGCAAATGATTGTTTGCTTTTACGTTTATTTTTTTTTCTAACAGGGAAAAGTCAGATTGCACAATTACTTCATTTAAGTTACTTAAACACTTACTGTTTCATATCCTCCCAGTTTTTGAGCAGCTTGAAACATAGTCCAAAGGTTAACTGTTAGAGGGACAATAAGTATTTAGATAAGCATTGCATTAACCAACATATTTCAAAGAAATGTAAATTAAACAGTTCTTTAAAAAGTAGAAAAAAAAAAAAGCTCACAGTCCCTGAAAAAGTTCCTGTGAAACATTTTCCAAAGAGATATTTACATAATCTGAAAAGTAAATATTAGCCCATACTATATATATTTTTAATTACATATAAGAGAACAGACTTAGATTCCTTAACAGGACTGGAAAAATACACTGAGACAAAGGTAATGGGCTCATTTGACTTTGCTGATAAGAAGCACAGTACAATGAGACTGCAGCATGTTTCCATAACTTCGATAATAAAAATTACTCATTGGGAAGAATGTGGCTTTTAATTATTTGTTTAATACTGATTTCATTAGCAAGCAACTGTGAGCCACAGACCGGCTCACAGAGAAAGCCTATTGATTAAACAACAATAGCCAATATTTACTGCAGCTCAGATAATGGCCTCCATAATCAATAAGCAATAAGCTGCGTTCTAATGGATCCTCTGTAAATGAACCCTGGGGGAGCACAAATGAAAATTACCACAATAGTTATGGTATGGGTGGTCTTGCCTTGCCCATGGCTGTGGGGTGAAAGGAACAGAGGTAACTCCAAAAGGTGTGTTGGGAGACGCTTGTTGCTTCCTGCATAGTTTCTTCCCCCCCATGTGCTTTTCAAGATGGTCTTATTTTTATTTATTACTTTTATGTTAACTGATAGAAGAAAAGTCGATGCCCCAGCTTTCTGCAAAGCCTGTGCACTGTTCCTGGAAGAAGCAGTGGCCCCCAGCAGACACACTGCTCGCGCTTCAGGCCAGACTCAGCAACAGTGCTGCAGAGCACAGCGGACAGGATCTCTTCCTCCACGGAGAGATGCTCTGATGTGGTATACACACTCCTTCTTCCCACTAACCTATTTATATTGGCAATGTTTGCACAACCCTTGCTGGACAAATACAGAGCCCTGTCCTGCAAACATTTCTGCTCTTCTAAGCATACTTACTCTTGGCATTTAAGTATTTGCTGGATCAGGCCACTAATTTATAATGAATGACAGGCAACTTTCAGTGTATTTCAGCTAAATGTTAGCAGAGGGTCCTACCTTGGATGGGGAATTTTAGAAATAACACTTGAGCCTGTCTTTCAAGCCCACCCTGTCCCCATGCATGAGGGAACACAGAATAAAACGGAAGGGAAAAAATCCTCTCTTCAACACAAAACATTCTGAAAGCCTCATTGAACCTCGTATTGCTTCAAAGCTATCAAGAGCTTTGCTTAGGCCTTGATTTAATCTGAATCGATGCATAATGCAACGAAGCTGTTCATAGTACATTAATTTTACTTCCATTTCAAGCAGCCAGTTTTCAGACAAACACTGTAATCATTCGGAGTTATATAAGTTTATAATGGCTGCTGGAGGCCTGTTGCAATCAGTGCCAATTGCTATTAGGTATGTAAATTGTTATGTAAAACACACAGGTTTGACATTCTTCATCAAAATAACACATGGTTTTAATCTGGGAGATAAATTAGAGTAAATAATATTTCAATTCACGGAGTTCTCCCTTTTAAGGAAAAAAAGTATCAATCAGCCTATAGATAAGGAGAAAAAACACCCCCATTTACAGCTTTTGTTGGAAACTGTACATTGCACAGCAATATTTATGTAAAATTTAGTTACAACTGTATCTTCTCCACCTACAATTGCTTTACAGATTGTGGCACTACAAACTGTACATGCCAAAGCAATTTTAAACATTGCATTCTGTATTAAACAGATACAGTCTGGTTTTATATTCTCCAAAGTCAGTAATTTATTAACTATAAACACATTTCTGGGCTTAAAAATCTGATCCCTTTTGTGCCTTTCTTGACCACCTTTCAATGTCTTCCTTTAATATTTGTCCTTTCATAAAGAACATCTGGGCACAATAAACATACGTCATATTATTAACTCAGAAGAAAGGCATTACAGACGCTGCAGATTTACAAAACAGAAAACTAGAGAGTTTTCAACATGCCTATTTCTAGTCATAATCAGCGGATTTAAACCTATAAATATCCGGCAGCAACTACCCCAGAAGGAAGAGATGCAAATCTCGGCATAAGACAGTAAAATGCCTGGACTGGAAAATGTGTAGATATAAACACAGTCCCCCCCATCCATAAGGCTTTAAAACAGGCTCTGTGTGCAAATGCTTTCTCCAGAGAAGCCAAACCGTTCTAAAATGTCAACAAGAAAGTGAGAAAAAGGATACTTACTCTGCTTAAAACCTAAATAGGGTATTCGTTCAATTGGTGTTTTCCTTTCTTTCATATATTTATAAAGTGCCACAAGGAAAGCCTGCTCATCAGCTCTGCATTCTTCACCTACGGCAATCTTTGATTTATCCTCACTTGAGCCTTTTTTACAGTTGCTGTTGTTACTCTTGGGTTTGGGCAAAGCTGACTTAGCCTCACATTTTACCTGGGAAAAAAAAAGATGTCATATCAGATCTGGGTAACCTTTAATTTTCACTTAAGGAATAAATGCTCTCTCCTAGCAGAATGGATTGCTGAAAAAATGAAGGCCAAACCATGCAACTGTGTTTGAGGGGAAACAAAGGAAGCTATTTTTAGAGCTAAATGTCTTGTTCTGAATCTTAGTCACAACATTTTTAAATACCCACATCTTTAAATCATTACAACCCATTGGTAATGCTCTCCAGATCTGCATTTTTATGACTATACATTGCTATGTCACAGACAGCTCCCATCTCTCACATACACTTGCCATTAGCAAGTCTAATAATAACCTTTGTTCCAGGACTGACACTGAGCATTGTCAACTCCCGCAGACAACCCCTGGAGTTGAGGGTGCTCGGCCCCTTCCAGGAATGCTCAGCAGCCAACTCAGAAAAGACTCATTTTTCTCTCCTTTGGCCCACCAAAAGAGATGCAGACCTTGGCAGGCCTTACCCAGGCAGAACCCTCAGCACACACGAGTGGAGGTTCTGCTGTAGCACAGACTTAAGTCAAAAGGGCTTGAGCATCTGCTTAAAGTTACGCATGGCCCCAGGTATTCAGCAGGAGGAAGAGGCTGGAAACAGGAGCCTGCCCTGGGAGGCACCCGCAGACCTCGTGCAGGCCAGTCCCAACGTCTCCCACTGGCCTTCCCAGCAGATGTGTGCCAGTCAGGAAGGCAACAAACTGCAACCACTCTACCTCTTGCCAGTATTCAAACATACAAAGAAATATCCTGCAAGACTGGCTTCATCCTGCAGTCCTCCTGGAGATAATCCTCGCATGGAATCAAACAAATCACCACGTGAGCACTCCCATAACTTATATGTAGCAAAACCAAAAGAGCAGAACCTTGCATACTGATGTTTAAAAGCTCTCCGTGTCCAAGACGGGATCACTGCATGTCCAGTGAGATTCTGGAAGTCATCTACTGCGAGGCAGTGGAAGTGGTTACAGGCTGTGTTTTGGATTTGCGCTGTCCCATCACTGCTTGCAAATGCTGTGAAAAGCCTTCTGCAGCTCCACACCTGAACCAAGATGTGTCCTTCGTGCTCCAGAGCAAGCAGAAACAGCCAGCACTGAGTGTCCTGCATACCCACCACTGGGTATCCAGGGAGAGCAGCACTCTCCCTGAAGAGCAAGATGGGAGACATGGCCAAATAAAACAATGATCCCCTTTCTCCTCCCCACTTCTAAGCAGGTGCTTCGTGGCACTTCTTAACACTGTGGAGGTAAGTGCTATGCAGAGCATTAATAAGTGCTGTGAACAAACAACAACCATACCATTGGAATGACCACGATACACTTATTTTATCTCAGTAAAGCCACCTTGCATTCAGGCTCAAGGAAAGCAAAATCTTTTATTTTAGATTCCTCCAAGGTATTAACTTTTCAAAAAGTTTAGGTTTAGGGTCAGCTGCCTCCACGGTTTCCCCCAGACATTGGACAAGGCAGCACTAGAAGAAAAGAGAAGTGGCCACACTTTTCCAAGATGCTCAATGCTGCTGAAAACTCCCTGGTGGACACTGCAGGGCACAGGCTTGCTCCGCCCAGGAAATGCACCAGGGACTGGAAAATGGAGTTCCTGTAGTTTTTTTTCATGAGTGACTCCTGAAATACGTTTCCTGTATTGCTCAATACTCTCTGGTTGCATGTTACAAAGAGATATTGTCTTCCTATGGCACAAGACACCATGCTTCGCGTTTTAGTAACAGATATGCTCACTGATTGAACTTCTTTAAAGATCCTGGGTTTCATCCAAAACTCAACGAAGTTAAGGGGAATTTTTTCCTACTAAATGAACTTTGGATTTCCTCACTCCACTTTTCAGTTCTGAGCTGTAATCCCTTGACTTTTTTACTTTGGCTCCTTGCAAAACCATTTAACAGCTTCCCCTTATAAAGTTTAGATTATATTGTCATAATTTTCAGTGCTATACCAAGGACTGGGTTAACGCTGCCAGTACAAGCCCCTAATTTCATTTAATATGGCATTCTTAACTTGGGCTGCAAATATGTGCAAGGTAACACTTGGAATAAATTCACTGGTCCTGGGAACAGCTTCTCAGCTTTGCAGCCCACTTGCTCGGTGAAGTCGGTCAGTCTGCCAGTCAGTCTGTCTGTCTGTCTGTCTCCACCTTTTTAATGTGTTTTCATTTTTCAAACAGGGCAATTCAACTCCACTTGCAAAGACAGCTTGGGCCCGAATGCTAAATCAAATGAAAGCTCACTTCTCTGAAAGCAAACTAATGGTAAGGGATGTTACTCCCAAGGAGACAAAAGGAAACAAAGAAAGTAACATATAAAAAAAGCCACTGGGAGCGAGAAACCCCGTGCTACACGTAACATCCTTCTAGTCAGCATACAGAGGAGAGAGGTCAAAGCGCCTGCGGACCTCAAAGGTGCCAAAATGCAAGGAAAGGCCTCCAAGCAGCGCCAGGTTCAGTGAAGCTTTGATGAGGCTGCAGTGGCTCACCTGCAGACGTTAGAGGCAAAGCCTCCTTTCTGGAACTTCCCCAGGTGACAGGGGGCATGAATGAACGCTGTGACCAGTGATTAACGAGAACCAAAAGGGCCAAATGTCATTCCGGTGTAAATCCAGCATAAATGCACTGCAGTCAGGTGGAGCCCCACCAGATTTGCACCAGGGGCCAGAAACTGTCTTTCTCCAAATGCAATTCTGAATCTTCCCAGAAGGCAAAGCTCTGGAGGCAGGTCCCAAACATGGCATTTTGCTTGCCTTTGCATGCTTTTCTGGTCCAGTCAGAACCAGAACGAACCCATTATACAGGGGGAGCTCCGTTTCCACAGCAGCTGAAGCTCTTTCCCTGCAGCTTTGGTGTGGGCAACACATGAAGGACGGAGCAGGGGGCTCAGGCCCCGTCAGGCAGCCCAGAGCTGTGGCATAGAGGCAGGCTCTGGGAACATCTGGCCACATCTGTCTGCGTGCTCAGTCACAGGCGTATGAGCCAGGATCAGGCGGCCAGGGAGCATCACGGGTGCACCATGGGTTTGTTTTCTCCTGCCAGAGGTCGCACACACAGCAGACCACTACAGAGCCGTATTTCAGAGCTTCAATCAGATAAAGTCTGAAGCTCTCAGAATAAATCTTCAGGTCCGAGAGTGTGCCAGGCCACCTGTGGCCACAGGAAAAGCAAATCCTGGCAACTTTTAAACTAATTTCCCAGATCTTGCCGTATAAATGAAGTGAGAGATTTACTTTAGCATTTGCACTAGGAGATGTAATGAGTAGATTCATTTGGGGACAATTTCCATGTGTAACAAGTTAATCCTTTCAGCTCTTCGAAACGGCCGTATCAGCCAGTTCAAAAAGGCCTTCTTCCAGTGTGTTCTTTCACACTTTGAATGGGAATGCTCCTTGGGAGCACCAAGTAAGAGATGCTTGCAGGTACAGTGAGGATTGCGCCGGGGCCTGCGGGTCAGAGGAGCCGGTCCAGCAGTGTTGTCACAGGAAGGACGACAGCTTCCAGGTCCCAGGGATGCATGCCTCAGCAGCTGTCCCACCGTGGAGGGAGCTCCCCCAGGACCCTCCCCAGGAGGTACAGGAAGGATGCGGTGCCCAGAGACCAGACCACAAGCAAGAGGTGGTACACATCCACGTCACCTGGCAGCAGCTGCAGGCCCCGGACTGCAGCTCTGTCTGCCCGAGGCTCTGTCTCCAACGAGCCACCTTTGCTGAGCTCCACTCAGAGCTCCTCCTACCCAACCAAATGCTCTTCTGCGCCAAGTAACAGTAAAAGCCTACAAAACAATCTGCTCGTGGCTCAAGGTAAACATGCCTAATGAAATCTAAATTGTAGGCATGTACAAAGCTTTCTAGTCACTGACTGCTGACAAAACGGAATGCAGCAAGTCATTACAACCATGTGGTTCGTGTTGGTCTTGACAGGCTCAAACCCACAGCCTGCAGAATGCCACCTCTGCCCCTTCCCCATCCAAACCCTACAGCCCCTGCGTCTCCACCAGAGCTGTCTGCCCACTGCCCTGAAACCAGGCTGCTGTCAGACGCTGGGTGCCATCAGCGGAGGATGAAAGCTGCACAACTTCTGGTTGAAAGGGATTTTAGCTGGAACATGAGCATGGCCAGGACCATTGCCAAAGCTTTTCAGCATCTGACACAAGTGTATTTGTCCCATTAGTCTAGCAGTTTTCAACTCTGCTTTTCATAGACCCATCGTCAGCATTCGTCAGAGGTGGAGCAAGGACAGAGGAGAAAAACGGATGGTGAAGCCAACACGGAGCCTAAGCTGATGACTTCACACCTCAGTGTTCATTCCCACGTGGAGAAGACGGTAGGTGGGTCTCCATCTCCTGCCCAAATACTTCCCTCATCCCCAGGAACCTACTGGCGGGGTCTTTACAAAGTGCTGTGCATCTGCTTTAGAGGGTTTCTGATTTGCTGCCCCCCTCTTACTGAAGTGTTTCCATGGCCCTGAGACACAGATTGATGTGAAGAGCCAGAGTGAAGTCAGTGTGACTACATGCAAGGACATTATATCATGAGCACGTCTATTATTTATAATGAAATTAAGCTGGCCAAGATAATTAATGCTATTAATATCTGCACAATGATGAGCACAGTATGACTAGATAAATAGACAGAATTACTTCTTATCTGAAATATCCTCCCATTTGACTAGTAGGGTGAACCCAAATATAAACAGAGAGAATAAACAATTTGGTACGAAGTGCTGCTGTTGTTTTTAATTATCTAATACCTATACATCAGGTGCCAAAGAGCAGGGTGCTTTGACAACACAGCCCATGCTGCAGTTTGCTAGTAATATTTTAACATGAGAAATGGCTGGGGGCGGGGGAATTGAGGCAAATTGAGACATTTTCACGCCACAGATTTTGCACATTCTTCCACAGAGCAAAAACATTCAGGCAAACTCTATAGCATCTGGCAGGACCCCGCAACTCAGCGCACCAGGCTCCGTCGCCTTTTCCACGCCTGTCTAACACGATAGTACAGCCTCCAACTGAGCACAATAGGGCACAAAGAGAAGAGAAACAGTGACTTAAGGGCAGAGCTTCATCCTGAACTTCAGCCTCTTTTATCGTCATCAACAGAAGGCACAGTTTTAACCGAACTCCTAGGGAGGAGGAGGAGGTGGAATTTAATTTGCCTTCCTATGAGAAACCCAGAGCAGAACACTTCCACTTGACCTCTTTAACCTCATAATCTCCCAGGACATTCACTGCCTATAACAATACCTACGTAAATGGATCTATAGATTCACTGTATTTCCTAAAGAGATGGTCACAACAATGGGAGCATTTTCCAGATACACATCCATCTAATTTAGTGAAACAATGGACTCAGGAGGAGTTGGCCGACACATTCAGGCTACACAAACATGTTTAGCAAGGGCTCAAAAGTATCACGGTGACAAAGTTCTGACATAGATAAAAATCTACAAGCATTGCTCTAAGTAATTTTCCATCTCTGCATCTTACACTTTCAAATTAAATCATCTTGAAAGGAGCCATTTGTGCTGCTTTTAAGAGAAAATCAAATTCCTATTTAAAACCACACATACAACAGAGAAAATAGGATGTAAATTACACTACAGAAACTCAATTTTTAAGTAATTTTAAGTAAAAGACACAAACCCACAAATAACTAAGAGATAAGCCTATAAACACAAACCAATGATCCCATTTTTACTTGCAGTATGGGCTAAGCACTGCAGCAAATACAGAATCCTCCTTAAAACAAACCCTGGAATGAATATGCAGGTCAGCATGAAGTATTTAAGAAACAGTCCTTGTTTTTTTATTTTTCTGAACATTTGTACCGAATTTCTCCTTCTCCCTCCCCCCCCTTTTTTTCTTTTTTGAATTCAAGACCTTAACATCAGAGTAATCTCATTTGTGTGTGCTTCTTAGAAACCATTATTTAAGCAGCTCTTGCTTCATACTCTGTTTATCTTCAAATTTATATTTAGAAGTGCATTGTAACAGGGTGAGTTGCTCCCTGGTTTATTTTTAATTCGAAGATACTGTCACAAACTATGTTTGTGTGTCACTGAATGTGAAAACTAACAGTGGATGCCAAGAAAGCTTAAGCACTACCAGCTACCGACAAGCTGATAGCATTAGGTTGTTAGGCAACTGTAGTTACTGGTAACTTTGAACACAGACATGATTTAAAGTGAAGAATAAAACTGTTGAAAAAAATTACATTTATTTCCCCCCCAAAAAATAAGTTACGTTCTAATTTTGAAACAGCATGCTGGGAAACAAAGGCAGGGCTGTACCCAAAAAAGGAGAATGTACTGAAAAGAATATTATTAAGTGATTTACCTTGGCAACAGCTTTGCTTTCAGAATTATTGTTGGAATCCTTAATGCCATTTAATGAATCTCTTCTCTGTGGGCAAGGCTTCTTTTTGCGTGGTCTGCCTTTAAGATTTGGTGCTGAAAATTAATGGAGAACAATTTGAGTACACTGTCTTCTACTGGATTCTTAACAGCTGAAAGCATAATAAATAATTCCACCACAATCGGTCACAGAAATGTACACATCTGTCTACAGTAAATGCTGCTTACGAGATTCCTGTCCTCCATGGGTTACATCTTGACACACTATACATTTCTATATCATATTCCCCAAGGCTAATCTATTCTACTTTCACATAACTAATTAATACAAAGTCAAACTCTGGTCTCTGAAGGACTCGGAGAGAAAGCACAAATATTTCTCCATGGCACAAAAAAGAACAAAGTAGAATATTAATAGGTAACTTTGCATTAATGAGCTGCTGCATTTATTATTTTTAATCTGCAAGTAAGAGTACTGTCTACTACTTCCAACTTTGGGAAACATCTGTTTTTGGAAATGTTCTAAAATATTGAAATTCCTTACAGCTCCAAGAAATGTTTATATACCCTGTCATTCTTGTCAAAGTTCTTCTAAAAAAGTTTTAAAAAAAATAATAAAATTACCCCTGAGTCCTGAAATGGATCAAAAAACGTAACTAGCTCTAGAAGTTGACAAGTACTGAAATAAGTGATTGATTGTTTCATAAGGGTTACATACCACACGTATAAATTAACATGAATCACTTTCAGTTTTGTCCAATTCTTAAGATAAAACAGCTCTGAAATACTGCAGTGACTAAATCCTGGCCATGCTGAGCCACACTAAGGATGGGAAATGGATCATCGTAAAAAATACCAGACTCATCTTTCAATAACGATATTACGATATAAATTATGATCACATATAGAAATAGGAGATGAAGCAGATGTTTGCTCATTATTACGTGTCCTGCCTGCTTTCAGATTTAGAAAGCAGCCTCTGACTGCTACAGCAACATTTAAAATGATAAACAATCATTAACTAATGACTGTACTGAAGAAGATAATTTCCTTTAAACCTTTAATTTCTAGGTAACCATTGTATTCATTACTTAAAGGGATGATTAGAACAATGTCAGAAATCTAAACACCACAAACCTCTTGAGTGCCTTCTAATTGTTTCTAATCTTACGTTTGTCACACAGTAAGCCAGTGGTTTCAGGACATTTTACATTTTAATTAGTTTGCAAACACAATAAAGGGTGCTAATTTGATTTTATAGTTTGAATAACAGTGTCCTATTTGCTCAGAGAAAAATAAAAGCCATGGTTTTAACAGCAGAGGTCCTGAAGACGCGTCCCCTTTCTTCCCCCAGCACCATCACTCAGTGAACAGAGGTATGTGTACGTGCCCAAGTCCCTATTTGTGTACGTACAAAAATGCATTTATCGTCCTTCAGAAACATCTCCATCTATCTGCAGCCGAGCACATTCTGCTTACTGAAAAGTACTGCAGAAAGCAATTTTGAAATTGTCATTTGAGGCCAGCATGCAAAATCAAACAAAGAGATAAAGAAGCGATTACCCGTCGCGGCCAACAAACATCTGCCCGATTGCTATCTGTCCTCGCGAGCAGCACAGCGCGGGGCTGCTCCCTGCCCTGGCCACGCCATCGCTGTGCCCCGTGCCAGTGCTGGGGGCTCGCAGACCAGGCTGCTGCATACCGCCCGCGCCGACGTCTCGGAGCTCACTGCTCCCCATGGGGCAAGGCGAGCTGCCAGCCCCGGCCTGCGGTACCCAGCGCTCGTACCGTGCTGGGAAGGGTGCTCGGAACACGGCGGCTCCTCCACGTGCTACGCGCTGGTGCACGCGCCAGGGGTGCCTGGCATTGGGATGAATGGGCCCCGACGTGGCCCATCCACAGCAGGACAGGTGCTTCAATATGGGCCAAACACGCGTGGATGAGAATTACTTCTTTTTCATTCTTTTCTTTCTTCTTTTTTTAAATCTTTTAAGCAAAGAAACCAGTTCAAGGCTCAATGTTTTCCAAACATACTTGTTATGCCGAGTTTTGGCACCGTACTTTGTATCACACTATAAAGCACTCCTAATGTTTTGCTAAAAGCTCTAAAAGCAAAAGGCATTTGTTACTGAATTCCAGGTACACCGAGCCTGCATACAAACACTGTTTGCGTTGGAGCCCTCGGTGGCTGAACCGGCCCCTCACCACCATGCTGCCAGGCTCCGCACCAGCAGCACCATCACCAGAAGGAGCCACAGGAACCAGTACCAAAGGAGTGGGCCACTGCTGCTACACCATAAAAGAAAACATTTGCAATAGTTCAGTCACACTTGAAACAAATCCATTAACATTTGCTCCCTAAATCATTCTAAACAGATGCATTATTCGAAGATTATTTATATTTCAGTCAGATCCATTTTGTTCTCTTGAGCAAGGATATATGACAAGGACTGAACGAATAATTCACAACAAGGCACACACTCATTTTGATTTTTTTCATTTTTGTTTCATTTATGACATATTCATGAGCACACTGCAGATCTCCTGAATTTGTTATTCATAATGATTTTAAAGCGATTTTACGAACAAGTTGTGGCTTGGTCCCAGTCAGCGTTCTTGACATTGCTGGATGCTCAACACAGATTGGACACCAAAGTGAACGTCTCTTGTTTTTTTCTCCTTTCTGGTTGGAGAGGGGCTGCTGGCATGAATACCTGAGAACATCTGAAACAATTCAACTTCTTTACATGTTTGTGCATATGGCTTTCAAGTTCATTTTCTGAAAGCATTTGTGCCAGTGAGAACTGATAACTTATACGTTCCCAGAAGGTGAGAACTAAAGCAATGCGAATTAAAGTAAAAAATCAAATAAATAAGTATAGAAAAATGTTTGCATTTATTTGCCACCTCTTCAGTCGAAGCCTGAAACAGGCCTATGAGGGAGACGATACACTCCCAGTTCAAATGCTACATTTTTCTTCCCATGCATTTGACAACACACTCCTTTTTGCCAATTTATGTCTTTTTTCCTTTCTTTCTTTGTGCTTCCTGATGTATCTCACAGAGAGGAGATGAGCTGAGAGTTCATCCTGCATTTGCTAGCCACCCAAAGGGTAGGCTCACGTAGAAAATGCCCACAAGCATGAAGTTATGTTCCTTGCAAAATCTGTAGGCGTGAGAGCAATCCAGAGCACATCAGGAAAAGACACCTCACTGCAAGCTAGCCTTGGGTCAGACATGGGGATGCCAAGCTCTAGGCAGGCAGAGAACGAGATCTGTGGGAGCTGCCAAGCTCAGCTGTGACTGAACGCTACACATGGTGGAAGAGCGCAGACCACCATAAAATCAGTAAATCCATTAGCTCGTTTTTCTACCTGCATTCCCAGGTAGATGCAGGTGAAGATACCATCTTACCTCTTATCAAGTCAGCCTTACTTGAGCCGTGTCTGTGCTGAGAATGCAAAGTGCCAGGTATGCATGGACACCGTGGGATGCACAGTTAAGTAACAGTGACTGTAGGTTTGGGGTAACCGTAGGTTTGGCGGGTTAATTCCAGCGAAACTTTCTTTTTTTCTTTTTTTCAGGAATCTGATTATCACTGAAAGTCCAATGAGTTCAGTCTTCCCCATAACACTCTTCTCTAGATGCACATATTTGGACTGATGTTAAGATGTGTTGTTATAGGGAGGGTGTTAAAAAAAACAGTGGCCTTCACACAGCTGAGGTCAGGCTATGTTGGCACTTTGTCAAAATCGGTGGTGTAGCCAAGAGGCTTTAATGAGCTTGGAATGCATTACCTCATTTGTCATACCTGGATCACTTACTCATGCTGAGTCCAAAATAACCTTGGACCTTGCTGGCTGCTCAGCAAACTATGTAAGTAAACAGTCCTGTACTCATGCCTAAAACATGTACCTTTTTCTTGCTCACTACACATTACTTACTCCAGAGAACATCTAAGCAATCGTAACACCTAGGATCAAAGTTCTCGCCTTATTCAGGTCTCTCTGACCTACATAACTATTCCCAGATACGACTTATGATTCTTGTTTGACGGTACTCCAGTTTCTCAGAAACATTTCAAAAGTGGGAGAAAAAGGGCAAGGAAAGGGTAAGAAAGGCATCACTGTGTTTTGCTGAGTTTACCAGCACAGCTGCTACAGCTTACACGGCCAACCAGATTCTGGCTGCCGTTGTTTTAGTGACCATGTTTCTCTCCTGTGGAAAGATGAAGGGAAGGAGCAAAAGTATTTTTGCCAACTGCAAGAGTATGACAACATGAAAGAAGAGCTTGCAAAACTGTCCAGGCTCATCAGCAAAGAGTGAGGGGAAGATGTGGGTCTCTGTGTAGGGTGGGCCTGTACAATTGGATCAGCCCTAAGCACGACAGGTGTGAGTGCACCCAAGGGAGGAAATCACAAAGCAGGGATTATGGTGGAGCACCGGAGGGTGTAAGGAGAAGTTCACGAACACAGATGCGCTGTGGTGCTGGTTACAGAAGAGAAGTGTGCTCGCATGAGACAACCTGCAGTGCACCTTCTAAATGCATCAACAGCCTTGCTTCCTCTCCTTCTGCGAGGTGTAGGACACCTGGCAGAACGCGTCCTTGCAGAATCCTTTTGCACTGTGCCAGTCCTTCATGCATCTTCCAGCTCTCACCCCCTTCTCTCTCTCTCTCAAGGTGCAATACGAGAATGCTTGGCCCTCAGCTGCAAAACCATCAGTAGATGCAGAACAGGCTAGGAGACCTTCCCTCTTATGCAGGTGGAAACAGCAGGATGTGTCGGATCGCAGAGCTAGTCATCATTCGGGTGCTGAACAGAAGGTGGCATACAGAGGAGTCTGGCCATCAAAGTCAAGGTAAGAAAAGAAGGTTCCCAAAACTCTGGACCATCCATGAACCAACCACACTTGGGGGCAGGTGGCAAATAGCTAGTTGCTGAGGACTTCCCTAGAGCAGCCTGGCAAAAGGTAGCTCTTGGCTGAAAAATATGCTTGCATGTTGCACCTTTTAAAATGTAATGAATAGAAAGTTAGCAGTTTTAATGGTTTTAACACTTACCCCTCTAGGGGGCTTCTGGCATTCTGCAGTATCAGAAAGTTTGGAAATGCATACTGCTAGATTTAAGCACAACCTCAAAAACTGCTCAAAGGTTAGTTAATCTCGCATACTGTTCTGCAGTCTCAGCTGATTCCTGGATTTCCTCATCTCCTCTGTCCCTGTTTTCTTCACCTCATGCTCTCTTCTGCATCCTGAGTACAGGATCTTGTGTTTCATTCATTTTCCTTTCACTCCTCAAAATTTATGTAAAAGCTGCTGCCTCCTGGAAACTGTCTGAGTCAGAGGGCCTGGAGCACGAATGGCCCAGGTACTGAGAGCAGAGCTGGTGGGAGAAGCAAGCTGCAAACAAGCTGTAATGCATCAAAGAGTCAAAAATTAAAACAGCTGGAAAATAACGCAACGGATCAGGCTAGGCTAAAATACTGCAGAGCTTTGTTTAGGAAACAACCCTATCAGTTGAACATGGGGAAACTCTACAGGCTCCACAGTACACCTCTGGCAGTGAGCGATGAACACCTCCCAACAGCTCACGTTCCTGTCCTCTGGCGGTCCCATGGACACACACCTCTTGCCTACGCAGGCTGTACATAAAGCGATTTGAATATTAAAAACCTATTTTTACTAGACTTTTGTAAACACAAGCACTTGTTTATTCCTTTCCACAACTGACATGCTCTGTGGATTGATAACATGTCAGATTTGACCTGGAAACCCCAGAGAAAAGGAGCCAACAACCGTGCGAGGAGCACGGAGCATCCGCACCGCTTTCTAACCCACACGCAGAAAGACAGCACTTGTGTAGTCACTCCTGAAAGTTTTGTTTTGGAAACGAGATATCCCATGCTCCATGTGGGGAAAATCAATTTGCTACCTCTCTAAAGAAAACATTCCTCATTTGGAAATAACTGAAACAGACACTTCCTTGTGTGGATTAATGTGGAGACATATGACTTGCTGCAGACTGTTGTTTTGACCCCCCTCCTGACCAGACGATCTCTGAGAAAAGCAAAAAGGTGGTATTTTTCATGGATTATGGGTCAGACCAGTATTGTTTTTAGTAGAAAAGTTAGAGGCATTGCAAATACCAGGTTGGCTAATTATGCCAAAACCGGAATGTTTTTAGTTTCCATGGAAGACAGTGACAAGATTCAGGACTAGGCTTGGTCTCGTTTGCTTCATTTCAGCATGGCTGGAAGTTAATTAAGATTTCTCCTATAAGGGCTTTGTTTTGTCCTGCTGACTAATTTGGGTTTTTAAAAAAATCAGAAAAGGGTGCTTTTTAAACAAAATTTATGCATATGTTAGTTATTATGAAGTACAGTAAATTGAAAAGGGGAGAGGAAGATTTCAGAGGAAAATCTATGCCTCCAAATATGTGACATTCAAGTAGTCCTCAGAGCAAATTGAAGAATAATAACAAAAAAGAATCCAGGGTAGGCCTATTACTGGCTACAGATGACAGAATTGTTATTAATCATTAAAAAAGAGGCAGAGGTGTTTGGTAAATATTTGTTCCATGTTTGCAGGGAAGCCAGATGATACGCTTGCAAAAGAATATAATTAAAGCCAGTCAATTGACTCAGTTTTACATAAACCAGATCTTAAAACAACAAAAAAGAAAACAAACAAAGCACCTTATTTTATACTTTGAAACTGCAAACCTGATTAGAGGAACCAGCAGCATGCAGGGAACTCACCTGCATTTTGGCAAGACAGTTGATTTAATACTAGATAACACTTTGATTAAAAAATAATACCACGTAATTTTACTCAAGCATATATTAAATAGATTAGGAACTGGCTAAGTGATAGATCTAAACACGGGCATCAGTGGGGAATTTCTAATAAATGAAAATATTTCTGGTAGGATTCCACAGGGGCTGCTGTTAGACTTGATGATGTTCAGCGTTTTCTTCAGTGAAATAATTACAAGGTCCCTGACAGTAACAGTCACCATGACGCCAGCCAGGACTGGCACAACGCTAACACCGGGTAACTCACACGAGTAATTTGGGGTAACACCAAGCCGAACACAACCAACTCCCCCCAGCACCACTCCAGCATAAACCCGGGAGCACGGCCCCAGGTGCACTGCACAGGCCACCCCAACGTGGTGTCCAGCACGCCATGGTGGAGATGCTGTGGCACAAAGCCTGCCTCCAGGGGCGGCTTGAGCAGCTCAGCCTGTGCTGCATTTCAGCAAAGTGACTGAGAGATGACTTCACAAGGTAATACGAGTGCCTCAAAGGGGGTAAAAGCAGGTACTCAGGAAGCAGGAGGGGCAACAAGGCATGCCGAGGCACCCAAGAGCTGAGGCCAGTGCGCCAGGCACACGCACCTCCAGCTGTCAGACCTTCCAGGAAGGCCTGATCTGGCCGCACGCCAGCGGGCACAGCAGAGGAGACCCCGGCACATGGAGGGCTGGAGCTGGGCGCCCACCCTGGCTGGGCCCTGGTGCAGCTGGGACAGCCTCGGTGCTGCGGGCGGCTGTGGCAGCTGCGCTGGCTGCAGGAGCCGGCGTCCAGCTGTCTGGCTGCGCTCCCCGCTCCAACAGCTGCTTCCCTTCTCCTTCAGAAAAAAGGTGGTGAGCTGGATGAAAGCATTCGCTGGTACTTTTGGCCAATGAACCACTACTTGGTTCATACCAGATCGGATGACTCAGGGGTTCTTTTGGTGAGAAACTCCAAGATTATAGGAACTAATACAGTAGAGCACTGTTCAGGACAAGGAGCTTGAAGAGCCACAGCCTTGATTCAGCAAAGTACATGCCTAACTTGCAAAGACCTGGAGCGTGCCAAGACCTCTGATGACCTCGCTGGGGCTGCTCACGTCTGAGGCTGAGGCGGTGCTAAGCATGGAACTCAGGCAGCCAGCACAACTCTGGGACTGAGGGCGAACACCGTGTGCTCCTGCAGCACCACAGGGCTGGCCGCAGGCTCCTCGAGCTCCACATTCCCTCAGAAACCTGCAGCCCCGAGGTCCCTGCGCCAGAGCCCACCCGGCACCATGGGGAGTGCGCGGGGATGTGGATTCTGTAGGAGCATCACGGCAACGTGCAAGTCTGACTTCTTGGGGTAGCTGGGGTTAAAAAAGAAAGGCAAAAAAAAGCTAAAAGAGAAGGAAGAGTGAGCAGGCACGAGCAGACTATGTAATAGCCAAGACAAAAGCAGTGCAAACACAGCAGCGAGAAGAGAAAGCGCACAGCAAACCCATGCAAGTCAGCCAATCTCATCACAACTCAGCAGAACGCACGGGGTAGACTTCCCATTAGAGCGCATTAGAAAATAGAAGGCAAATAAAAGCTCACAGCAAATGTTAAGAAGGCTTCCCTAGCAATATTTCCCTTTCTCTCCCGCAAAAGCGAGCGTTTGTTAAATTGCTGTCTAGCAGAGTCAGCAGTACCCAATGGAGACGTGACCTACATACCTCGGCAATACAATGGCTGTGCAGCCCATCACGTCCACGCAGACAGGCAGACGAGATGGGGAACTGACTGGTGGAGGGTGGGCACTGGGGGTGAATCCAAACAGGCAGAAATTCGTACAGAAAGCATAAAATGGATGGTTTCCCGAGAGCCGGCTTTGGGGAATGACAGCAGCAGGTAGGCAGCTACGATCACCCAACGAACCACGAAAATGACAAATACATTATTCAAATCTCTTGCATTTCTGATTTGTAGTGGATCATACCAGAAATCAATACCCCATGCCCACCCATCTCCTGGGGCTGCCACCTCCACAGGGCAACTGCATGGTGCCAGAGGGCCGGAGCTGGGCCACACGTCACTGCCCGGCCTTGGATCAGCGATCGCGGTCTGCAATAAAGCCGCCTTTGGGCAAGAGCAGCCCTCCGAGCCGTACTTTCCCTCGAACAACTCAGTGGGCTGCGGGCTACACGAGGCGGGCGAGGAGCCCCTCACCGGGCTGCGGGGCCGTGCAGCCCGAGCGCAGCGATCATTGCCCCCTAGCGTTGCTCGCCCGCCAGCCCGCCCGGCCCGGCTCGGCCCCGCTCGGCTCCGCTCGGCTCCTCTCGGCTCCCCGCCCGCCGCGTTCATTCATGGCTAAAAATAGGCGGCAGCGGCGCGAGCCCTGCGCGGAGCCGCGGGCACGGGGACCGCGCATTCCCTAATATGGAAGCGGAGCCGAGTTTTCAAAAGCAGCGGTTTATTTGTTTCTGGAAATGGACAACATATGTCAGAGATTTACTGTAGGGCACCAGGTGTATATATAGCGCAGATCTTCGTATGCGCCCATTCTCGTTCTATATAAAGGCTTTATGCAGCCTGAGACTATAAATTTAATAATAGATTACTAAATTAAGTCTGCACAATCACTTCATAAAAAAAAAAATCATTTCAATTTAAAATACAGCTGTAGGGGCTTGGACAATTTCCTGCATAATGGAGGCCCATCCCTGCAATGTAAATAACACCGGCGTTACAACAAGTCCATCAGGCACATCAGGGAAAAAACCTACACAAAGCAGCAGTGCCTCTTCCAGCCTATCCCAAGCTAGGATGCCAAGCCTCTATTTTATTCGAATGCTGCTTTGATAAATCACTCCTGCTTCAGCAGGCTCTTTTCTTTTTTTTCATGTCCTGTTTTTCCTACCAGAAATCCAGGCTGATTAAGTCTGAGCGTTCTGACTGTACCAAACCAAGAGGGTTTTGCAAGAGGAATTATTCACTGCTTCCCTGTGTACCGTCAGCATTCTTAAAATACTGTTACTATAAAACTAAACAGCGTGCTCCTCAGAAACGCGTGACGTTGCCCGCTGTTTTTTTCCAGCTGCAATTGTGCAATTTTAAAATTCTCTTCTTTCTCAATGCCTTTTCCCCAAACAAATACCTCTGGTAGTTACAAGATTACAGAAGCGAGTCAGATTTGGGTTGGGAGGCTTACAGGCCACCTGTAATCTTATTGACTGATTGCACAGTAAAAATGACAAACATTACCTCGGTTGCTATATTTCCTAACTTAATTATCAGGCTTTCTCTTCCTAATTTGACGAGGCTGAAATATCACAAGAAGTACATATGGCAATTCAAAAAATATCATCGGGGAAAAGGCAAGGCGAGCCTTGGAGAATATGACAACTGGATGTGCACAAGCAGGAATGTGCAACGCTCTGCCCTCCCCACTGCCACGATCTGGGGCTGGAAGGGGCCGCTCTCCTGGGCTGAGCCTCCTCTCCACTCCACGCAATTCCCAACTCATTCTGTGGGATCAGGCTGCTGGAAGACTGTGGGAGATTCGGAAAGCTCCATAACTTTTCTCTGCCTCATGAAATATATAGCAAGAGTTTATTGACCGATCTTGGTCAGTCCCCTCCTCCTGAGAGCATCTGGAGGGGCTTCTGCATCACCCAGGAACCCTCATCCCATTTCCAGTGAAGGGGCCGCCCCGCTCCTGGACATGCCCGTGCTCGCTGCAGGGTCCAGGTTTTTCCTAGAAGCCTCCGACCAGACGTGACCCTGCTTAGCTTTGTTTAGGAAGCCTGACAGAGTGACACGAATGGCCGAAGCTTCTGTATATCTAATTTTAAACAGATAAAGTAGTTTCAAGACAAACCAGCACCTCTTAGAGATTTCCAAGTACACCATTAAGTAGATCTGGGCTTTGGCTAAGGTGAATATGAAGATTCATTGTCCCAAGAGATAAATATTGACTGAGGAGAAGCAAAGGTCAAACTGGTCAATATTTACTCAAGAAACTAAATCTTGGTGCAGTGTAACACACACGCTGAACGTCTTCATCAGCTGCCTCTGGAGATCTTTTCATTATGACTAAGGATTTCAGAAGTGTAATCCTTTTCCCTCTGAAATCCTTGTTTTAAAATAAGCAGCCCTCCTGCAGACAGGAAGCTTTCTGTGCCCACAGCCTTGGCGAGGCAGAGGTGTCTGTCAGGCACTGCCATCCGGCCAGTCTGCAGGGCACAGCTAGCCCTGACCTCTGAAGATGTGAACAATACTAATTTTCTGACTCATCACACGACGGTATTTCAGGCTACCATGAACAGGAATTTCTTCTTTGGTCAGGATTAATGCACTCCCTTCTCCCTCTGTCTCAAATATCTGTAAATTAAGGCAGAAATTTTATCTCAGGCTTCTATTTCACATGAGGAATTGCTTTGAGACAATGTCACTCAAGACCTTTGGGGAGTTACAGTCCTATTATTTACTGTGGCAAGTATATCAGTCCTACTATTTATCTAAGGTTTCACGTTTACTGCCTCCTTTCTGAAGCTCTTCCACCACTATTTCTGACTGAAGCCACAGCCCAACAGACTCTCCTTTCCACAGAACAGCACTGTTAAAAGCAAAAACCCACGGTAGCATACAAAGCCTAGTTGTTCTGGAGGTGCAGCAGGAAGGCAGACACCCCAACCTGCCGGCTGCACTCCCTGCATCCCCCAGCCACCTTCCTGTGGCCGCTCCAATGGGCTGGGAGGTGCCAACCCTCTACTTCTCCGTTCCTCCAGTCTCAAGGCCTGGTGGGTATGCTCCTATTTCTAACCTTTGTCTCCACGAAACAGCCAAGCACAGCACGCATTTGTTGCAATCACCATGGAGATCAGTTGGTTTTGAATTAGGCACAAACTGTTTGTTTCCTTTGCTATTTTTATTGTGTTTTGAGCCTATTATGCCCCTCCCCACCCTGCCCTTTCTTTATCTTTACTGGCAGACACATCGATTTTCCCTCACTGGGAAGCAAACGCCAGCTTCCCCCAGCCCAGTGCCCCCTCCTTGGCCTTCCCTTGCCGTTGGGTGACCACAATGCCTGGGGGCTGAGCCTGCTGCTGGGCCGAGGCAGAGGGTGCCGAGGGGTGAGGTGAGCCTTGCCTTCCGCCATTTTGTGGGCAGGCCTGCAAGGGCTGGAAGAACTGCATCTCTGCCATGGGAGGGCTGGGCAGGCAGCCTGTGTGCAGTGGCATGGATGATCCACTGAGGGATCATCCTCAGTGGTGCTGAGGGAAATGGAGTCATGTTGGCACAGGCAGAGACTGGGCAGGGCCCAGCAGTGAAGGGGAGCAAAGAGGTGAAATACAGGAGGATGGAAGCAAAGGGAAGAAGGGGAGCCTGGCTCCTGAGCCCTTTGGATTGCACACAGAAAGCAAAGAGAAGTGGCACTGGCACATGGGGTGTGCGCATCCACTCCTCCAGGGGGTGACAGCTGAGGGGTCCCTCACTGCAGCCAGGCTGCCCTGTGCCCCCGAAACATCACGCTGCTGCTCCTCAGCTCCTAAAGATGCAGAATCTCTAACAGAAGTTCTTTTGGACACACTGAAAAAGACACAAGGACTGATAGTGCTGAATGTAGGTTTCCCACAGCCCAAGTCAATGGGCTCCCTGTGCCAAAAATGCAGCAGGCTGGGAGCTGACAGGAGCAAAGATGCATATGCCAAATGCAAGCTTTTCCCACAGCTCTGTCACAGGTACGTTATTTCCTTTAAAACGTTATAACGTCTCCACTAAAAAACCCCTCTGCTTCTGGAATCATATGCAATCTATAATGTGGAACTTAAGTTTAATTCAAAGGCCAATTAAAAAAAAATCAATGAAATGCTTTTATGAAACAGGAGATTGATCTGCAGCTTAAAACTTCCAGTAATGTAATATTTTAGACCTTTAATAAATAATGCTTTTATCTTGATTGCAAAATAATACCCTGCCATGAAAACACAGAGCAGAGGTAGGAAACTGTTCAACAAGAATTAAAATGTCACACTTTGCACAGAACGGAGCATTACAATTATTGGTGAAACACATTTTTCAAACTTGTTAACACAAAATTAACAATTACATACATCACTTAATTCTATAAGTGCATATCTCTCGAAGTACCCATTAGCTAACCTTGCCTGGTTTGGTTTTAATATACATGCAGGCTTTGCAGCACAGAGGGGATGTAACCATGAGAGTGCTGGCACAGTAAACCCTGAAATGGCAAGTGCTATTAAATTGAGATGCAATCGCATTGAAAGGGAAACATTAACAAACAGCAGACAATTGAGAAGAAAATACAGGGCGCTTGTGTTCTAATACATGTGCTTCAAAACCTTATATAACTATTCATTGTCTAGTTCATCTGGCCAGGGGCCCAGCTTGCTCTATGCTATGCTATACTAATTTTATAATAATAAACTGTTACACAAGCTTTATGCAGTCATGCATATGAAGAGGTTGTGGAAGACATTACATTTGGTTATCTTTATAGCAAAGAGACCATCTTGAAATTAAACATAGCCTGGCAGAAATATATGTGAAAAAGAAAAGAGGAGAAGGGAAGTAGAAAGGGAAAGGAAAGGGGAAAGGAAAGAGAGGAAAGGAAGGGGGAAAGGAAAGGGAAAAGGAGAAAGGGGAAAGGAGAAAGGGGAAAAGAGAAGGGGGAAAAAAGAAGGGGAAAAAAGAAGAGGGAAAGGGGAAAGGAAAAGCAGAGGGAAAGGAAAGGGTTGCATCAAGAAGAAAACAAAACAAAAAAAATCCTTTCAAAAAGGAGATGTTAGACTCTCTTCCTCCTCTGAATATCACCTTCCCATTATGCATGACAGATGAATACCACTAATCCCATAATACAATGCAAGAATCTGCATGTTCCTGGACTATGTTCGTTTGAAGACAATCAGTGATATTCCTCCCCTCCCCCCCGTTAAATGCACCTTCTTTTTGTAAAAACAAGGCAAAATGGTTTACAAAGCCAAAAGGAATGCGTGAAATAGCTGGGGTTTAAAACCCTTTATGTTATTTGTTGCTTTAGCATGAACCAACACGAACCACTGAGATGCTTCAGTTAACTTTTAGCTGTACCACAAAGCATTTTCTAAGACGGCAGTTGGAAAACGTGGGCATGAGAGAGACAGGGCACAAAAGCATATACAGTACGAACCAGATGCAATCCAGAAAAGTCATTTCATATTCCACATTTGTCTATGGAATTGTCTGAGAATTTTCTGCTGAACATTACTTCCAGGTTTATCACAGCAGTTCAAAACTGGCTATATTTAGTCACCGACCAGCGCCAGAAAGCACTACCAGACTATAGGATCATGGCATATTTTAAGTTTGATATCTCATCCGCCATCAAGGCCAGAAATAAATGCCTTTTATTATCAGAAAGAGTGAAAGACTCAGACCTCCAAGATACATAAGTGATTTTTTTCAGCTCTAAGTCACAAGATAGCAACCACAAAAATCACATTATTCAGATTACTATTGTGCGTCTGCTGCTTCCATAGCACCCCCTACGTATTTTGATTTCAACATTTTAATGTCTCATCTATAAAAACCACTAAAACTAGCGAACCAGTGTTTTATGTGGGGCCCCTGAGGCACTTCCACATGCAAGTAACAGCAATACATACCAAAAGCAAAGAGTCGGCAGCCAAGTGGCACACAAGTCAAGGGGTGTCAGAGCAAACCCCCAAAAGCTTCATCACTAGGTTCCCATCTAAATTGCATCACTGTGGAGATCACAATCTTTCTCTTAACCTTTACCTTTGAAGTGGAGATGGTCAACAATATGACTTTCTATCCAACAGGAAAATGCCAGAATTTCATCATTTTCATCATGAGTGGGGTGCGGAGATGGCAATGGGCATGGGACAGGTGCACATCAACACCACCATGGTGCTCGCCTGCAACCCCACTGCTGAGAGTGGTCCCCAAAGGAGGATTCCAGCTCAGCCTGATACATTTCAGGCATCTCAGCCCCACACCAAATGTTTCATTTCAACTTTTTGATGGGAAAAAAAAATCAAAATGGAAACAGAAACATGGTGGCTGTGGGGAATTAGTGGAGGAAAGATTTCCATTTTGTTCAAATGGCATCTTCCAGTGACAGAAAAAGGTCTGACTTAGAAGAGTGAGAAAATTCTCATGTGCCATAGAAATTATGCCAGAATTCCAATGCAAGAAAGGAAAAAGTGGGAATCAGGTGGCAGGACCAGAGAAGGGCCAGAGCCAAGCCTAACACACCAGGGTCCTGCATTTAGACCCTGACCTGGAAAGCTCCACTAAGTTAAGTGGGACTTGAGCCACAGGTGGAATGCAAGACAAGGCAGCAAAACTTTCCTTGGCAACTAAGCCGAGTTTGTTTTCTATTACTTATTTTAACCACTTTATCCATATTGTTTTGGTGTAGGCTTCCAAAACAAAGAAAGCGAACAAACTGCACCCTCCTGTAACCGCACCTGGCCACAGGACCATCCTCCTTGCCCCGTCTCTGCCCCTGACCGAGGTGCCAGCCAGAGCTCGCAGAGCAGCTCTGGGGCTGCTCCTCCCCACAGGCACATGTGGAGCCCCAAGAGGCGGCGTGGCCTCCTGCCTTCCCTGGTTCACCTGCATGGGAGCCATCGGGGTTCATTCATCTCGACTCCCTTTGCTCTCTGGAACAGTTCCGAGGGTTGCTAGGCAACTATTGTTGAATACATGCATGAGGCATTAATTGTCTGAGCGCTATAAAAGAGGAAAATTCTTTAAAACTGAGGACATGGCCATACCAAAAATAGGATATTTCCTTTCTAAAGGGCAACACTCATGGCTGGGAATGTTGATGGCTGCAGCATGTCAGAGGCGAGATGAGTCATGGCGATTACTCACAGTGCAGCACAAAAGCAGCATCTTAGGAGACCTGACTTTATTATAAAGTTTTATTTTAAATGAAGTGCTTCAGATCTAGTTTTATCTCCTGGCTGCTGTCACTGGGATATCATGGTCCACATTTTCACCATGAAATTAATGGCGTTGGGTTCATCCACTGTTACACAGCATTAGAACTTCCTGAACATATCAGTTTGCTGCTGTCCAAACCCAAAATGGCACTGGCAAAAGTTCCTCTTCGCTGCACTTCAAAGAGACACTCCAGTCTCACTGCTGATCCTAAGTGCTCTGTGGTCCCTACCCGTAAATGTGGATTTCATTTTATAGGGTCTTTTTTTCCAAAATACATTCCAAAGTCATGATCAAGCTCTGAAGACAGTAAACACAGACTTCCATAAATTGACTTAAACTTCTAAACTAAACAACTGCAAGGATTTGCAGCTAGGTAATTTTTCCTTTTTTTGTTTTACAACAAACCCATCTCTATCGTAACTAAACATTCACAACGTACATATATTCAGCTTAATTACAGGATGCCTTCCAAAACCACCGACACCAAAAAACCCCTGAAGAGCCATCTTTTTTTTTTTTCCTTTTTTTTTTTTTTTTTTCAAATTGGCCAAATGATTATGGTTCATTGCAAAATCAGGATGCATAAAGGAATGAGGGCAACTGTACTGCTGAATTTGAACATGGTATTCTGAGCAAATGGGTGCTAAATACCCCAGGAATAATCTTTCCCCTTATTTTCAGACTTGTGCTCTACCTCTGTGCAAGCATGTAAAGGACACAGGCTCACCTAAGCGAAGTTCAGCTGAGGTTAGCAAGACTTGGAAGGTGAGTGACTTATTTAACCAACAAAGTGAGAAGTAGGATCATCAACACCTCCTGAAAGTCAACACGGCACCCCATAGCCAAGACCTGCTTTCAGTGGGAGGTCAGCTTCTTCTCCAGCTGCAAATCCCGAGGGAAGCACAGGAGGGTGACGACAGAGCCGGGAGGTCACAGTGTGCTCCTCTGCTGAAGCAGCAGCAGTGTCTGGGAACGTCACCCGCGCTAGCCGGATGATCACCATTAGCCTTTTCACATATTCTCTTACCCTTTCTGCAGGCTGAAACTGCTGATTTCAAATGAATTCCTCCTTTTCTATTACCCACTTGTTGCAAACACCTGTTTTTTAATTAACATGCTCTTTAAAGGTACTGCAGAAAGAGGTAAGGTGGCTGGAGATGTCTGTGAAGGACCCATCGGGGAAGACTCTCGGAGTCGGTGCTCTAAGTCTGTACAAGATCTTGCAGTTGTAACAGCATATTTAAATGAGATGCAATCGAGTTACATTTTCCAGTCACACTTCAGCTGAGGAGCAAGCCCCTTGCAGGAATTACTGAAGTGACCTAAAGTGGGGCAGAGCCATCTTCCCTGAGCCGGGCTCCCCACCGCAGGGCAGGCAGAGCCCCCGAGACCGCAGCAGGGGTCAGTGCTCTGAGACAGGCACTGCTCACAGTGCTGACAGCGAGGAGCAAATTTTAGGAAGGGTTGGTTTATTATGCAATAATGAAGGTGTAATGGTCCAGCCCAACCTAGCCTTTGCTGACCCAGATGCTACAAATGATTTAATATTAATACAGTAATGGTTTTTAGGGCCAGAAGAAAAAAGTAGGATGTTATTGCCTTGTTTACTTTCTGCACGTACTGCCTACACAACTTCAGAGTGACTGCTGGATGGAGACAGTATCTCTTGTTTGAGTAAGCATCATGTCGTTTGGAAAGCAGTCTTGATTTAAAAGATTCAAGTAATAAAGAATCCATGTAACCTCTAAGCTAAGCTGTTCCCCTGGTTAATTACCCCTCACTGCTAGATAATTGTGCCTTAGTTTCATCATTAATTTACCTGTTCCCACTCTGAAGCACTAGGTCCTGCTACACGCCTGTTTGCTGAATTAGAGAGGCCTCTGCAGTCACAGATCTGGCTGCCCAGAGAAGCTGTGGATGCCCCATCCCCGGAGGTGCTCTAGGCCAGGTTGGATGGGGCTCTGGGCAGCCTGATCTGGTGGGTGGCAGCCGTGTCCATGGTAGGGGTTTGGAACTGGATCCAACCCAAGCCATTCTGTGACTCTCCAATCTGCTTGTGGAGGTGTTACCAAGCCATGATCAGGTCCCTATGTACCATTCCCCTCTGTCTTTCACTTGAAGGCGTCCCCATGTCATGAGTTGCTCTTTGGGTCTTTCCTCAACCCTATCCAGTATTTCAGTACAACATGCAAAACATGGGCATTGGACTCAGGCACAAAGCTGAAGGTGGGAAAAATCTCTGTAATAAACTCCTTCTGCGCTTTCATGTTTCTCTGCAGCCCATAGTTCAGAATAATGCACTGGAGCATTAGCAGCGCAGTTATCCCACGAAATTGTATCATCCTTTTGCAGAAAGCCATCATCATTTGACTGACTTACCAAAATGTTAGCTCTTAGGGGTTTTGATAATGATTTCCTCTAGTGCTATATGCAGCAGCAGTAACACCTCTCTATTTCTTCTCACTCTTCCCCTGCTTATTCAGCTCAGAACCAGGTTTGCTCTCCTACTCTAGTCAGTTGGTCATCTATCATTGCCCTCCAGTGATTCATGACATTAAGACCAACACAGCGGCCCTGAGGCACAAGGAAATGCTTGTTTGATCACAAAAAGACCAAGACACAGCTACATATATTACTCAGGCTCAAACTTCAGCTGAAATGTAAACTCTCAGTGCTTCACTGGCCTTTGGCTCGTAATGGACAATAAATCTATTAAAAAGCATTACAAAGTCCTAACTGCTGAGGAGAAACCCACAAATAAGCAACATTTTTTTTTTTGAGCTAGATACTGCCTTTTTTTTTTTTTAATTGCCTCTTTATGCAGTAATTATGCATAAAAAAAAGCCAGATGAAGAAAGTACCAGCATCCACTGGCTCTCCCTGGCAGATGGATGCTCACATCCCTTCCAGCCAACTGCAGCACCTTCTCTAGCAGACAGGAGCACAGAGGGGTTGTTGGGGTCTCTTCAGTGATTCTGAAAACGATGAACTAATGCACATATTCTCCATGATCAGTCTGATCATGTTTACAAAGATGCTGATAGGTAATGAGAACTTCCTCAAATAGCACCAGTCAGTAGAGAGGGAAAAAACCCAGAAGCCTCCTCTGGATCGCGCTTAATGCCCTCACTCAATTTCACAGAGAGAAAACCATAGCAAAACTTTTTAGTGCCTTATCTTGCCTCTTCTGTAGTTTAATTTAAAAACAAACCAAAATAAATACACAAAAATGCAGCCACGTGGAATTTACATTCTGCAGAAATCTCACCCACCATTAATTAGTACCGCAATGTTTAAAATTTCAAAAGAAAACAAACAAAAAACAAACAAAACACCATTTTTCAATTAATTTTCTTCCTGTGATTTCTCTCCACATTGCATCATCTCCCAATTACTGTGATTTTGCTGAGTGTGCCAGTTTCTTAAAGACACAGCCATAAAATGTATGGACTAATTGTTGAGCAGAACTGAAGAGCTATTAAAACTGCAGTAGTACAGCACTTCCAATGGTAGTCTATTATTTCTACATGATTGGTTTTGTACAGTCCAACTCATGCAGCGAAACTCTTAGATAAATTAACTCCTTCGTCTTGACATAAACATCAAAGGGAGAATTAGAGGAGAAGGGACATTTTCTGCTGCTGTTTTATATGTAAGGTCTGTAACATCCATGCGCATTCCTGGAAAGTTGCAAATTACTTAAATTGAGAAACCCATTTGCTGTTCTATCAAGTCTGTAATACATAAAATTTGGCTGCAGTATTATCTCATTTTCCCATTTCATGTTTCCCTGTCATCTACATGGCAGAGCATGTTTACAGAACTTTATAACTATAATATACAATTCAGTCATTTTTAAACAGCTCTATAAGAGTAACTCTGAAATGTACACATTTTAAAGATTACTTAGCGAGCACCAAACCCTTTCCCAGCTGTTTTAAATTTCGAATTTCCCAATAAATGAGTAACATACTAAAAAAGCAAACAAGATCTGACATTATTTAGTCTAAGTTTCTAAAATGGCATAACATCTGTAGCTAAAAACAATTTTGAATAACTATATTTAACTATAGCAGTATTCTATTATTCCTAGCTCATTTTCCTTACAGACCAGGGACTTAATGTGGTGTTCAAACATTTCAAACGTTTTTTCTAATTGTTTCGTCCTTCCAGCAGCCAAACTGCAACGAAAAGGGGGAAAAAAAGTCTCTGCTCCTATCTTTTCTATATATATTCATGTGACCAACCCATGATCTCAGTTAAGTGCCACAACTGTTCATTAACACACATCACAGCCCCACCGCCAGCACTGCAAGCTTTGAAACCGTGCCAGAAGCAGGGGCTCAACAAATGGCACTTTGACCTTTTCACTACTAACTTCAATCTTTATTAAAATCTCTAAGACGTCAGCTCTGTCTCCCTCTTTCACCATCTTTTATCTACCTCCGAAATACCTAATACTCATTCATTAAACAGGAAAGTTTGCTACATTCTTACGTAATGATAGATCCCCTTTTCACTTGCCACCGGCCGGAGAAATGCCTTTGATTAAACAAGAAAGAGAAACGCGCCCTCCCCCCCCCAAACAACTCTAAATTCAGATTGCTCACTCATTTCCAGGGAAATCGAGCATGGTGGCTAATATTAAAAAATCCTGCAGCGTCCAAGTGAATTCTGCTCCATTTTATGTTTCTGTTATTAAATTCCAACCCAGCAACACATGAAATGCTCCCCCCGCTCTTTTCTTTCCTTCCTGGTGTCACGTTGGCACCCTGGCCCCGCCATCGGTGTGGGGACAGGTCCTGCTCTTCTGCCCAGCAGAGCTTCCCTCCCAGCAATGGAGCCACCAAAACCAGCAGCCCCATGGACTAAAATGCAACGAGAGACAAACAGAGGCTTTGATCGTTTTTATGGTGCTCAAACACAGATGGGGGGAGAGAAATCATGTCTTTTTTTTTCTTTTTTTGGCATAGCAGTAATTAACTAATTACGCGTTAAAGAAAAAAACTGGCAAAGTTCACATGAGTCATTCATGTGTTTTCACTCTTTGTAAACTTTCTGGCACGCCCTATATGCTTCATTTCTTGCTTTAACTAAGAACTGGAAAATATGCATAGTATTTGGGACCAAGGAGAATGACACACTAATTCAAAGTTTGCTTTGTCTAAGTTTGCATTTTCCAGATTTGAAATGCAACTTCGAGGAGACTTAAGACTTGCCTGCAACCTTTAATTTCCACCACCCTTCTCCCACGGATTACCCTGAACATACAAGCCATTCATTTAAGCAGCGCCGCAGAGCATCATCCTTAGGTTTCGTAGCCTGGGATACTACCCCAGCCCAGCAGCGGGGGACCCAGGGAGCAGGAGCTCAAAGGGGGAAAAGTAAACAAAGCAATGAGTAACAGTTACAGCTCCTTAATGTGTACATTAACCTCCGGATTGGGAAACTGCTTTCTAGAGGCAGTACCCTACGACCGAAATAATGACAAATATTTTGGAAATTCCATCCAAAGCCGAAATGAAATTACTCAAGTGCAGTCCACGAGAACAAAGCTTTTTAGGATACCTTCAAATGAACTCAGGTAAGTTTACAAATGGCCTATACCTAAAAGACCATTAACTAAAATTACATTTGTTTTTATTGAAAGACAGCCTCAAGTGCTGACATGTAATATATGACATGTGATACATAATAATACTCCTAAACCAGTTCTGACATAATATCTCCCAAGGCATAATAACCACAAATGACTGCTTTAGTTAAGAACTAGCCAGAAGCAAAATAGATCCATGTAAAAGTAGCTTTAACCATAAATACCTCAACAATATTTTATGTCACTTTGTAAAAAAGTTAAAGGAGACCCATAATAATTAACAACAAAAACTTCATGTTCTTTACTATTGTATGGTGGTTGTGAAAGGTTATTTCATAGTCCCGCAGCTGCCAATGCTGTAAATTATGCAGGCACCAAGAAGCATTAAGGAGAAATAATAGCAATTTAAACCGAGGCTGACGTAATTCATGATAAACAGTCATTGGAAAATATTACAATGTTGTCTTTTTTGAGCGGGTTTAATCAGAAGAATGTGACCATATTCTGACACAAACCACTTCTCCTTTCCCTCACGGGGGGGAGGGCCATCGGGGCTCTGCCCAGTCCCGCAGCGCGGTCCCATGGCCCCCCCGGGCCAGCGGGGCCCAGGATTGGCACTGGGGCCACAGGAATGCTCATGCGAGGATGCTCTCACGAGTGCTTGCTCAAAATGATAATAAAGAGGAGAAGATGGCTCCAGCAATGAAACTGCAGCCCGCTGACATCACTCTCATGTCTGTGACAAACGCAGCTCAGGTTGGTTTTTGGTGTAAGGACAAAAAAATGAGTGAAACAAAGCTAGCCACAGAGTGGAAACCTCACACAGGAAGAATCAGCCACTTACATCTACAACCAGTCAGTGAATGGCTACCGAGGAAACGCGCACGCAGCAGACGCCAAAGCCCACGTGGTAACGTGCATCTGTCACGCGCAGAGGAGCGGCACACTCCCGAACCCTGTTTTGCTGCAAGGACACATTCATCCTCTGCCAAACTCAGGCTAAGGAAACACGCAAGCCCCACAGTACTGTCACACGTGCACTACTCAACCCAAACTTAAAAACAAAGAGCCTTCCAATTGAGAGCTCTGGACTGGAGGTGGGAGCATCTTGGCTCACCTCCTGCCCCACGACACCCCAAACCATGTTGGAGAGCACAGGTGCCCAAGGCTTGGGCCAAGCCCCCGCCTCACCTGGCCCCAAGGCAGGAGGCAGGGGCAGGAGGAAGGAGTGGCAGCAGCCCAGCCAGCCCTGCCCCAACACCCCGTGTCTGCCGCCTGCAGGGATGGGGCAGCCCTCAGCACCCCGGCCATGCTGCAGAGGCTTCACAGAGGAGTTTTGACTCCGGTTTTATGGAGTGAGAAATAGTCTATCTTAATATTTATCCTGGTTACAGCTGTGGTTGCTAGTGAAAATGCATGGAAAAAAAAAAAGTGAAAAGAAAACAGCACTTGTTCCTATTGAAGTTGTTACAGACAGGAAGGTATTTTATCTAACTTCACCACACATTACTTACACTCACTTAGCAGCTTACTATTAATGTTGGGTGAGATTCTGCCCTTGGTTAACTGGTGAAAACCTGAGTAACATTTGCTGAAGTAGACAGAGCTATGCTGGATTTACGCCGCTCCAAGGGAGACAGAATGTGACCCCTTATCGGGGCCTTTTTGCTTTGAGTATACAAATATTTTATGCATTTCAGTGAGTGACAGAATGCAAAACTTGCAAATATTTATTTTTAGATGTATGGGGGAAAAGCAATTAGAGCTAAAAATGTTAAGAATGAAGAAATCACTTAACAGAAGCAATTATGTTGGGCATATAAACAGCTCTGCCTTCAGACATTTTACTCAAATGCTACAGAGCACACTAGCAAATATCAATTGTTTAAAAAAAAACTGTAAGAATTTTTTCACAACTGAAAAATCAATCATTATAAACAACATCTGGGAATCATTAATATCTTACTCTGCTGTTGAATTAACAAAATAAGAAAGAGGTCTGACCAGAATCCAGAACATTTCCAGATTTTCTTTTTCAAGCTAAATGGTTATGTTTGCAGAGGTGGGGTGTGAGGGAGGAGGCAACGTACATTTATCTATCTACATTGTATATAGCACTACTATGCATTAATCATTGCTTCCCCTCCAGCTATGTCCTGTTTTTGTTTTGAGAGTTAAAATTTGAAATATTTAGCTAAGCCACTCTACCCAGGGCCTAGGAAAAGATTTGCATATTTTTCAGACCGATGGAGATGCCACTGCAAAGCTCCATCTAAGGAGGTCTCAGTATCATGCTAAAAAAAAGCCTCCATACTCTGCCCATCACATTTTTAAAGGCTTAAATGTTTTCCAGTCTTAGCAGAGAAGCACTAACAGTGATCCCACTCTAATACAACGCTTGTGTTAAGATAGCCTGAAAGCATCTGTCTGAAAAATTAAAAAAAAAAATGCTACCAAGGAAAGCATAGACAACACACTCACAGTTTTTGAGTGTGTTTTAAAGGTCTACAGGACACCTGTCCCTCTCGCTGGGAGAAGAAGCAAACTTCCACTTCCACCATGCCAGCGTGGATGTCACACGGAGATCCAGCCAGTGCAGTGTCAGACCGGCTCGAGCCTTCGCCTCATCCCAGCTGGGTGCCCATCTGCCCAGGAGAGGCGTGGGGCAGGAGACCTCAAAAGGCTCTGTGCACAGGACATAAAACATCCTAAGAAAGCAGAATTAAAAAGAAAAAAAAAAAAGGCTCTTCCATTGTTGAGCTACCTGCACGGCCTCATGCTGGATGCTGGTATCAACAGGTGAGGGACTGATGGCACACCAGTGGGAATCCTGCAGTTAACCACAGCTAACGCCAGCTGATTAAACATCCCTATGGCCTGATAAGTTACTGTAAACTTAAGAGTGATAAAGCATTCTCTTCTAGCCAATTTTGGAGATTAAACGTTGAGATTAACTGTTGCTGGACTCAGTATAACTGCTCTGTCCTTTAAAAAAAATGAAAGCTGGCCATGTCGAACAGACACCGATTTCAGCAAAATTAACTTGAGATTTATTCTTGATTATTAAAATGTAGTTATGAGCTACACTGATAAAAACACTCAGCAGAGATTTGAGGCAGCAGATGGATATGGACTAAGGAAATCCTGAAGAGGAAAGAACATTACCATGCCTACCTTCTGGACAAGTGATCACCTAACGGGATAGGAGAGGATTAAGACCTGAGATTAGAAGACCTAGAGTCAGAGGAAGCTCTTATCGGCCTTGCTGAGTTTCATTGATATAAATTATCTTGCAGCTAGCCAAAGTAGTCAATAGGAAAAATGCTGACACTTTACTTAACTGAAAAACGTAAAAAGCCCCCAAACTTTCATTCTTAAGTATGATTTTGTACTAGAACTGGTTTAAAAACAAATGCCAGCTTTGACTCACATGAATAAAGAATGTCACCAACAGAAAAACTCTGTATTTCATTAGAGTGGAAACATTCTTTTTTCTTTCTTTCCACTTTTTTTTTTTTTTTTTTTTTTTTTTTTTTTTTTTTTTATTCCTTTCTTTGTTTTTTTTTTTTTTAAGTTTCAATCCCTGCCATGGTTTGGTTTTGTTATGTTTTATCCCTAAACAACTTGTTTTATCTACGAGTCACAGATTTCTACAATTCAAGATGTATAATGAAAGCAAGGACCAAATCTGAACTATTCCAGGAGTAAAGGTACCACAGGAACCATAACCTTCTCTACCCTAAAACCATCAGCTCTCATGCTACACATTTTTTGTGGCACGTCACCTATCCCTAAACAGTCCCCTCTTCTTTGCAGCTCTGTCCTGCCATGGTTTCCCTGGTCAGTGACAAGAAATAAGGTAATCCTGAAACCATCAGCCCAGAAACCCTGGAGGATGGGAAAATCATTCCTACCCATCACTCCTACCCATTCCCTCCCTGCCCAGCAATGAGAGGATCTGCTTCCTGTAATGCTTGGTAGAGCCATCTGAGCTGGTCAAGGTTTGCTTGGTTTTGTTTTTTGTTTTCAGTGTGGATGTTTTTTCCCAATGCAAGCAATATATTGTTCGTTTTTTTGGGAGGAAGGGGGAGAGAAGGGAAGTGGGGACTGTGATGCCTTTGTGCATCATTTACACAATGAGAAGTTTCTCTCTGCATTGTTCTTCTTACGGTAAAATGAAGAAGTTTCATTTTTCAGAAGAAAAAATGATATTAATACCACAGCAGGATGCAGTTCTCTCACTTTTTGGTATGAAATGTTTTATAAAAATTAGTCTTTACAGGCAAGAATAAAACTTTTAACCTCCTTTCAGGGGCCAACATGTGTTTACAGCACCTCAGGGACCAAACAGCTTTTTTAACGGCATATTGGACCCAGCTTGCTACAAAAGTAATCCAGAATGATTTAAAATTTGCTAAATATATTTTAAAAAATTTGAGAAGAAATAAGGTACTCAGTTTTCCCTCAGAGTCCTGTTCGTACAACAGCCAACCCCCCCCACACAAAATGAACGACAGGCTTCAGGTTCATCCAAAGCAGATAGGACTGATAATATTTATCCAGCAAAGCACCGTGACAAACCTTTCTGTGCTGGTTTTCACCTGGTGAAGCTGATGGAGCCGCAGGAACCCACCTTCACCCGAGCATCCAGCCCTCCTGCTGCTGCCTGCTCCTGCAGCACCGCACGTCCCCAGGCCCAGGAGGAGCGGGGCCGTGCCGACGGACACGGCTGTGGGCAGCAGGGAACCTTGTGTCCCCAGCCATGTGGCCCCACAGCTGGGTGAGGAAACAAGCCACGTTCACCATGAGCCCTGGAAGTCTCTCCCTGCAGCAGAGTGGGTGCAAGCCCAGTAGAAGGCCAAGTCACCTCTTTGGGCAGGCAAACACAGAAAGGACACGTGCTGCTCTAGAAACTACTTTACACACTGATTTCTGGCCAAGAGCCCTCCAATACATCTTCTGGACACCACACTGACAGCTCTGCCTCCAGCTAGATCTCTTTGGTCTATAACAAAAACGATAAGAACCCCTATTTTTCCATTCCTTTGTTCTTCCAGCATATGTGACCACACAGCAAATGCCAGTAAATTAAATGTATTTGCAAAAGTTAGTTCACAACAGAGGCTGATAACTCAAACAATGTTGAAAAATGTCTTTAGCAATCATGTGGAGTTGAAGAGAATCTGTGACTGTGCAGACATGAGCAGGGGCTCCAGGCTGCCTGTCCCCTCGGCAGGTGTTCGGGGTGGCAGCACGTGCTGGAGCCAGGGGTGGACCCGTGAAGGATGCTCCGTGACATCCAGAAGCCATCCCCATGGGACTGCCCAGAGTACTTTGTACATCTCCTCCAGCCATGTCTGCGGGAACTGAAATGCAGCATCTACAGACCTTTCCTGTTTAAAAAAGAAAAAAATCCCACACCAAAAACCCAGAAATTTCCACCTTCACTGCTGTCAACAAAACTCGTTTTTTCTCCCTCATTTCCTGCTTTATTTATTTATTGTTAACCTCAGAATGGGAAAAAAGGGTGGGGGGACGAAAAGGAGTCAGAGCAGAACAAAATGTTTTTGTTAGAAAGGTATAATAAAAGCAGGGATAATACTTCCTGGAAAAACATTTCTCTCTATTAAAGCTGCCTAACAAGAACAACAGTTACGTGCTGTGGAGAATGGGGCTCTTTGTGGAGGCGTTCCTGCTGTCTCCTTGGTATAAGCTGCATCTCTTGCATGGAGTGCCAGTGCTGCATCTGACCAAGCAGCAGCGTTTCTAAGAACCACTGCATCCCCATCACAAGTCCTGGGCTCTCACAAAGACATCTGTGACCAGCATTGCCCTGAATTTTGTGCCTGCTTTAGAGTTTGAGGAGTTCCAGGTGATGGAGAAATACACATGGTCCTATCTTCTTCCTTCTGCACACGTCTCTCATTTGCAAGTTAAGATATAGCCAATCCCCCCAAATCAAATGGGTCTGAATCTCTTTATGAGCACCTTTTAAGAATTTTAGCCACATTTCTGTAATCTGGTCTCCCCCCTGGATTTGACTGATAAATACCAGTGCCTTAGTTATCCATTTATCTGCTGTACCACCCTGCCTCTGTTTGGATCTAGCAGTCATCACTTTCCACATGTGACATCAATCTACATGATATCAACATAAACTGTTTGTATAACGAAGTGTTGGACATTTTATTGTCCTGCCAGCAAAGAAAGGGATAAAACAGCACTTTGCCTGTTGCCTTCAACAAAGGTAGTATAATTGACACCATACATTCTGCAACATAGAAATGGAACCATACATTGCCCAGTTTTTTCCTTCCCAGCACAGCAGGGCTTGCAAATTTTACCACATCATTATTTTTGTAAAGAATACTTTTAATACTTTAAAAAAATACATTTTTGATTTTTTTAATAGGCATTTAGAAAATCTGCTTTTTAAACCAAACTAAATTTTAAATACACATTATTAATTTCTATGGCAAAGATTTCTGCGGCTCTGGTTTGATAATGAGATAATTGCCTCACAAAGGTCAAGAGAATGGCATAGTTAGCTTTCAGACTGAACAAAGCACTTGCTATGGTTCACTAAGCGTAGTTTCTGTATCACTCCACGTCTCTTTGATTCATCTATTACTAATATTCCATGATACACTTACATTATGGATCCAACTATTTCAACAAACCTGTAATCAAGGAATGACCCCGAATAAAATGCTCTGCAGAAAACAGATGGTGTGCTCATCAAACGCCTTCAAGCCTAAAATAACCTTTCCTATATGAGAAGGATAGTCAATTAAAACTGAACTTTAAATTCTGAGCTAAAGCTCAGAGTAAATAAAAATCAACATGATACTACTGCGTTACTGGACCAAGCTTCCAGGACATTTCATTCATTTTTTCCACCACCCCCATCTCCAAGAGGAACCAACAGTTACATTCATAGCTCATTCAAAGCCTGTCATATGCGGAGTGACTGTAAGTGGACTTGACAGTTTGGGCCCAATTTTGCAAAAGCTTGACACCACAAAATTAAAACTCTTCACAGTAGCGATGTGCTCCAGTGACAAGAGCACAGGAGGACAGCTCTCTCCTGCCTGCTGGGAGCTGCACGGTGCAGCAGGAGCAGTCCCACAGCACTCAGAAATGCCTCAGTTCCACCTGTTGAGCTGGAGTCCCTCTGCCAACACAACACAGGCCTGGACTGGGCATAAAACTAGCAGCCAACGTATCAGAGTTAGGAAAAAGGGAGAGGTTACTCTCCCATCACAGGCACTGTTGAGCACCTTCCACCTCCCATTATCATGCATTAAATGGTTAAAAAAAAAATTTTCTCAAAGACCACAAGAGCTTCCATGCAGAGCTGTATGGATCTCACAGCAAAGGTGCAGCCCACGGCTACACCAGCGGATTCTGCTGGTGTGAACCGCAGCGCTCATCCATCTGGTGACAGGCCTAATGAAACCTGATTCTCACAGCACAGGTACTGAGCTGAAGGAATTACACTGCACCCACTACTGGAGCTGCATCACACCCGTGTGTGCGCAGAATATGCATTCTGTCACACATTCAGCAGCATAGCCTCTGCACTTGGGTTGATTTAACACAAAACAAAGCAAAAATGTTAAATCACCTGGCAGCTATTGGAGTCACATCTTGCAGCCCCCTCTCCCCCAGCTCTGAGGGGCTGCACGCTCCTCTGGAGCAGCACAGTATTCTCTACACCCTTTGAATTAAGAGGTCACCTCCCAGAAGTGCCTCTGCACTTGGAAAACCAAGCTCCTAGCTGAAACCCCTACTGAAAAAGCCCATCTTCCAGGAAGGCCAGAAACACACAGCCTATAGCTGACATTTGATCAGGGCCCTGGGAGCATACGTGCAGCTGACGAGTGCTCTGCAGCAGCAATGGGACGCGCAGGGAGTCTTTCCTGTTTTGCATTCGTTAGCATATTGCACCAACAATGACTTTAACAAAACAACACGCACTGTAAAGCTTCTGCAAAGACACAGGCTGTAGGCTAAAGGTTAGGGTAGATAAATCTCAAATCCAGATAAGGGATCCTTCCACTTATACTGAGTAACTGTGCTACACACTCTGCCCATGTAACATTATCTTTGATTGTGATAAACTCAAGTTGTAAAAGTGAGATCAGTAGCAGCTCGAAGCCTTCAGTCTCAGAAGAAAGAGTACATTTGGTACTTAACATTTCAAACATAAATAGCATTGGTTCACTTTAAAGGAAACACATTTTCCCCCTGGAAATCAGTGGACGCCTAAGAAGAAGAAAAATGCCTTTACTTGTGAGAAAAAGAAAATAGCTGTGAAGTGACTTACCAAACTCATCACATATACTTTCATTTTCTATAAGAGTTGGATGGTCAAATGTATCCCGACAGTAGAAGATTTGGGGGTTCTTGCTGGTTACCGCAATGCCACCCAGGGCCAGAACGAACTGGTCTGTTAGTATTGAAGAAGGCTTGTCCTGAATGCGCTTGAGCATGGAACGATATCGGCAGTACTGTGGGTAGCTGAGAATTAGCAGGTTTGAATCTTCATCATCCTCACCTGGAAGAAGAAAGGGACAAAAAAAGAATTGCTCTTACTACATCAGAACAAATACAGAGCAAGGCTGTTAATAAAGCAGCTCGGAAAACCCATGGCCCGCAGTTCATTATCTTCTCAAGATCTATCTTTCATAGCACGGTGGTTTTTGAAAGAAAGGTTAAAAATAGATATATTTAAAAATATTTATTGAAACTGCTTGTTCTCTGGCTTTCTGTCCAGTTCTGACCTGCTTGCCTACAAGAACTCTACCTGACCAAGGAAACACCACTCTGCACAAGCCGGTCAACTGCCCGAATCAAAGTGCTCGCCGTCCTTTGCCAACTTGGCTGCTTTGATAGAAACATTATCTGCCATTTTCACTCAGCTCTCTATACAACCCTGCTGAACTCATGTTTACACCACCTAACACCTTTTAAAAACAATAACATACGAGCCCCAGAGAGCACAGCTGCTCAGGCTCCTTTGAAGCGCCTGATGCTGGCAGCCACCAGCGGGCCCTGGCCAGGAGGTGGCTGCTCCGACCCGGGCAGCCATGCGGCCCTGCCCAACAGGTGGAAGTGGCTTTCCTTGCATGAACTGCAAGTGCAGCAGGACTCAATAAAACACCTACAGAGCACAACGAGCAAATGAATTTCCAAGCAGCTCATACTGTGGAAAGGTATGCTCAAAATGTGAAGCGGTCCCGAGCTCACTTCCTCCCATTCTCCTGAGTTTTAAACGATATTAGGCATAAAGGTGGCGGATTCTGAACGATCACAATCAAGTTTCATCATCTGCTAACCAGCAGGAAACCTAACAGCAAAAATCCAGAGATGCAAACACGAGAAATTATTCATTTGCAGGTATGCAGCCAGCACTTAACAGCACTTCTTTCTGTGCTCATTTATCTCCTCAGGTGGGGCGGCCGAACGTGCCTTTCCCTGCATGCCAATGAAGACAAAGCACGAGCGCACAGCTTACATTTTCTGCTGTACTCTGATTACTGAATAACTCAGCTATTTCTTCTGTCGGAGACAAAAGGTCTAATATTTAATCCCATTACTAATACTGAAATCGTCTTTCTTAGCCTTAAAGTAAAAATCACTTCAGATATTGAAAGAAATGTCAGATCAGCTCTCCCCAGCTAAATACGAAGGCACAGCTCATCTTGATTTGCGTGAGGCAATGGAAATGTTGACACATGAAAGGTTAAATTTTCAGAAGTCTCTGGAAGCAGATAGATGGCCTAGAATGTCACTGCTGCAGATGAAGGCGATGCTGCACAAAGCTGAGCGCAGCCGAGGGGCCGGGGAAGCCCTGCCTTTACGGGCACAGCTCCTGGACACCCCTGCTTTTAAAAATTCAGAACTCTGCCCGCTGCCCTGCGGGAGGTGGGGAGATCAAACAGCTTGTGCACGAAAGTAAGAGCAATACCTTGCGGTGAACAACATTGACATTACTTTTCTGGGAAAATAAAATGGATGGCTCGGAGCCTCTTTTGGCCAACGAGGACGTGGCCCTGCTTTGTTTTCACGAGGCGTCCCGTGAGCCTGCAAAACAACGCGACAACTGCCCCCGGGATTAAGCCAGTCTCTTCTTTATTAGCAAACTCCAAAATCAGATCAGGAAAACTGTTGTAGGAATTAACAAGCACATGATCCATCCTTCAGCTCCTCTGAGAGTTTCCCATACGCTGCCTGACCGTGATTACTCCTTTGTACCTCCGTGCAGATAGTGGCGAGCAGAATCTGTTGATCTGACAGCACTTTTCTCAAGCCAGGATGTGGTCAGCTTTTTAAACAGGGTGTATATAAATGTATGTTCCATGTGCCTTTGTAGTAAACCATTAGTTTCTAGACAAATTGCTCTCAGTCCCTGCACAGAATTATACAAACTTCCCATCCCTGGAGACTAACATCTGAACTCAAACCCAGGGCATAAATTAAAATCACATAATTTTTCATCGGATCACTTTTACGCATGCTTGTGCAACTCCAGCGAGCACTTCATGATGCATTTTTTCCTCTCCTTATTCACTCGAGGTTCAATAGAAACCTCTAAGAATGAATAAAGGCTGAATAAACTGAAGATTTGTTTAGTGAAAGACAAACAGTGTTCCTGGAACAAAGACTTTTTTTCTCAGCCACACCCACACAAGAAAAGAGAAATCAAAGTAGACCAATCCCTACGAAAAGGCAAGCCCCAAGAAGAAGCACTTTTCTTCTAGCGAAATCGAACACGTCATTTAACGGCGGGTTTAGCGTACGCTGCTGATTTTTGGTAAACATGGTCAGAAGGAGTTTGCTCTTAGAGAGGCTGAAACGTCCAGTGCACTCCACTGCAGACCAGGAAAACAATGTAATCTCTGAAAACATTTAGCTGAGGTCTCAGCTGTATTTCTGCGCCTCATTGCAGCTTCAGTGGAGAGAACAAGGTAAAAGATAATACCTAGGGTATGCTGCTTGTAAGATTCCACCGAAATTACTCTAATCCCATGCTTATACCATAATTACCTGTTTTAATAACCCCCCTCCGATGTCAATTTTTCATTTACTTCTATATTTCAGAGCTGGAAACAGAGCAACTGCAATTAGGAGGCGCGGTCCCGCCCCTGCGTTGCGAGCGCTGCCGATGTGTGCGCGGATGTAATCCAACAGTTCCCTTTGTGAGGGGTAAAGAGCTGGGATTTGGCACAGCCTGGCATTTATGTTGGATTACATGTTCTTCAAGTTGTCTTTGTAAGTAAGAGATGCATGAAATGCCAAACACAATGAATCTATGCAAGAACTGACTTTTCAAATCAGCACAACCATTTTTAATATGTAACGCAAGACAATTAAAAGCCCTGAAAGAAAAAGAGCCTGCTAAAAGCACGAATTCCTAACAAATCCATCCAGAGCCAGAACTATTTACAGCAAGAACAGAGAAATACAAAAATGTAACTGGCTTTTTGTTAGCTTGTTTCGGAAACATCAGACTACAATGTTATTGCTGACCGCCATAATCTACTCCCAACATCAGCCAGCATTTTTTTCTTCCAAAAGACCTTCACACCCGGATTTTATAGAGCTTGATGGAAAAACTATGCGTGTTCCTTCCTGTACCTAATTACCTCAACTGCAAAATCTGCCAAGTATTTTGCCCTTTAGTTCTTTTAATCGTATTAGTGCAAATGCGTGCGGATGCCAACAGAAACAAACATTTAAAGATTTTTGCTTAAAAGGCTCCCAATACGTATGCGGCTCGCGTTAGCAAAGCACACGCTCTGCTTCTCCCCAGAAAGCAGAGAGTTATTTCTTCGGGAGAAATATGAATTTCTGCCTCTTGTAAGACTAAATGTCTAGTTTCAACCCAATTTAAGTAAAATAACGCCAATATGAACTGCTCTCACCATGATTTATGCTACCTTCTGTTACTTTATTACATTAGACATTCCTTTCTCCAAGCTTTATACTTTTCGCCCTGCTCCTAGCAACCACATAAAGGCTGAGCAGCAACTTTACGCGCCTGGCACCGCTCCAGGCGCGGCTGTTATTGATAATTATATTGAAGTTTCAATTTAATTGCTACTCTGTTGTGACACGGAATATTTTTTGTAATTAGGCATTTCCCATTTTCCGTCCATTCATTTTTTGCGCTACCGAAAACCATCTTTTTTCTTTTTTTTTTCTCAGAAAACATAAGCAGAACAATGATACAGATAAGAACACGTACATCTGTTACCATCATTACCAACACTGCGACGTGAAGGAAAAAATTTGGAGAGAGAAAAAAAAAAAATTTGTGAATATAATTTCTCGGAAGGTAATTTTCTTTTCAGTTTAAGTGCTCTTCTTCTTCTTCCAGTTACTCAATGATTTCCTGTTCTAATTACAAGACATTATACAGAAAGTCATTTTTAAAAAGGAAATGTACCAGAGCAGGAGACTACACAGCGTCACTCGCCTGCCAGGGGTTCAAACTCCAAACTTTTGCATCTTTTTTTATAAATGCTCTGCTGTACCCCGCACGATATATTCCACCACAGATCTGATATCTCTCCCAAGGCAGTTAACACAATTGTGTACATCAAAGGGGGAAACACACTTGCAGTTAAACTGCAGGCGAAAGGGGGAAAAAAAAAAAAAAAAGATCTTTTTTTTCCTCCTCACTGTAGCTGTTAAATTGGAGGCAAGCCAAGCCGAGGAGTGGAAAATATTAAAAAATAAAAAAGCAAAAAAAAAAAAAAAAGCTTGATTAAAAAGCGAGAGAAGAGATACTCGGTTCTAAATCTAAATGAATAAGCCACAAAGTATTTCATAAAAACATACTGTGACGTAAATTACACATCAGTATTGCAGTGTTGTGGTTATTTTGAGAAATGGCTTGTACTGTAAGTCAGCTGGTAAAGCCCCACCCTTAATGATTTTGTAATTCTCCATACAGCAATCAACTGGAGCAGTCATGAAATTGCCAAGAAGGAAAACAGACAGAGCTGTAGAGAGTTTGTAATAAAAAGATAATGTACTTTTAACATAACAGAAGTAGAAGATTGGTTTTATTAACTAAAAAAACTACTTAAAAGGTCCCAGGCCTGCCGTTTGTTTTGATAAATGTTAACACAGATCTTCATACGATAAGCAATGGAAGCACCAGGGGAACCAGATAAAATGGGACAATGCTTTGCTGCGTGGGTAGCAAATTGAGCAGGGGAGTTATTTGGAACACGGAGCGAAAATGAAGGCGGCAGCAGCGCGGTGTCCGTCAGGCTCCCTCCCGCTCGCAGCACGAGCGGCTCTGCCTCCTCCCATTAGCTCCGCTGCTAAGGGGGCATCCCCCCGGACACACAGATCATCATCACTTTACCACTGCTTGCAGGCACGGCGCTGGCCACACCACCAACAGGCAGCGGGTGGGGAGGCAGGGACTGGGTACCCAGAGGGACCGGGACGGCCACGGCTGGCGGTGCTGACGGAGGGCACCCAGGGCCCCCAAGCGGTTCCCTGCCCGCTCAGAGCAGTGCTTGGGCCTCACTGCCCCCCAAAACCTGGGGAGAGGCCGGGGCCTCAGCACCCCACCTGAAGGGCTCGTTTCATTCCATAACACAGTTCTCGTCTACGACAGACGTGCAGATCCCTCCATAGTCAGACGGATCTTGCAACCTGCTCTTTTGTAAGACACAGATCCTTTCATTCTCTGGAGTTACAGCTGCCTCCTCACCTGTGACGACTAGCTTGGTCTAGAGGCTTAACCTGTCCATCAAATGAATGACACGAATTCCACCAATGCAGCCTGCCCTATGCCAAAGTGACGGCCCAAATGCCTGCTAAAACATCCCCTCCCAGCAGGTACACTCCCCACCGAGATGCAAAAAGGTTGAGCTCATCTCTGATAAGACACTTTGGCTCTTCCAGCTCCTAAGACAGGACCCAGTTCTCCTTTCCCTGTTCCAGTCCTTTAGGGCGTTCTGTGGGATGAGCATGAGAACACAGGGTGATGGGATGCAGACGTGCACAGCTGACCCTTCCAAGCCCATGGCCGCAGGTCGGACGGGCACATCTCACGCTGCCTGTCCTGCTGACATCCCCAAGGCTGCAGCACAGCGAGCCACAGAACCTGAGCCCCTCACAAAGTCTGAGAGCAGCAGAACAGCGAACAATGCAAGAGTACCAAAAGGAGGAAGAAGAAACTCTGTCTTTATGACCTAAAAACCTTTAAGAGGAATCTTGAAATGAGAATGCCTTCGCGTATTGCCCCCCAGTCACAACCTGCCAAATACCCCCAAGCATCGCCCAGGTACTGCAGCTGGCCACGAAGCAATGCCAGCCACCACCTCCTTCTCTGGGTACTCCTCTGACAGACAGGACAGTTCCCCCATGAAACAACCCCCAAGGGAGAACTATGGCGAGCTTCTTGCCTGACCACCTCACACATCTGGTCCTCTGCATAGAGGCGAGGCTGAGAGCTGCAGCAGGAAGCCACGTCCCCTTGCACCCGGCTGCTGGAGCCTGGGCTGCTGTACCACCACACGAACCCCTCCTGCCTGCTCCAGCACCCCAGGCCCCTCTCTCCCTGGGCTGACAACTGCAGCCCCTGCAGCCCGCCCGTCCATTCCCACGGTCTCTGTTCACTCCAGCAATGCCTCCCGGTGCGCCTCGGCTGGCTAATTAGCTGCAAGATCTAAAAATATTAATCTGAGAATCGTATTTCTCTCACAGATACAGTAATGATTTAACCCTGTGACACAGGACTGGAAATCTGTGTTTTTGGGTTCAGAACACTTTGAGTAAATTACGGACACGGCGGGGATACTGCTTTGTTAGCAGGACCCGCGCTACCGGCGCTGGCGTTGAGAACCCCCCTCCATTTGAATGCTAATGCAATCAAGAACAAAGGCAACGTGTTGCAGGATATGGAACACAGTGATTACATTTATGTTTACCAGATAATGATGATGTTAACAAGTTGCCTGTAATTCTTATGTGGACGTCTGCCTGCCTGATTTTGCTTTTAAATTGATCAAAAGGCAAAAGCTATTTTGCCAATACACAGAATACCACGCGCAGCCTTTCTGCATGTATCAGATATTTCTTCCCTTGTGAGGAGGAGTCAGAGCTAATTCTCAGAATTTTGTGCCACTTCCTCAGCTCTCTGCTTTCTGTCACGGCGCCAGAAGAGCATCAGTCGTTCAGAGAATTCCTAAGATGAGCGTAGCATCTGAAAGAAAGGGAGGACTTACAAACCTACTGGAGACTGAAACTACTGTTCCACCCAACAGCAAGGCAGTCATTACAAAAACAGAATAGACAGCATCACCTCATGCGTATTTAAAGCACACGGTTGAAGGACATCTTACAGTCAGTGATTCGGACTGCATTTGTTCCAGTCCAGCTTAATGGGGACAGAACTGAGTGTATTCATCAATGACTGACAGTAGGTCCATATAATCAAATCTTCCCTAATATTTATCTCACCAAATCACCTTGAGCTTAAGCCCCAAGTCTGATTTTTGAGGAAGACAAAAGAGATTCAACACTGACAAAGTTTCCAGACGGACACTCAACGTCCTTTCTCATACCCTGATCCAACACTCAGCTCCTCCCAACTGCAGCTCCTGCTCCGTGCTCCCCGGCCCTCCTGTGCTGTAGGAAGCAGCTTTATGAGCTGTTTCCAGACCCCAGAGAAGAGTGACTGACAATCCCCATTTCCAGCTTTATATAACCTTTCCATCCACAGCCCTCAGACTGCTTTATGGAGATGAGTAAAAATTATTATCCCCATTACACACAGAGAGAAACTGAGACAGAGAGAGCTTAAAGGATTTATTCTACAACATCAAGCAACTTAGAGAGGAATGGAGACGGCAAAGGGCCCAGCAGAAGTCCCCATTGGTGGGGATTTCTGCGTAAGCAGAGTTTGCTTGAGTTTCCTCGACAGGGAACAACCATCCCATCTCCTGCCTCCCTGAGAGCTGAGCAAGGACCACAGAGCTCAGAGTCGAGCCCTGAGATCCTCTCCCTGCCTCCTCCTTGCCCAGATCTCCTTCCCTACGTGTTCTGCAGGGCGCAGGAGCAGGCCAGCCCGCGGCCCAACAGCCACAGAGCACAGTGGAGAGCTGCTCTGATGGGGAAGGGCTTTATGCTGCCCTACTGGCTTTCTACAGCAGATGGAGACGGGGGGAAGGGGGAGATTGATTATAGAAGGGAGCACATGCTGCCTGTCCTCTTGAATGTTCTGGGTCATGCGGACCATTCAGGTTGAATGTGCATCAGCTTTAAAACAAGTATTTATCCTGGTTGTCGTGGTTACTGATAAGCAGCTTCAATTCTGCTGATAACAGAAAGAATTAAAAAGGGGAGGGGGGCCAAAAACATAATTTGGTAATATGACCAAGCCAAGAAGAGGAATTAAATCACATTAAACAAGCCAATTGTACTGTAAATGGCTCTGCCTCTGTATTTGCTTTTAAATCATCTCAGGCTCAAACATGGCAGCTGCTTCAGTTTTAACAAACAAACAGTAAAAATCCCTTTTAATAACGAAAGGAAATAATGATATACTTTGCTTTAGCTGAATTCAAACATAATTTAATTTTTCCTGAGGTGAGATTTGCACAGGGAACAATCAGATAATAAGTGTTATCATTCTCATAGACAAAACTGAACCAGCACTTTGCAATTCAAAGTGCTATTTAATGCACCGTTTTCAGCAGTCTCTGAATGCCATCCAACACACCACTGAACCACGCTTCAGCACTCACACGCAAACCCGATCCTGCACATGCTTGAGCAAGAGAGAAATGCAACAGGCACGAGCACTCCCAGCGCTGCCGCGGCTGCAGTTACGCTCCCTGAGGAGTCCTCGTGAGCGGGGTCACATCCAGTGACTTTTCCTACACCTCCTCTTCATCTCTACTATTATTACTGCCATGTGTCCTGGGCTCTGTTCTGAAAAACGCTGAAGACTGAAAAACTCTACGCTTGCAGAGAAACAGGCGACTAGAGCCACCAGCAAGAGAGGAGCACACCTTTTTCAAGAGAGGACAGTTAACCTCTAGAACAACGAAACAAAGGCAGTGACAGGTTCCCCAAGCCAGTGCTCGAGACCAAATCTTTTTCTCTGAAGATATTCTCCAGATGGATGATTTTTAAGCTTGTGGTCTGTTCCTTGCCCTCTTTGCTGAAGAGGTGAAGAGGTTCGCTGCAGATCCACACTCGCTTGGGAAAATTTGAAGGGATGAAAAATTGAAAAAAATGGGAAGCCACTGAGAGTTGAACTAAGTTACTGGGCTTAGTATCAGATTAACGGGGTCTCCTGTTGTCTCCTCTCTTTCTCATGGACACCATTGACACAAATAAGGGAAGTGTACAGCACAGCCCTGCGCCTAAGGGACTGTCACACCATCCCTTGCTCACCGCAGAAGCCATCGCCTTCATTTGCCATTACACGAGACAAAAGCCATATCTCCATGCTTCACGCGGGGTCTTTCACCGTCATTCTGAAAATTCGGAGGAACTTTGCCCTCCTCAAAGTGGCAGCGACAGAAGCTGTGGGTCCCAGCGCCGCGACACGGGGTGGAGGGTGGAAGCAGCCCGGTGATTTAAGCAGTTCAGCTCCGCTCCTGACATTTATGCCCTCTTTGAAACCCTTAATGAAGTAACAACCCCGTTAATTCTTGCTGGGTATTTAGTACACATAAAAACTGCATTATCCACTGTTTACCATGTACTACACACAAGCAGTATCTGGCTCCATATAAAAATAACAAGCTGACTGTAACCCTCCGCTCCCTAACCATACTGCTGATTTCTTTGACACATGGAGAAGTGAGAATAATTACATTTTACTGAGTGCGTCTCATTACACTGATTTAAGTAAGATTTCCAAAGCTGCAAAAATGTGCTTTTCAATTTCATTTGTTTCTAGCAGTTCACTCTGAAGATGGTTAGTAAAACCCTCAGAAATCATCATCAATATGGACAAAAATTGTACCCTTCTCATGTGGACATTTGACAGAGGGATAATAGGGTCTAGAAACACCACAGTCAGACGTTTCTTTTCTATTTAATGTTTCCTTCTGTGCCAAACATAATATAACAGACAAGTGTTAGAGAGACATGCAGGGGGGAGCCTGAATAGAGAGCTTTAAAAGAGGTCTTTAATAGAGAAGCGGTATGCTTAGTCTTCGACAACACTCAATGGCAATTTATTTGCAGCCATTTTCTCACGTAACCTTTCACACTGGAGCAGGTAAGATAGAGCACAAGACAATTTGTCAACTGCCAGATATGAACAAAAGGAACCATTTTTAATAAGCTTCGGCAGCCCCTTGTATTTGTTTTGAAACATGTTAATAACTTTTTTGGAAGCCAATCAAAGGCGAGAAGAGCAAAAGAAGTCAAGCTGGGAAACAGAAACACACAGTTAAAGAATTTTACAGATAAACTTCAGTTATCATCTGCAGTGTAATCATGCTTAGATCCAAGAGCGGCACAGAATTAGGATTGGCACGATGCTGTTTCTTAAGAAAACACCACACTGCAGTTACAGAAATGCTAGCCCCACATATTTTTTTCCAAGATTTTCACTGTCCTTTATCTCACCCCAAAGCTGTACGCACCCGCTCCCCAGGACATCCCTACTTCCCTGCCACTAGGTGAAACCAGCACGAGGGTCGGCATTGGGAAAGGTCGGCCAGGACTGACTCCAGGGCTGACCCAACTCTGCCTGCCGCGCTCCCCGGCACCTCGGGCAGCCTCACCTCCCATCTCAGTGTCCCATGGTACTTCCACTTTTGTGCCAAAAAGGTCTCTGCAAGGCTCAGCTGAGGTCGTTGGACCAAATGCTCCAAAGAGCTCTCAGCCCTGTTTCTGAAGGGAGCACCTTCTGGGGCTAGAAGTCAAACAGGGAGGCATCAAAATCCCAGCACCGTACGCTGCAAAATCTGATGAAGTGTTAAGCAATTTCATTAATGTTATTAAAACATAGAAAATTCCCTTGGAAAATTTCACACAGGTTTTCCCATCTCGTTGCACATTACTCATGGCCTAAGAGACGTGTGAGGAGCAAACAGAGAAATTAAGCTTCTCTCAAGTCAACCTGGATCGAGTCCTAGTCTCACTGGAAAAGACCGGGCCTGTGGGCTTCAGTGGGAAGAGGCTGGGCCCTTTGAACTAGGTTATTATGGCATCGGTAAGAAGGCAGAGAAGTTTATGGTGAGAGAAGATCTGCCAGAGAACAAAAGGAGCTGCGGGCTGGACGACCGGCCTCCTCGCTACAGTGGTGGAAGGGCTCCGAGCCCTCAGCCTGCACAGTTTGCTGCCCTATCCCAAACCAGATTTTGCTCCTAAGGACTTTGCAGAGGAGTCAGTTACCTAGTAGTGATGGAAAGGAACTGGAGCATTCGCTCCTCAAGAAGAGGAACAGCCCTCTGAAGAAGGGCTTCTGCGATGGGAACCTTCTAGCCCAGCCCAGCCCGTGCTCCTCCTGAGAACCAGCACGCTGCTTCTCATCCGCTCCTGCAGGACCAGGAAGCAACTCCTGGAGGAAAGAAGCTGTGCTCCATGAATTATCTGAAAAGGCCTCAGGTGGAGGCAGGGTGAGAAAGGATTTCAGGACAAGTTATGCCTATGAGCCGAGCAGAACAAGCAAGCATCCTCCCACTCCTTTCTCTTGACAGACTCTTTCCAAGTTTTCAGCGAGAGCAGAGGTCGCCAGTGAATCTGCCCAGGAAGGGCCCGCACGGGGCTGCCTACTGCCCCCCAAGCACCAGCAGCTCCTGCTCAGGTCTGGCACCCAGCAGGGAGGAAGGCTCCAAGTGGGAAACAATCCCTACACGCTATCTGCTAGTCTGGAGCGTGCTCTAGTAATAGATAGGCTGTCTGTTTCAAAGCACCTAATGGACGCTAATTAGCCCTCAGGGCATTCCTATGAGGCAGGTAGATAGATAAGTATTATTTCTCCTGTTTTACATGTGAAATAACCTCCTCAGAGATGTTCTGACTTGCTTAAGGCCACTGAATGACTCACTGAGACCGAAGCAGGCGCTGGCTCCCAGACCTGGGCTCAGGCCTCTCAGCTCCTTCAGTACTGCAAGGGTGAAATCTTCACTTCAAACACCACTGAGAGGGGAAGGAAGATCAAGGAGGGGTGGTAACACCGCGAAGAACAATCTCTGGGAAAGGAGCTTCCAGAAGAACGACGCAACAAAGCCTTATGTCTACTGAGTGCCAGACATCAAGTCTAGGGCAAGGCGAGATGAAAAACACATTCTGATAGAAGACCACGGGAGTTTTTGCTACATATTCCATTGAAGCACTCAAGAGTTGTTTATTGTGACTTGGAACCACCCCTAATGTCAGATACACAGTTTTAGGTTCTTAATTTCCAGCACGGCCATGTTAAAGCACGTGCCTGGGCAGCAGACAGCAGTCCTGGATGGACAGAATACACCCAGTTGAGTCCCTGGAAAGGGGAACACAGGGTGACAGGCACCCAGAGCGTTCACTCATCGTGTGTGCTTCAAAAAAATCTCAATTTTTGCTTCCACGGTGCTCAAGGACCAATCTCCAGCAACTATCGGCTATGCAAAACATTACTAATTTACCAGGGGGAAAAAAATTGTTTATGCGGTGCGTTATCCATCTTAACTGGCGATGTTTAAGCACAAGTCTGATGAACTGCATGCAGAGCAACGCAGCTGCTTTGCATTTTGATTCCTTTATTTATAGACCACGGCAAATTAATAACTCAAAAATGTTGTTCCAGGCAAAGTAATGGACACACAATAAAACTATTCATTTCCTCAAAGGTCACTCTAGGAGAAGCATACATTGTTTAGAAGCCTACCAACAACGCTATTGTTCCGAAGAAAAGTGAAAATATATAATAAGCAGTTAGTGCATGCATCTGCATTGGAGACCCTGGGCTAATTTAAAGTGCAATCTTAAGGCAATCAATCATACTCTAAAATTACTTCATTTTCCAAACTGTTTACACTTTTTAAGTTACAAATCCACTTTCTGCTATTTCAACTCACGATTTACAGCTCCAGATTTAGCCGGCCTTGGCTTGCTGCCAAGCGCTAGTCATGAGGGAGCTAATGATCTGAACAGATCAGTGTTTTATAATGGAGAAAAGCGCATGTAAATTTCCAGTATGTCTGCAAGTAATCAAGGCATGCTGACTATAAATGAGGCGGCCTGAAATTTATTTTAGGAGAAATATCTTAAAGCCGCACTTTTTATCCGGGCCAAGAAAGAAAGAAAAGAAAATCTTTTTTTAAAAGGTACTTCAAGATTATTCAAAATTATTCTAAATGAAACTGCTACGCAAACAATATGTTAAAGAACAGTACAATAGCTAATTTCCTTTAGTGTTTCTATCTCGGCCAGATCGTATCCTTATCACGGCAAGCTGGAACATTAAACTCTCTACCTCGTGGAATCAAAACACGAGAGTGCTTCATATTACATTATAGAAAAATGAGCCGTTCCCTACAAACAAGGTCAGATTTCTGGAATGCCAAAGGTCTACATTCAAACAGAGCCGGGAGGAGGGGAGGCTTTGCCCACTCCGCTCTCTGAAAAGCAGTGGGAAACGAGACCCAGCCATTTAAATGCGTTTTAATAGCCAAAATGCTAGCAAGAGAACAAGAAGTCTCTCGGGAGACGATCCTTACATTAAGCACGATCTTTATTGTTTCATTACAGTGGCACAGCCAAATAATGACTTTGTGTTACTGTACAAATAATGCCGGATCCTCATTTTCTAGCGGAAATAATTACTCTATTCTATCATATTCTGTTTACCATCAACCTACACACGCACTCCCCCTTGCAGGCGCTGGGCTGCGGCAGCTTTGGGGCTGGACTGAGAAAAGTTTCAGGCTTTTTCCTGTCTTTAAAGACCGTACCAAGGAGGCATATTCTGACCCAAAAGTGGCTTTAAGAATGGAGCTATAAATATTCTTGCATTGTACTTCATGAAATTCAATCCATCATGATGGATATTTCGGTTATAACATTATTACATGCCTAAACTCAATTGTATAATTGGATAGGGCCAGAAACAATAAGCTGGCATTGCTTTGTTACAGCATAGTACAGCTTTAAAATACCTGTAACCATAAATCAACGTAATTATTTGAAGTACTGTCATGAAGCAGAGCAGGAAAAGAAAAATTAAAATAAACTAGCTGGTAGAGACTCGCCTACTTTCTGGAGATGGAAGGATTCTGCCAGCCCCGAGTCCCACCACCACCCCAGCCGGGCGAGCCCTTCTGCCCACGCTGCCCGGCAGCTCTCCCTCACCCCTGGGCAGACCACTGCCAGCCAAGGCAGCGGGCAGAGCAGAGGTGAGCACATGCCCTCCACGAACCTTCTTGCTCTGTTTTTCTTGCTGCTATTACATTCTTTTAAATCTCTTTTTCCCTTTGTTTTCATCTTTGTAGGTCTCCAACAATGTACTGCACGCTTTTGATGCTTATGTGAAGGATGCTAAGCCTTTCACAAAGACACTCTCTTGGCCAAGTGCTTTATGGCTACCGGAGCTCAGCAACACACACACCTCTGTGTACACACACACGTACTCACCACTCCATTGCAGATAACTACACGTGCAAACATACACAGCAAGTATGATACAGTTACCATAAGGTGATTAAAAACCTTACTTTCTCACATACTCAGCTTTCACACGCTGGGACACCACGAGTTGGAAACGCGGCGGAAAGGAGGTAAGACCTGAATTTCCACAGCCAAAGAGTAAGAGGAAGAAACCCCAATTCTCTTTAAATACATCTAGAAGAAGCAAAAATGAGAGAACAAAAGACTTGGGGGCAGGAGGAGGAGGTGAATCAACTCAAGCTCAGCAAAAATTTCTAAAAGGAAAACAAATGTAACTAAAAAGAAGAGACATAAGTGATGTGAACAATTTCTGAGTACAAAAAAACATTTGATATCATCCGAGCTGGTGTCACAGAGTGGCTATTAAGCAGCATAAACATTCATTTTCAGTCCCACTGAGTCACCCAGAAAAGCTGGCTCTCAAATAACGAGGCTGATGGAGTCTGAGATCCAGTTCTACTCTTCTTTACTCCAACTTGGAATTGTTGTACAATTACGATACAGAATGTCAGAATACGATAAACAGAACTGAAAAAGGGAAAGAAAACAATTTTTTCCCCTACAAGTCAGGTTCAGTGCTTTTGCCTATTAAAGTAACCAAATATGTTTCTCTCTGAAATCAAAGCCAAAAGGCAGCATGCCAGACACAGTTAACAGATAAATCAATGTTCCCGAAGGGCGGGCTTCTTTGTTTTGGGGGGTTTCTGCCTGACAACAGTCTTGTGGCAAGCAAACAGAACACCCACTACACATCTTGTCAATCTACTCACATGAGATAGGAAAGGAAAAGTGAACACGTTTGAAGATCTACGCACTGTTTGGAAAAACTTCATGTTCTGCCCTCTCTGTCAAAGGTCACGGTTTTCGTAACTACAAAGTCTGCAGCTATTGTAAAGCCCTCTACACGGAACGTGTAATTGCAGTTAATTTATCACTAAGGTTATTGTATACTAGCTGGGAGTTTGTAAACAAGAATGAATCACAGGTTTCATTTTTGCGTCCCCTACAAACTGGAAGACCTAACAGTTTCCTGTTCCAACATACAAAATAGTATTGCTTCTATAAACCCACCCCGGTCTCCTTGCCAGCAGTTTCCATTTAATTAAACTGACAGCAAAACAGGGCCCTTGCTAATGTGTTCCAGACCAGTTTTCCTTCAATGTAAATTCTCAGGCATGAAATTACATCTGAAACAGACACAATAATCCCTCTATATCTTAGTCAGAAGTTTAATCTATACTAAAATAACATTTTCTTTGTCTATATTGAAGTCTGTTTTCGAACTCAGTGATCTTTTCTTCTTTTCTCAGTTGAAGTTCAGGGAATTAGTTAACTTCCATTCACCCTACAGTCAATTCAGAATTTTCTTCTTGCCTGCAATTTATACATTCACTGTTGGTTTCTAGGTCATGGGCAGCAAAACGATCTCACACACGAGAAACCAGACTCAGGACCCACTTCAAACTTTCACTTTTCGGGAGTGAAATAGGCTGGTGGCATCAGAAAACCAGTCTGCAGCTGCTTAAAGCCATCTAACTTCTGTGAGCTAGCAACCTGATCTCTCACACGGATCCTCAGGTCAACTTGCTGCAAAGAAGAGAACTGATGAGATTTGTATGCACCTTCAATAAAACGAGGGTGGGGTTGGCTGTTTGTTTAATGACCCACATTTCACTCTGGTGTAGTCATTCTTGTCAGAGCACAACCGATGCAGGAATTCCGATGGCACCCATGGAGAAGAGCAGGCAGAAGAGCAGCTGGTTTATCTCCCAGTAACGACAGGGCTCGTGGTGCTCAACTCAACGAGCTGCAGCGTGTGCATATGCCAGACCTCAGGGAGGTGGGGATCTCCGAGGTGCGCAGAGCATTTCGTCCCTGGCCACGTGCTGCCTTTTCCTGCCCTGGCACCAGGACAGCCTGGGGATGCTACAGCCCCCAGCAATTCAAGCCTGAAATAGCAGAGGGCTTTGAGACCAGGGAGGGAAAGTGTCCAGAGTGTAAGATCCAGAAAAGTTGCAACTGGTAGAATGGCAAATAGCCACTCTTTACTTGCTCAAGCCAGCATGTGCCATAGCAGGGACCTCACAGTGCGGGCCAAGCCACATCTTTCCACTTGATAGGACAGAGAAGCTTTATCTCTGTCAATTACACAGTGACTGCAGAAACACTCTCCCAAGCTTGCCACCCCACCTCACAGCCAAGTCCATGTTACACTGTCACAGAGCAGCTGCTCTACACCAGCTGAGCTCCGCTGCCAGGGGTCTCCGAGCTCAGTGGGAACTGCACAGCCCTTAGCCAGCAACACCCAACGTCACACCAGGGGACACACCTGGAGACACGCTGGGGCAGGGGGGCTGGGGCTCAGGCTGCCTGGCAGTGACCGTCGTCTTGACTTTTCCATCCTGGAAAGGATTCTGGCGATCACATTCTGGCTGATGCTAGCTATGCTTTCCAAAGGTTGGTAGTTAAACTGACTGCTCTAAAAGAGCAGCCTGAAGCCATTCTGGAGACAGACTTGGGGTGAAGTTTTAGCACCATCAGGTTTTCACAGCAAGTTGCATGGATGAGTTCAGATACAGGTACCTGAGCTAGCCGAAGTGCCCTGTCAGCCACCCGGAGCTGGGAGCACGCCTCCTGCTACCCATGGCACTCAGTGTGCCCAGAGCCCAAGGACTTCGATACTTGACAGCTTGTGCTCCAGCTGGAAATAACATGACCATTTGAAGCACGACTGACAAAACCACTGTTAAAACAAGAGAAAACTAAACCACAGCCTTTCCCAAGTTTTCTACTTGCCCAACCGAACCTTTGCAAAACCTTTGTTATGTTCCCAGCTAAAAATATCTGCTGCCAAAACTGCTTCTTGATTATAAATAAGAATTTTGCCATGTACCCACCAACATACGAGTGATGCTTTTAGACAAACACACTAAAAATGTTTTCAGAGCCCAAATAATATTATTTCCAAGTACTGTTGTCACAATCTTCCTCTTCAAATGAGAAAATTAATTGCATTGTTTTCCTAAAAAGTAGAAAGTGAATTGCTTGTTTAAGGAAACCGGCCATACACTGAGCAGTCTGACATTCTTGGGAAGAAGAGAAAACTTCATTTGTGCAGCAGAAGACAATGGATAGTCATCAGCTTGCTTAGAAACCCCTCTGCCAACTGCTGTTCTGCTTCACTGTTGGTGAGGTCTCTCACTCCAGAGACAACACCCAACAAGCATTCTCCAGGTAAGAAGTACGTAAGCCACTCGTTACTGCTGGGCTGACTTTGTCTGCAAGGTGATGAGGGGAAAAGGGGTCTGACAGAGTAGCAGCCTTTCTCTGTCCCATGCTTCCCCAAGCTGACAGAGGCAGCCACGAGGTACTGCTCTGTACAAACACCCTACACAGCTGGCCAGAAATGAGGGAGAGACTCTCCATATTGATTTATATGGATTTGCTGATATGTGTGATCAGCTAAAAGTCTCTCAACGAGGCACAGAAACTACCACTACAGCTCCTGCCACAGAGGGTGAAAAATGTTCCTATTCCATTTGTGCAAACACGCGGAGCTCATGTTATCAAACACACAAATTCCTGTCCGCACTCTCTCCTTTTCTCCCGTGCACCCTGCCACCAAAATAGCAGGGACAAAATTGGCCTCATTTCCTGTAAATTTCATTTAGACCCAAATGTTCTTAAGTATGTTGTCAGGGAATGTATTTTAAGGCTGTTATGCTCACATCTGATCTCCTACCCAATGCTTTTAAGATATTAAATAGGCTCTACCCAATAAATCATGTGTTTTGTGCCTCGGAATTGCATGGTGTCTGAAATCACTGAAGGCAAAATCCTGGGCCATTCACATCCACTACGTGCAAGTCAGAGGGCCCAGGTCTGAACACACTGAGGAAACACCAAGCACGGGACCGTCCCTGAGCTCTCCCAGCTGATGCTCCTCCACCTCTCCCCGTTCCCATGGGGCCACAGCAGAGGCCATGATGCACAGCCTCATCACCAACGCTCTCATGTGCCCCCAGCAGCTTGAAACCTACAGAAAAAGGCACTCAACACCCCAAAACTGAGTGGGATGATGATCGCAGGGGTTCTATTCCTGCCGAGGAATATAATTGGGGGGTAGGAAAAACAGAGCAGCTTTCTCTGTCCCAAAAATATTCACAAGAACACACACTGTCCTGCCACTCACATGGCTGAAAGTTTTGCTACTGAGCATCACAACAGCAAGCCTAAGCCCAAGCCCAAGCCTAAGCCCTGAACAATTACAATGAGAAAAAGAAATGCTCCTTCGAGTCTTCTCTGCCTGAGCTGGAAGGCTTCCCTGTACAAGGTGGCAAGGAGAGCAGAGAGGGCAGCGGGTGGCAGGGCTCCAGAGGCTGCACGTGGCTGCAGGGACCAAGCCCCGGCCCCGCTCGGTCCGCTGCAACACCAGGAGCTTGCCCTGCACAGAGCAGGACCTCATCTCTGATGTTCTGCAATAGCACGGAGACAACAAAGAAACACATTCAAGAAACAGAGTGGGAAAGGCGCCAGTGTTTTAAGGAACGCTCCCTTTGGAAATGAAAGCCTTTTTTAGCCAAACCACTACGATTTTGTTTTTAGTGACTCACACGAATGGATTCTGGATTAAGGTTTAAAAAGGGGATATTTTCTCTTCTGCTCCTGGGTTCACCTCGAGACATGTAAATGAAAATATAGCAGCAAGAATATTAGGCTGGGCTGACATTCACCAACAGACACTAAATAGGGATCTACTAAATTTGTAAAGCTCAGCCAAAGTTTCAAATATGTAATTCTGAAAATACAATTCCTCCTAAAGCCAGGCTGGGCAAGGATCACAAAACTATAAAAAGATACTTTGTCCCTATAGACTGCAAGCAGCTAATCATTAGCCACCCATTTACGGTGTTTACCTGTTTATTACGTTATTTTAATACATTTCCGTTGTAGGAGCCTACTCCTTATTTCTACCATATGGGTAGAAAAAAACAAAAAGATCCACTGCCTCCAGGCAAAATATTTTTAAAGACAAAGACATTTGCCAGATTAAAACCAAACATAAAAACAAAGTGTACATAAATTTGTGTTTGACTACTGTTGGGCGTCTGGAATGGCACGCATTTTCTCTGGAAATATTTCTTCCAGTTTTTGATACAAATGACTGTAAAATATGTACCCAGCAGCAAACAGAGAAGTAAATTTAAAATGCACTTTCAGGCCACTCTTTCATTTTTACTTTTTTTTTTTTTTTTAATTTTCTTTTTTCTGGGGTGAGAGGGGAGGAGGGAGCTCGTACCGATGTTTTGAAGTACTGTAAGTTCTTTTGCCTTTTAACAGAAATATGTAAACAAGGTGTATGACTGTAGGGTAATGTTCCAGTCACAAAGCATTCAAGAGCCAGAGTGAAGCTATTTAAAGAATGGAGTATTCAATTCCTGAGGCCAGATGCTAGTATAAATATGAAACTATGTTCACACTGCAGATTAAATTATTTTTAGTTTCTCCATTTCAACTGCCAAAATTATTTGGTTGTGTTTTGTTTTGTTTTTTTTGTACTCTACCACAGAACTGATGGGGCCACTCTCCTGTGTTTCTGAACAAGGGATTAAGAACATAAGCACAAAGGGCTTTTTCAGCTATTTTCTCTGAGCAACAAAACTAGAGGTGTACACTGACATATTGTCACAAGTATGGGTCACTAAGGGAGCAAGGAAACTAAAAAATGGAGCTGAAACATTTGAGATTTTTGATGTAGATTTTTATAGCACCTTATCATTTCATTTTCGTCCCATAAAGCTTTTAATCTGGAAATACTCTGTGTGAAAGAAAAGTGGAAACTGTGGTTTTAAAATAATTGAAGAGAAAAGCACGCGTTAAGACGGCATTACACACTGTCTACTGGGTCTGCCAAGAGAGCTCACAAAGATACTGCTAAGAATAACAAGTTAAAGTCATCAGTAATTAACTAAAAACCAAACAGTCAATAATCCCACGACCCTGCCATAGCAGGAACACACATGAACCCAAGAGAGACAGACAAGGAAGTAGTCTGGGGGTGCTGGAAGCAAATTCAGGCTCAGTGAGCAGCTGGGCGAGGACCCATTGCTGGCACATGCCACAGCCTGAGTGGCTTTTGAGGGTGACGAGGACCCCATCTTGCTGATGACCAGTGCAAGGGCCACTGAAGCCTTAGCAGTGCACCCAGGAAGATCTAGATGGAAGGCCAGGGGCATCAGCCTGCAAGAAGGATGAGCAGAAACCACAGCCAGGTCAGTTGAGAGACCTGCAACATGAAGGAATGTGGAATTGCTGAGCAGACTTGCTTTGCATTGCATCGAACATGCATATTTTGCCGATGACTTACCAGAAGGCTGAGGCCAGAACGCAGCACAGCTGGCTGGGGGCAGACACTGGGAGGGGAGGGGTCCTGCGGAGCCGGGGCTGCAGCCCGTGTAATATCGGGATGCGTGAAGTACCTGCGCTGGCCCTGTCACCACCCCAGCTCAGGAAGGCAGGGGACACCCAGCTTTATTACAAACAGGTGACACAGGACATGCTGACAGCCGAACATGCTCTTGGAATATCACGTCATGTCCGGGCCCCAGTTCCTAACGAAGTGCTCTTATCAGCCACGGGTCCAGCGTCACAGCAGCCGAGGCTCCTTTCGGCAGATGGGCAGACGATCCCAGCATTCCCTGGGTATTCACAACATGTTTTCCAAATGCATTAGCCTGCACTTTGAAGGAACCTGGGACCAGAACATCTGGCCTTTGGTTGTTCCGTTTCTCAGCAATAAAATGTGGAAAATTGATGCAGCTGCGGATAAAATGCTTGGAGACACATCGGCTACCTTGTCGTACCTCACCTGTTTTCCCTCCACTCGTTCACAGGAGCAGAACAGGACAAAAGGGAACCTGCAGGAGGACGACCTTTTTTTTTTTTTAATTCTATTTCCAATTTGATATAGGATCCTTGAATTGTACAAGGCACGGGGATCTATTCTACTCACGACACATGCGTAACCCCCTGGTGCTAGTGGGAATGGTGAAAACGTTGCGAGAGGAGAACTGCCCCCTAAAACTGCAGGAGAGTGAAGGAGGCTGTAAATATATCTCAAGGTTCTGGTAACACTAGAAACCAGACTGGCATCTTTCTCATGGCTTATTATGATATCACCAAATCCCCTCCGTGTATTTATAGCCCCGTAATTCACAATTATTCTGGGTCCATAAATGTTTTTGGCAACTGAATGTAGAACTGATACTATTATTTCACATATTATGGTACTGTCCGTGAATGTTAAATTTATTCCAGCAGAGGCTCCTGGAGTTCATTCATCAGATATTTTATGCCACTGTTCTTTTAATGATTCATTTATCCTTAGTGATATTTGTATTCTGAAGTGTGGCGTCTCCAGCCGACAGCACAATGCTCTGCTGAATTATCTTCTTCTTTCACAGCATAACAAAGTAGAGCACAGTCAAATTGAAGATGGCCTTTAGTACACTGTCAGAACAATACTGCTTACCGAGCATATCCAGACACATTTCTCAAACCACATGTAATGCTCTGGCTGCCAACATGCTCATAAAGTCATTAACCAGCACCTTAAAACGAGGGTGTGATACATATATTTAAATGTTTAGGAAAATCAAATGAGTGCTCTGCTAGAAGCCTATTTTGAAATTCAGCTTCCCCATCTATCAATTATGCAGCAGTGTGCAGATGTAAGAATTCACCTTGATTTTTCACAAGCTGCTAAAATATACTCCTGCTAAAATAATACGCATTATCTATCACTAACAGAAGCTTCTTTACGGCGTTAAGTATTTGTCCTTCACAACGTAACAGAGCAAGAAAGACCCAGGCTCCAGGTTTACAGTGCTGAGGATTCATTTTTACAAGCAAATTATGATTAGCAATAAAATTAAGGAGGAACTTATTTCACATGGTACAGATTTTACTAAACAAAGTAAATAAAGGCTATGCCACAGGGCTCTCCCATACAAACCTACCCAGGCACAGCTCACGCCGCCACGTTTTCTAAGTGCTTGCTCCTTCTGCCACCCATGCCCAGTGGGTCCGTACACCCACTTGGCTTAACCCTTCCCTGCCCAAACGCCCCCGCTACCAATGGCCTCATCCTGCAAGGATCACCAAACCGGCAAAGCCAAGTGTGAATGAAATTAACCACAAGCACCAAGCAACCACAGCATCAATACTGAGAGCCTTCAGCTTGGGTTTAACAGGAGGAACAATGCCAGACCCACCTAGCAAGGCTGAGCAAGGATGCTCAGGAGGGAAGAAGAGGACATCCTTGGGCCCACCCAACCATCCCACAGCGCTCTGCAGGTGCTCGGTTACAGATCTCCGTGCTCAGACAACGCAGGCTGGCAGTGTGGGAGGGATGCAGTGCAGGGAAAAGGAACCACTGGCCCATGGTATTAGCGGCTCCAAGCAGCAGCCATGGCACGAGGGGCAGCGCCGATGGCTTCCCTGCATGGCGCTGGGCACAGCGCACACGGGGACACGGAACAATGCCAGTCCCCAAGTGGGTCCCTCTGGGATCCAGAAACAATATGGGCAGGGGCGGAAACCAGAGGGAAGGCTGGGGAGGAAAACAGCACCCTCCAAAACCAGAAGTGGGAAAAAAAAGGAAAAAAGGAGGCAGACGCTGAGATAAAGTCAGATTCCAAGCACGGCAGCACTGCACCGGGAGGCACACGTTTTCAGTTACTGAACAAAACCTCATGGTCAGTAAGAATTAAATGCAAGATCCAACAGTGACTAGAAGGGAAAAAATCCTGGAGAGCAGACACATGTGGGTTATTACACAGCCTGGCAAGGTCAATCTCGGTGCTAAAAACAGACAAAAATAAAAAAAGCCGTCAAACATTTTTAAAGGGACACTGTCCCACGCTGGCTGCTTTTACACTGCCTGTGAACAGCCTTTAATTTTTATCTACTAATTCTGCTGTTATGTAGGGCACTGCTGTTCCAAGAAGAGGCTGCACCAAACTCTTACTAACGGGGCAAACTGCTGCTCCTCAGCTCCAGCAGAACAGGGGAGCTTTGCAAGGCACCATTTAACTCTTCCCCACTCCCGTCCCGCGGCAGTGATTTCTTCCCTCACGTTCTGCAACAGAGCAAACTGCAATTGCAAATGGCTGTGCTGTGCCCCAGTGACAAAGTGCCCCGTCATACCAACACACGACTGAAAACGCTGACACAGCGACGGCCGCTATCAGCACGGCCCAGCAGCAGTGTCGGGCTGCTCCTGCTGCCGGGAGCACGAGGGCGGCACTGACTTTTAGGGGCTACCCAGAGGAGTTATGTGGGATTCTGCTTACATTTCTCAGCAGAACTTCTGCATTTCAAAGCCCAAAACACCCACCTCCTCCACTCCCAGGGGCACTCCCTCTTGTAGAAGCTCATAGGTGGGTCAAACTTTGAGAAGAAATCCCAATTTTACCTCTTTGATAAGGCACGCTTGGAGTTCAGGACGTGAGGTGCGAAAACTCCTTTCAAGAGCCACAAATGGATGAGGCTCAACACATGGCAGGGGCCAAGAAAAGCTCCCACAGCCACTGCTGCGTATTAAAACGTTTGTGTCACCCCACACACCTCCTCTGTGATGAAGTGAGCCGATCGCAGAGGAGGGAAGAAATGGGCAGCACTGATCACCCCAGCACTGTGTGGCTGCAGAAGGCCCAGGTGGCTCCGCCAGCCCCAAGCCCCTGCCAGCCCCTCCGAGGGGCTGAGGGCACAGCGAGCTGCAGCGACCATCCTCCTCCGCTCCAGCTACGTGGGGCACAACACAGAGCCACTAACAGCCTCACTGATGGCAAAGGAGCTCTGGCAGCTGGGTTAGGTCAGTCTGACCCATAAGGCAAAAACCAACACATGGCGCACAGGGGCAGAGGGGAAAATGGGATAATGGGACACTTACAGGAGCTTGGTCAAGAGCAAACAGCATTTAGCTAGGACAACAGAGCAGCAAGGCACAAAGAAGAGGCAAAAAGTGCAGACAAACAAAGAAGGAGGGGCAGGGAAGAGTTAGAGGCATGACTCAGGGACAAAATACCTCAGTAGGTGCACTCCGAAGGGCTGGCAAGCAGAAAATGACTGCATCCAGCTCAGCCAGGTGAGCCTGGGCTCAGCAGCACGGCACTGACAGTGCACGAGGAGAGCCAGCCTCAGGTGGGAAACCTCCACAGCTGGCTGAACCTCCACAGGTGGCTGAACACAGCTCTGCTGCAATTATCAGTTCCTGTAACGCTACAGATTGTCCATATCATGACCTGATCACCTGCATCTGGAGACCTCGAGCTGGCTGCAATGTCAGCGAGATGAGGAGGGTCATGCCCTGTGCCTGCTGGCTCTCCCTTGCTGGACCCAAACAAAGGCCCCAGAACTGCAGCAGAACCCCGTCAGTAAGCACCAGAACTCCTCCCCACCACCAACGCCGCCCTACAGGAACAGGAGCGTGCTTTCGTCTGTCCCTTCTGGCAGCATAAAGGATCACAGAAGGCAGATAAAGAGAGGGTGATGGTCGTGTGGGGACCAAACCTGGAGCTCTGCCCCGACGGACTCGCGTCCCACAGGGATGCCCAGCGCTGACTGGCGCTGACAGGCCGAGCCGGGGCCGGGCCGCGCGCCCGCCGCCTCCGCACCCCACACGGCCTCGGCCGCCACCACAGCCCGCCCAGCCCCAGCCCTAAATTCAGTCATGTTCCCTCCGTCTCTTCTCTCAATTTCAGCTCTGACTCCTCTATCTTTTATTTCTTTTTCTAAAGACACATTTAGAGATGAAACCATTCATAACTGCCTATCCACAGACAGTTTGTGGCAGCATAATTGACAATGAGTCTGCTGCAAAAATGAAAATGCTGTTTTAATAACCTTGGCCTAAAATACATTCTGTTGTATGCCTCAAAGGGTTTCAATAAAAAGTCAACCTGTAGAGACATATTTTCTTGGCTTAAACAACAATCCAAAGCATATAAATGTAGTCCAACTATAATGACATATTTATAGGCCAATAAAGCTTACACTGCAGCTTTCATACTTCACTTAAAGGAAGTCTGTAAGAAGCAGTGTTATATAAAATAATTTGAATTTTTGTCGAACTATAGCCTAAGGAATACAAATATGCAACTTGGCCATATTTAACTGATAGTGTTTACATTGCTTAGTTGCTAAAAATTTTGTAAAATGAAATAATTCCTCATCTGGTGACTTCCCAGTGGTTTACCAAATATGGGTATACCAGTCCATTTATTACAAAGAAAAATCCCCTAAATAATTCTAAAGACAAAAATAAATAACTAGCGACCTTAGTAGTGAATGATTTAATCAGACCAATTCTTCTGGAAAAACAGGTTCTCATGTTCATTATGAATAATACATTCCTGAGCAACTCTATTTTTATACGCTGCATTGTTATTCTTTATTTTTCCCAACATTTGAAAGAAATATTCAGAAAGCTATGAATAGGCTTAAGACGTAAACTGCTAGCATTCAATATTGACATATTTGTAGAAAGGGACAGAATGTGTAACATAAACACCTCAAAATGCAGAAAGAAATAATCCTTAAAAATAATTTCTCAGGTTGAAATCTTGAAGCTCACAAAAAAAAAAAAAAAAAAAAAAAAGCCATTGCTAGATCTTTTATTTAATACAGTCCTAAGGAGAAGTTCTGCATAATTCACCAGTGATGAAAACAATGGCATTTTACAGAGAAAAACATTTCTGGGAAAAAAAAAAAAAAAAAGGAAAAGAAAAAAAAGAGAAAAGAAGAAAGGAAGGAAAAGAGAAAAAAGAGAAACAGAAAAAAGAGACAAGGAGAAAAAACAGACAAGAGGAAAAAAAGAGAAAAAGAGGGGAAAAAGGGAGACAGAACTACATAATTTGAATTAGCCTCAACTTTCAGCTATTAGGCGCATAGTTTCTCTGGGTTGTGGATTAACCAGGTGTCACCTCACTTTTGTCCAAGCAAATGCCACAGAGCATACGGTGCAATGTATAAGCTGCTCAGATAGCACTTTGCCTGGTGGCTGTTCAAAGCTGCCCTGCTCCCCAGCAACGTGCTCAGTTCAGTGCCTCCACACAGTGCCACTCCCCCGGTTCGGCATCAGCCATGTTTTCATTTCATCCGGGTTATTTCACCCTTCACCACTCCCGGGTAGTGCATGAAAACGGATTTTGTTTCTTCTGTAAAGTTTTTCTTTGAAGGCTTTAGTAGGGATATCATTTCCTATTACCTTCTACAGCGTGGTCCAAAAACATCTAGTAGGAAAAATTTCAGAACCTACTCACTTTTACAGGATTTTTCTGTAATGGAAACATGCCATTTCATAGGAAAAACGGGGTCCAGCAGATCGCCTTGTTTATCTACGCCTTTTCAACACCTGGCTCAGCAGCTTCCTTGTCTACAGCCAGGGGTAGACGTGGGTGTCACAAGCAGACTACGTCACCGGCAGTCTGTGGCCTGCCAGACCAGCAGAAGAAGAGATCTGTTCCCCCCAGACCTTCTGTACAAAGCCACCCCATCACAGCACCGTGGGGAACCTCTCTGCAAAACATCCACATGGGCACGGCTCAGTGTGTCTGACAAGAAGGGGACCAGCGGTGTGGTGGTGGGGAGCCATCGAGATGCAGATGACCGCTCTGCTTGGGCTGAGTGACCGTGTGAAGGTGACCATGCTGATGCTCCCACCTGAGGGACCTTCACAGGACAGTGCACCGCACTCTCTCACAGTTCACAGCCCTGCTTTAAGACAACAGCTACCTCATCGCATCATGCTGGAGACTGCCGTGTAAGTTATTGCTAGTAAATCTTCGACCACTGCAGCTGAGCATTGCTCTGTTGGCAAGACGCTGTGCATTGGAAAAGGTCTGTGGGCACACGTCCTAACAGGCAGTAAACCTGCTATTTTGACAGCAGAGAAGACACAACACAGGCAGCTGAAATCCCAGTGCCCAGGACGCTGCACATTACGTTACTGCCTTTGCCCTCAGCTGGAGAGATGGCAATCCCCAGCATGCAGCATCAACCCTGACTGACCACTCAGAATTCTTCACCAGTGGGGCATTAAACCTCGATCCCATACTGCAACACCAGAGCTCAAGGGCTGCTTCCAGGATGCAGCCGCGTAGAGCTGCTTCACAAGCAGTGAAGATCAGTGTTCTGAGTTCTTCTCAGATTTGGAAAGCAAAATATCCTGAAATTATTGGGTCTTTCCAATAGTTGAAAATCATCATTATCAGATTTAAGAATTTTTTGATTGCATTTCACAGGCTAGATCAGTCATCTGTCAACAAGCCTGATAGATACAGGTCTTCTTGAACCCTTGGCTTCACTCCCACCAACCACTCATGATGAAGAAAACAACAATCACAATCACACGTTAGTCAAAACACTCGTTTCTACTGGCAAAAAAAAAAAAAAAAAAAAGAAGATCGAACAATAAAGCCAGAGCCACCAGCCGAAAAAGACCAACATCAGAACATGAGTCATCAAAATTACAACATATAATTTGGATTCCATAAGCACTTTCAGTATAACCCCTACTTTCCAAGGCTTAACATGCAACTATAAGCTTTAGGCTTAGAGATAATTTTCTTTGGCTCCTAGGGAAGATAACAGCAATTTTGTAACTTACCACAAGGGTCTTCTTGTTTGTTAAAGACAAAACCAAGAAAACATTAACCCACAAAAGTTCTGTGTGAGAAACATTAAGATTCTTCTGACACAACAAACAAACACAAGTAAATGCAGTGTGTAAAGAAGATGCCTGGGCAATAGCAGAGAAAATCAATGCATGTAATTATGAACCAGAAGAAACCACACAGAAAAGACAAGGAAAAGGGAAAGAATTGCATAGGGCTCTTTTTTTTTTTTCCTGGAGAGGTAACAAAAAATAAGATCAACTTTCAATTCTACTTCAATCTTCCAACCTACAGATCTAATGGCAAAGTGCAAGACTGACAAAATCACTTAACCATTTGGTGAGATCAGAAAAATGAGATGCAGAAGATAAGTCCCCCAAGACACATCTTCAGCACAGCGTAACTTGGCTTTGGCACCAACACAGTCATTATGATACTGAACGTGGCCCCCCATCTCCTGTTCACATAGGTACAAAAGCATTTCCCCACATGAATCAGCCTTAACTTCTAATTTCTTACCTTTCAACTCATTACATGCTAAATTTATCTTTAAAGTTGGAACATTTGTTAAAGGTTTGCTACAAGAGAGAAATGCGCCTGAGATGACAGTTACTACTCATTCAAGATCCTACTACCACAAACAGGCATGTTCACCAACAGGAAACCCATCTCCCTTGGACCCTGGGCCCCCACCATAATTTCAGAGGTGTGAGCATCTTAGAGATACAGATGCAGCTGCAGAGCTGCAAGCCTGTTTGCAACCACCCAAAGGAACAGAGACACCATCTCCCTAAAAACAGCCAGGGAAAGGAGGTACATCTTTTGAGCACAAACCACAGTCAAAGACAGCAGAGCACTCGCAGAAGGCCTAAGCTGCACAGTAAAGGATTAAAGATTGCAACAAAATACACCAGGCTCAGAAGAAAACACACCATGTTACAGAGCAGTCTCTGAAGAAGTAGCGGACATTTCCCTACCAAACAAGAAACAAAGCTGATCACATAGAGACAGGACAAGCACTGGAAACAGGCAACAACCCTGAGCTTCCAAAAAGCTGGGACATGAAAACTGGAAGGCCTTTGGTCTTCCCTTCCTCATGAAGGAGGCCTAGCAAAGATGCGTGAGATTCCTTTCCTCATGATGCATAGCTTTGACCTGATCCCAAGGCCTGCACAGCCCCGGGGAACCCCTGGCAATCAACTGTGCTCCCACCTTCAGGATATGAACCTCAAAGGGATACGTCTACAGAATAGACAGGTAGCACAGTGTTAGGCCATGTTAATCTCCACGAAGCCAAGGTGCAGAGCGAGTGAGCCTGCAGTGAGCTCACCACCACTACCACCCATCATCCAGCTGGGATACCCCACCACCACACCTCTGCACAAAGTGCAGACAAACCTTGGGAATCAGCGACAGTTTGGTGGGATTGGGCTTATCCGCCTCCAAAACAAGTCAAACACAGGCCAACCCCAAGGGCGAAAGTGAGGGACACTTACCGAGGTCAGCCTTCTCCTTCAGGATGTCTTTGAAGTTCAAGCCGCTGTTGAGCGTGGATTGTCTGTATCTCATCAAGGCCTCCTTCTGCCCGTTCTTCGCCACATCCATGAGCTTAACGGGCTCAGCCCGGAAACCACACTTCCACTTGGAGAAATCGGACTGGGCCCATTTTGCCAAGTCTTCAAGCTTCACAGTGACTTTCTCTGAAACAGCAATAACTTCATCCTGCAAGGAGGAGTCAGACAAGAACACAACACGTCATGAAGGGCTCCGCAATGGCTGATAAACTAATGCCAGCCACCCCCTGACTGGCTGTTGGAAAAGTCCGTCTTGTTGGCAGATTAATCTTCCTGTGATACAGAATACCTAATACTTCATTTATTCCCCCTGCCACCTAAAAGGAAATATTAGTTGTTTACTTGAAACAAACACACGCAATCTAAAGACAATTTCCAAGACCAGGGCAATGATCCTAAACGGCATTTGAAATGCAGGTTGCCAAATCACATTCTATATAACCGAAAGCCTTGAGGGAAAGTTTGTTTTTTAGGTGCAATTAGCTGCAAATGTAAAAATTCATGGCTGGATGACTAATGGTTATAGCTGGTCCTGAAATAAATGGACTAAGTAAATCTCAGATTCTTGGAACTCTGACTCACCAGAAAATTCCTGTGTTTATGGTACATTTTCCCTTGGCTTATACACAAATATTGAATTTAACTTTTGTCCTAAAAATTAAATAAAACTGTGATGTAATCCCAAAAGAAATACTACATAAATGTTATGTGCTTCCCACCAAAAGAAACTTGCACGTTCTCATGTTTCTGAAAACCTTTTTCAAGATCAGAAGAGAACTGTAATTTTTTTCCCTTCTTAAACATACATTCTAAGAAAAGCACTTAAACCTAGTTTAGCCTCCAGAACATATACTTGAATTAAACAGCTCTAATTGCTGAATTTTACCCTTCCAGGAAACAATCAACTCCTCTCAGTCACGATGAATAAGCAGAATGTTTTATAGCTGACTGTAGTAAGTGAGGGCTCCAGAAAGCCTCAAAAAATAAACATGCATACATAAATATCCAGGAAGATACAGTCCAGATTTTTTTAGTTAAAATAGCAGAAATAATTTATGTTGTAATGAGAGCTGGCTGCCCACCACACCTTGCACTCTGCACATTTCTACCACTACATAAGGTCACAGGTCCTTGAAATAAATAAACCAGAATCCAATTTTTCCCCCAAATAAACATAAGCATTTGCAAAGGGGAGAGAAATTCTTTGAGTTATTTAACAAAGAGAAAAGCACGACTGATTGTCTTTGTATGTTTCTTTTTCTTTTTTTTTTTTTTTTCCCCTGAACGAATTCCTCAGGAAATANGAAAAAAAAAAAAAAAAAGCTTTATTGTGATAAGTTACACATGACACAAAACCTGAAGGATCTCTGCTAAAAAAGCAAATCTGATATTCAGCTCTCCCTCATATAATACAAAATAGCTTCATAAGCAGGCGCCTTCATTACATTTAGTGCAATAACATGTATTTGGTCAGAAATGAAAGGCATGCTAAGCAAGCTTGTAATAAAATCTTTTCCTTTTATCATTGCACAGCCTAAGAGCTTCCACCGAACAACAAACAATAGCAGTGATGTTTTAAATCTCTGTTTATGACAGACGTCAATACTTTGTAAACAAGTGCTGTGTACTACAAAGTACAATTGCAATGGATGGTTTCACCCAATTTCATTACACCATCCCCTCAAAATAAAAAAAAAAAAACCAACAAGCTGTAGTTGCTACGTATTTTACAGCTATTACATGGTGACTATTAAATGTCAGGATGAAAAACATACATATATATATATCTCAGCCTGCCTGAAGACAGTCTCAGCAGCTTGTGGATGAAGTCCCCTTTCAGGATGCTGCATACAACCACTGCACAGTTTCTAACATTCAACGCTAGAGGAATCCACTTAACAGCACTTTTAATAAAAACCTGACTCGGAGATCAGACATGTTTTTGGTTAAAATATTATTTTCCAAATAGCTCTCATGATCGAATGATTATGATTTCAATTACTAGTTTCTTCATATCCTTTCCAAGAACTGGTATGACTAATTTTGGCTGGCATACAAAGTAAGCTGAGCAGACAATTTATTAACCAAAAGAAAAGTACAATCACTATTACATCATCAATGAATAAACTTGTTTTTGAGAATACAACCTTCACACACACGCACACAATGTGTACACAGGGGGGCAAAAAAAAGGGAAAAAAAGGAATCCTACTGTACCAAGGCTGAATGGGGGCGGGTGCAGCCGCCCTTCACAAAATGGCGTCGGGGGCCTGAGGGGCACAGGGCAGGCAGGGCAGAGCAGCCACCCCATCGCCCCGCAGCAGCAATGTCCTTGAGGGTGGCAGGTCACCATCACTCCGTGGCAGCTATGCCCAAGGACCCCAGATCGGCAGGGACACCCGGGGAGGGCAGGTGACCTCAGGCCTCAGCGTCATGGCGGCCCTGCCTCACGGCTGCTGGCCAGCAGGGCCTGTCCCGCACCACTGCAAAGCTGCGGCTCCCCAGTGTCAGCACCCCTAAAACTGCACTGCTCCTGATGCTGAGGACACTGGTGTGGTCCCCTGGCTCATGTGAGGCCCAGGCAGCTTCAGGGCAGGCCATTTTCCCCAGATCTTGGCACTCTGCTAATGCAAGGCATCATCTGCCACAACGGCACTCAGACAGAGGTCACCTCGCCGCTCCATCACCTTGGCATGTCTGCACATCTCACCACCCTTCTACTCGCCCTCAAGCAACGCTCCCAAGCGCTGCAGTCAGACCCAGGCTGGGAGAGGCACGGAGGTCACTGGACAGTCCAGTGCCACCCGACACAAAGCGCTGCACACCCACTTCTGCAGCCCGTCTACAGGAACCCTTTCAACGAGATGACAAAGGAGTACAGACGTTGAATAAATAAAAACCAGGTACGCAGTGACACATGACTAACAAACCTTTAGAAGATTAAAGAAATCTGCTGTATAGCCTTCATGTCATTCATAATTATATCTCTGTGTAAACATGAAAAACCACCCACGTCGCATACAGTGCATACATATATCTAAACAAAAATCAGCTCATCGTGTATTAGCTGTGCTCTGAAGTGATACGTTTATGAGGTCTCCATTGCCTGGCAAGTCTTTAATTGCAGTTTTTTCCTGCTACACCAAAATGAGGTTTGCAAGAGGAAACAGCAAGTGCCAACTTGAGCTCTGCTCAGGAATGGGATTTATCTTGGGTGCCCCATTACGGACACCGGTGGCCGATGGGAACGCTCTTCCCAGCCATAGGGTTGTCTAAATCTTGAAATAAATACTGACTGTATAAACAGGCAGTTCTTCTTCTGTTTCCATAAAAGCAGCATCTGATCAGCCTGTAGTTTCAGCAGTCTTACAAGACTCGTGAGCAAAGCAGAACACTTCCACCTCTCGAGTGGAAAATGGGGCGGTGGGTAAGAAATGACGGTGATGCAAACCATCCTCATCCCTCTCTTGTTTCTGAACAACGCCATCAGATTGGCATTTGCGGAGAAGAAATCCAGGGAGAAAGGGACAGTGTCTTCTCGAGAGCCGTTACGCTTAAATATTATGTCACTGTTGTCTAAGCAACCATCACGGCCTCCTGCGAGCACAGACCGCTGTATTGCCTGACTCAGCAGATGGCTCGGATACTTACATTCAACGAAAGGGGTCAGGTAGTTAGAAGAGTTTAAAGCGGATAATTATTTTTTAGAAGAAATATTAACTCTTACAAGGCAGGGAGTCACAGGGCACCACAGGGGGGTCGTACGCCCTGACCCCACACCCGCGTGCACCGCATCACAGCTTCTCACTCACTGCCAATAGCCAGGCGAGATTTATATTTTAGAGACGCCAAGGCAGCCTTAAAAGAATTACGGCAACTGAGATATCTCAAAATTTTGACGTGCTGAGACTGTTTTCACTCCAGCGCTTCCAGAGGTCATTTAAGGAATTCTGGAGGGCGAGAGCGATCCGAACACCTGCTTGGCTGTCTCCTAACATCAAATGCGTGGCCTGGAGAGAAAGGGGAGACGTGCTGTAAAAACTCCTGCCAATAATTACAGGAGACACCGCGTGTCACTTATCTGATCAGTATGATTTGCATTAGAAAACATCTTCAGCCTTTTCACTGAAGCCTTCAGCACAGCAGATAGCTGGGGATGCATATTTTACAACCCAGTACATTGCTGATGAAAACACATTTGTCCACAGGAGCAAAAAAATACGGTGTGACTCTTACAGGCTGCATCCAGCACAGATAATAGAGCTGCATATTTCATTGGATATTTCCCTAATATTCCAGGCTTTTGTTGTTTTCTGCAATTTAGGTGAAAAAATCCTCTACATAACTGCACAACACCACTGCTTGCCCCAGGAGCCCAGCACCGTGCCCTCTGCCAGGCAGGAACCACTGCTCCCATCCCACAGATGGGATCACCGAGTCATGGCAACCCTCATGGAGGAGCCCACATGCAGCTTGGGCAGGTTAAATCTTTTTATCCCCTTTCCCTGCTCCAGGTGCCCCAAGCAGTGACATGTCCCCACACATGCCCTTTGCCCAGGACAGGTGGAGGCTTTCTGCACCCACAATTGCTATGGGGAGCAGCAAAAGGGAAACATGCACGGCCCAGGAATCCACCTGGCACACCGGAGAATTTTAAAGAGGCCAAGGCAGAACCTTTGGTCCGTTAATCCTTTGCTAATTGCTTTAAAAGGCTAGGATGATCTTGTTAAGCCCAGGTGACAGTTATTTCCCAGTCTCCAGCACCACTTCCCTGCATGGCTGGCTGAAGGTCCCACTGATGGTGACTGCTGGCTCCCAACATGTTCTCCCATCTGCCAGTGCCCAAGGCCAAAAGGAAGAGACCAGAACAGAGGTCCCAGGCGAAGCCCCTGAAGCTGCAGTTCCCTCTGTCCGTGGGCAGCTGTGTCTGTGTGACTCAGTATCTCTGAAGCGAGCCCCGCAGAGCGCCCTGGGGAAGGGCAGTGCGGGATGCTCTGTGGGCTGCTGGTCCACCTGGGCCAGACACTGGGCAGGCCTGAGGTCCCTGGGGGGTGGGTGCCAGCAGCCAGATCTGGCACTGCCACTGCCTGCCTCCTCCTCGAGTTCTTTCCTTCCCTCCTCCTGCTCCTGAGCAGAGGTTCAAATTGAATTTATATCTGTCACTGCAGATAGAAGTCCTGACCAAGGAGAGAATGGGCTTCAGTCAAAATGTTTTCCCATCAGATAGCTCACGGACCTTGAAGAGTTGTTTCAGTTTAGGCAAGTTGACAAGCAATTCATTCCTAATTTTGCCTACTACAGTTACAGTACGAAGAGCTTTCCTTGTAGATTACATAATTATATTTTTCTTAACAGGGAGTACATTGCATTAGCAGGTTTAAATTATGCAAGCTTATTCTTTTGTCTTTTGTTATATTGTGTTCTATTGTGCTGGTAAAACAATATGTGCTTTAATTAGCAAATATCTGTAAATAATTTACTTGCTTTTCATGCAGCAGAACAATGGAGCCAATTTTCACATACATCCACTGAGCATGTCTAGTGGGTTTCTTGCCAGAATCTTCCATTGTTCAGTATCTGTATCAATCTGCCCATCATTAGCAGCGAGTGCTCAACAACCCCAAAAGAAATCAAAGTTTCGGTCCCCGGGAGCACCCCCAGGACCCCCCCCGAAACTAAGGCAGCAGTTTGCAAAGGAAGATTAGAGTATCTAGTAAATGAAAACAAACTATTTGATTATCTGCATAACCCTGGCACCTTCACGTAGAAACATGGCTGCCTGCCAAGCACTAAGGTCATTGGACGGATGCCATAGATGCCGATGTTCATCTGACCTCCCGACTGCTTTTTAGCTACAAAACAGAAAGCTCCGCTCGGTGCGACGCTGCACAGCACCACGCGCCTGGCCTCCGTGGGGTTAAATCTGGGCGTGATCACACACACACACACACACACAAAGAAGAAAGCTCTTAAATCAAGAGTGGGTGACTGTTGGGAGACTTAAGGCATTGTTACTTTGAATGCGGACGAAAGGGCCAGGACGAGCGCTGCAAGAATCTTTCAATTATGCATTTCCCAGAACCACGTCTCGCAGCAGCGATGCAAACGCTGCTCCCAGAACAGAACTTCCTCCCGACAGGAGCGTACGGGCACGCGCATCGCAAGGTCCCTGCTATACCGTGCGCGTATTGTTTGAATATTATTAAAAATGCAAAACGTATGGACGCGTTACTCTCCTGAGCAATACAGTAATTATGATTAAGGGACAGGCGGCACAAAAAGAGCCCATTTATCTTACTTGTGCTCAGGAACACTATTGTGTAACTAAGCAACTAAAGACAAAATATAGTCTAATTAATTCACTCCTATGCTTATTTAAAAGACACAATTAGAACATTTTTATTTTCCAGCCTGCACAGTATCTCACTGCGCTGGAGGGTGTGCCGCGGGCTCATCTCCCTCCAGGGAGGAGAGTTTTGATGCTCAGTGCCACCGCTCCAGCCGGGAGCAGGGGGTGCGCACCCACAGCCCCAGGAGCAGAGGGGGGAACACAGCACGTCCCGGCCTCGAGCAGCCGATGCTGCGGCTGCTGCAGCAACACGTGGCCCCTCCAGCACTGCCCCTTGCCCCCACCTGCATGTGCAGAGATGGAAACCAAACCCACAGCGTTCTGTGACAAATGCCATTGCCCCGGCACCGTCCCAGAGCTGAGGGCATCGGAGCAAGTGTAAAGCAGGGGACGATGCTCCCAGCAGCACCCTCACAGGGTCACAGCAGCCTTCAGTGACCACCAGCTGCATCCCTGGGACCTGTCGGCACTGCCAGGGACAGGCGGAGGGGACAAGCACCCCTGCCACACACTCAGGATTCCTGCAGGAGCCCATCACTGCGGGGAGAGCTGCCACCCGTCCCCAGCGCTGCAGAGCTGCGTGCCTCTGTGTGACAGAGAGACGCTTCCACGGCCATGGGTGACATGCATGTATGGAGGGACTTCTCTTTTTGTTGTTCTTTCTCCAGTTAGTCTGAAAACGCAAAATACCGCCGGGGAAGTAATAGCCGGCAGCAGCTCCCCGCTCTCCTCAGCCCGAGCAGTGCTTACTCATGTGAATCGCTCGCATGAGTAAGGGCTGCGCGCCGGGCGCAGCGCATTGCATCAGAGCCCGCCCGGGAGCGCAGAGGACACCGACGACGCCGTAGTGAGCGCGGGCGGCGATGAATGGGCGCGGGGCGGGCCCGGCCGGGGCGGGGGCAGCGCCCGTGACGCTGCGGGGCGACATTGGGCGCCCGTTTGGGGCTTTTGAGGAACTGCACCTCGCAGCCAGCACCGCCCCGGGCGCGGGGAGCGCTGCCGCACGCCGGCAGCTGTCTGCGCACACACACATATACACACACACACACACACGGACACACACACTGACACACGCACACTGACAGCGCTCCGCTCCGGCGCTGCCTCTGCCGGGTCCCGCGCTGCCCTCAAAGCGGGGTCCGGGCCCCCCCGGCGCTGCGGGCGCCGAGCGGGGCCCCTTCTGCCGATCCCGGCCCCGGTCACCGCCGGTGCTCCGAACACAGCCGCAAAGTTCTCGCAGCAGCAGAGCCCTCCCGGTGTGCTGCCTGCCCCATCCCGTCCCATCCCATCCCATCCCCCCCCGTCCAGTCCCGTCCCGTCCCGCGGGCTGTGCCGGCTCCGGGCGCGCACCGCGCAGTGCCACACACCGACACCCACCGCTGCCCGCTCCGCACCCCGCGTCCCTCCGCAGCCCCGCGGGGTCCAGCGCTCTCCGCCCGCCGCGCACCGCTCGGAGCCACAAAGCATCGCGGGGCCGAACCCCCCGGAGCCGCGGAGCGGAGCGCGCTGTTGCCCCCTCCAGGCCCGGCCCCGTCGCACCCGCGGTGCCGGCGCGTTCCGCTCGGGACGGCGCCGCGCGGGGAAAGTTCGCTCCGCTCCGCGAGGGGCCGAGCGCTGCGCGGTGACACTGCGCGGTGACACCGCACGGAGCCCCGACGGCGCGCGCCGCACCGCCACGGCCGCGGGT